>CM053026.1:262030285-262550285 GCA_028564925.1 Lithobates sylvaticus
TATGTCTCATCAGTCCTGATAAGGTGAAAGAATGATGACTCTGGATGAGATGAAACCTGAAATAATTCAGGGATTTTTACTAAAAATCTAATCTTTTTATGTTTTTATTCAATCTATATTCAGAGAACCGCACACAGGACACCTCCACAATTGGTTCCAGTCACCGTTCTTTCCTTGACATAAAAGCTGGATTCAATGCAATAAGTGAACGGACAGTTGGCGCTCTCCTGACCGCAAGAGGTAAGTCAAGAAAAGATACTGGGGGTTATTTACGAAAGGAAAATCCACTTTGCACTGAAAGTGCACTTGTAAGTGCAGTCGCTCTAAATCATAGGGGTAGATCTGAAATGAGTGGAAGCTCTGCTGATTTTATCATCCAATCATGTGCAAGTTAAAATGTTGTTTTTTATTTTCCTTGCATGTCCCCCTCGGATCTACAGCGACTTTACTTCCAAGTGCACTTTTAGTGCAAAGTGGATTTTCCTTTAGTAAATAACCCCCACTATAAAGATATATATATATATGTAGATATAGATAGGTAGGTAGACCCTTTTAAACTGCCAAAAATCCACTGAGCTCATAACTTCTTGTGCACTCTGCATGTGCAGCACTGAAAATCCAAGCATTGTTATCAGCCCTGCCCATTCTCTTCTGTGAACAACAGAACTACTTCCATGTATTATGCAGATAAGGAGAGAGGGAGGTGTTCTGTAGTCCAAATTATAGAGCTTCTACTGTAAAAAGCTTGAAAAAAGAAAATGAATGCAGCTACCATAAATAAAGACTGGTAAGCTGCAATATATTACATTTTTATTCTTGGGTACACTTTAATGTAGCAATTTTCTCTTCTAGGATCCCGTACCAGAGCATCTGTACCTCTTACCTCCTGTGAGCACAGCTCTTCTCCACCATCTTCTCTTGCACTTACATCAGGACCAAGTCCTCGGAGGCTGCGTTCACCTGGAGGAGTCTCTCTTCCTGATAAAATCAGTGAAGAGGGAGGTGACTATTTCACAGGCAAGAAACACTTTAGATAATTTATACCCCTTGCTACTAACATAGTGATTTGCCATCTTCTACAACAGTGTTTCTCAACCCCAGTCCTCAAGGCGCCCCAACAGGTCATGTTTTCAGGATTTCCGGCTGAGACGGCTGTGGTAATTACTAATTAATCTGATCTAATTGAAACTGATCAAATCACCTGTGCAAAATAATGGAAAGCCTGAAAACATGATCTGTTGGGGCGCCTTGAGGACTGGAGTTAAAGCGGTGTTCCGGCCGAAATTATACTTTTTAAATAAAAATACCCCTATAATACACAAGCTTAATGTATTCTAGTAAAGTTAGTCTGTAAACTAAGGTCTGTTTTGTTAGTTTTTAGCAGTAGTTTGTTATTTTATAAACTTGCAGCAGGCCGTGGCCATCTTAAGTGTGGGCATCTGAAGCCAGACTGTATTTCTTCCTGGATCTCATCCTTGCAGATCTCGTACATGCTCAGTGCAGCATAAGCAGTGTAATAGGTTTCAGGTCAGGTTTCCATAGCAACGGCAGTTTGAGAGGAAGTTGCTGCCAGGGCTGGTGCAAGGTATTTTGACACCCTAGGCAAAACCTAATTTTGCCCCCCCCCCCCCTCCTGGCTGACTCCGCCCCCTTTTCCCTGCCCATGTAAATCCCACCTTTTTAATAAAGCGCCCATCAAATGCAGCCTCACCAGAACCCATCAAATGCAGGCTACCAGCACCCTTCAATGCAGCCTCACCAGCACCCCTCAAATGCAGCCTCACCAGCACCCCTCAAATGCAGCCTCACCAGCGCCCATCAAATGTAGCCTCACCAGCACCCCTCAAATGCAGCCTCACCAGCACCCATCAAATGCAGCCTCACCAGCACCCATCAAATGCAGCCTCACCAGAACCCATCAAATGCAGCCTCACCAGAACCCATCAAATGCAGGCTACCAGCGCCCTTCAATGCAGCCTCACCAGCACCCCTCAAATGCAACCTCACCAGCGCCCATCAAATGTAGCCTCACCAGCACCCCTCAAATGCAGCCTCACCAGCACCCCTCAAATGCAGCCTCACCAGCACCCCTCAAATGCAGTCTCACCAGCACCCCTCAAATGCAGCCTCACCAGCGCCCATCAAATGTAGCCTCACCAGCGCCTATCAAATGTAGCCTCACCAGCACCCATCAAATGCAGCCTCACCAGCACCCATCAAATGCAGCCTCACCAGCACCCATCAAATGTAGCCTCACCAGCGCCCATCAAATGTAGCCTCACCAGCGCCTATCAAATGTAGCCTCACCAGCGCCTATCAAATGTAGCCTCACCAGCGCCCATCAAATGTAGCCTCACCAGCACCCCTCAAATGCAGCCTCACCAGCACCCATCAAATGTAGCCTCACCAGCGCCCATCAAATGTAGCCTCACCAGCACCCATCAAATGCAGGCTACCAGCACCCTTCAATGCAGCCTACCAGTGCCCATCAATGAATGTTTGCTTGCTGCGGGAGTCGGGACACAGACACAGTCCTCCACCACTGCTGCGCCTCTATGTGTGAACGGAGAGGTGGCTGCCTGCTGATGCTGAGAGTTAGTTGCTCGGTGCAGAGAGAAGAGAGTAGGAAAACCAGTGGCCGGGCGCCCTAGGCAGCAGGGCGCCCTAGGCGGCCGCCTAGTTTGCCTAGTGGTAGCACCGGCCCTGGTTGCTGCCCCTTCCCAGGAGGCATTGCAAACAGGAAATGATGCGATGGGCCGCGGCCAGGGAGGAGGAAGTGAAAAATGAATACAGCAGATATACAGTCTGTGCTGAAAAAAAAATAAAAAAAATATCCAATTTGTTTACAGTGCACAGTTTAGTGAGGGATGCTGAAGAGTTGTACAAGTGGGTGGAACTCCACTTTAAGAAACATTGTTCTACAACATCAGGCTTGTATAAACTGCAGTAACAGATTCTTTTGTCTAAACTGAAAACTGATTTGGTAGTTTAGATTACTATACTTGCCACCCAACACGAACGATCTGTTCCACCTGTCAGTTTTTTAGGCAGACCAGAACGGATGCTCCATAGACCTCTATGGAGCGTCGGATGTCACCAGTGACATGTTTTGCTGACATCCGACTCGCTCCGATCTGAAAAAGTGTGACGGAGGAAAAACCTACTTTTCCATCCATCTGCGGATCGGATCGGGTGAGGACGGACTCTACGGTCCGTGATCATCCGATCTCCCATATGGGAGAGCGGCGCTCTGACAGGTCCGTCCCTGCACAGTGGGCAGAGACAGACCTGTCATCTTCCTGCTCAGCGGAGATCGACGGAGCTATCCCCGCTGAGCAAGCGGATGTACACGGGGCAGATGATCACGGATCCGTCCCGTGTGAAAGGACCCTTAGGGTCATTATGGAGAGATTGCATACATGTTTTCACACCTTATACTTATTAGGCATTTATTAAATTTTCAGTGGCATACTAAACATAAATACCAACTTATCGCACCTTTAAACCTCATTGTACTTAGGTATGTGCTAGTCTAAAACATTTGTTTAAAGCAGAACTCCAGCCACTAAAAAGGGAAAAAAAGAATACAGCATAATTCCCTTTTAGCCCAGAACATTACAAACCACTCTTGAGAAAAAAAAAATCAGTCAACATGCAGCAAAATCTACCCTTCTTCATGGTCCCCTGAAAGCCAGCAACCAGGTCCTCCTATCTCCAATGCTGGAATGTGGGTGGGCCATATCACTTTCTGGTGACATGGGTGCTGGTCCTACAGTGATTAGAGTGCAGGTGTGATAACATTGGTGAGATTGGTAGCAGCAAGGCCAGTCAAGGACAAGCATGCAAAACCACTCTGGCACACTGTTCTCCACAAGACTGGGAGGAAGAATAGTGGGATAAGGCATTTTGTATGTAGGGATCCTGCCTTAAATGGTAACTCCACTTTCGTGGGGGAAAGAAAATAGCAAATAAAAAATAATAATATAGCATATACAATTGCGACACAAGTCATATTGTAATATTAAAAATTACTTTTCCTTTTCAATCTGCAGCTCTGTAATTTTCTGTAAAATACAATGCAGAATGTGTACAAAACGCCCCCCCCCCCCATAAACATAATTTACTGCTGGTGTGATTGGCTCACTGATTTTCCCATAAGTCTACACTAAGATACAAGTCAGATATCAGGCATCCCCTGCAACAACATTAAATACTGACACTATATACCTTTTTGGATGATCTGTATACCACGGTCACATGATAAACTGCACAGTTCCTCCAGTGCTGAGAGTTCAGGAAGGAGGAAATTTCCACTGCTACCTGTATACACGCCCACATGTGTGATGTCAATATCATGTTATCTGGCTCTGATCAATAAGTAACTGTTCTCTCCAGCATAAAAGACACAACTGAGCATGTGCAGGTCGGCTACTCTGCCTGTGTTAGCTGGCCTTCCCCAGATAGACAGTGCAGGAGGGGGAGGGTCTGTCCATACAGGATAAAACAGCCTTTTTACACAATGCAGAGGATTAATCCCTTAAAGTGGATGTAAACCCGAAAATGTTTTAATTTTGTTTTGGTGTCATAATGTAGAGTATAGGATTTCCTATCATTTGAGCCCAGTCTTGCCACAAAGAGTTAATCCAGCTCTGAGCAACCTCTTTTATTGTTGAGTGAGATAAATCTTGACAAACAGAGAAAATTGTTGTCAAATCCTCCCCCTTGCTGTGAGTGACAGGTGATTTACATATCTCGTGCACTAGTCTAAGACATGCATTATTTTTTAAGTCCCTCCCACCCCTTTCTTCTGCTGCTCTGCCAGGATTGGCTGTTCCACACCTCAGCATAATTGGGCATGCTGAAGTCATGTGGTTACTTTCCTGTCTTTTCACTGGATGTTAGAGATCAGAGCAGAAGTTCAGTGTAAGAAATACACAGGAGAAAATGCATATTGACAAGGGGAGTGTAGAGGTGGGCGGGGAGTCTACTGACATCACGACTCCACCCACCGAGCTCCAGACAACAGAACCGCCCACAGAATCTGCAGTTTTTCGGGTCTCATAACAGACTGGGGGGAGACATTTGACAGGTAAAGATACATGCACGAGGCATGTATATCCTTCTAGATAACCCCTATGGCAGTAGTTTAGAAAGGATGCGAGTGGGTTTACATCCACTTTAAGTTCCACAGTGAGTATAACAAACATGCTATGTTGCATATACAGACTGATTTTACTGTTGTGGGTTTAGTAATTGGTTTTAAATATATTTTATCATTTGAAAGAATAATAAGTATTGGCCTTGGTCAGCGTATGCCTTCCCCGAACTTCCTCTGGCTAGTATGGAACGGCTCTGACTGGTTTCCTGGATGGTCCCGGGTCCCCCTCTCCTTTTCCCTTTTCACCCCTTTTCACTTTCTCTTATTCTCCCCCTCTCTTTTCTATTTCTCTCTGTTTTTCTTCTCTTACCAGGGCTCCTAGCCATTTTTTGATTGCTAACAGAGCCCCAAGACGATCTTAATGCAGAGTCAATACATTTTGTTCTGGTTTTTCCTGCACTTTTGGGGGTTACCCCAAAATGATGTATATTGCACTCAGGATTTCTATGACTGTTAATTAGGAGGGTGCCCTCCTCAGTTTATGTTGTATTTCCCTTTGTTGTTTTTGTCTCTTATGCGCCAGTTTCAGCCCCTGCGTGGGCAATCTAGGTGCCTTTGACATTGTTGTATGTTTAATACTACATCTGCAATAAAACATATTGAACCAGAAAGAATAATAAGTATTGAAATGTTTATAAGGGCACTTTCACACTGAGGCACGGGGTGTCGACGGTAAAGTTCCGCTAGTTTTAGCAGCGTTTTTCAGCCGCTAGCAGGGTGTTTTAACCCCCGGTAGCGGCCGGATAAAGGGTTCAAAGCGCCACTGCCCATTGATTTTAATGGCAGGGGCACTTTAGGTCCTAAAGCGCCCCGCAGATCCTGCTTGCAGGACTTTTATTTTGCAATCAGTTGCAGGACTAGCAGGCCACTGGGTTATCCCAGTTCGGTGCTCTGGATTGAAAAGAATCAAATTAATACACGCATCATTTTTTTATTCATTGATGTTTGCTAGAAATATCTGGGATCACTGCAGAAACATCGTTTCTATTACATCAGATAATTCTGTATTGTCTTTTCTGTACACCAGGCTTAGACCTTTGTTGCCCTGCCTGTAAGTGACATACACAGGTTTGCATTTGGTTTATCACTTATCCTGCTTCTCAGCAAGTCTCTGTAAGTCTAGCCCTTCGTTTGGCTGGCTGTAAACAATGATAAGACTGCCCTCTGCTGGTGAATCTGAGAAGAATCCTCTGTTCACATAAGATCCAGTCTTCCCAGTTTGGGGAGCTGATGTTCAATAACAAACCCCCATTTAAATCAGTGTAGTTCCTGTTCAAAGTAATTGTGCATGTGTAGCAATCCAATTTCCAATATATTACAATGTAAATTGAGTTATCTTAGAACTTGTGGGATTTTAAGTTTCTAAGGAATGCTTGAGGCGCCGTGTAAACTTAGGGGTGATACATTCTAAGACAACAGTCAAAGTAGCCCACAGAGTAAAAATAAATAATATTGCTTTCCTAATCTTGTGCAATATGAACAAAATAAAATATACACTAAAAATGAATTTTTTTTTTTTTTAGTGTGGGCAAGGGGAACTAATTTCCAACCCCAGGAAAATGGCTTAAAACGGAAGAAAAGCCTAAATCTAGCTATTCTTAAAAATGTTACCTCACCCCTCCTCCTACCTATCTTGCCTAACCTGTAAAAAAATTGGTGTACTTACCAGTGGCGGCTGGTGCTCCATTTTATTTTTTTTGGGGGGGGGGCGGCAAACATACACCACCCTATTCAGTCGGTCCGTCAGTCAAACCAACCCCCCCCCCCCAGTTGCTCTGCTCGGTAGCCCGAACCCCCCGTCGATTGCCTGTACTCCCACCAGCCCTGTACTTACCCTATCTAGCAGCTTCGGCTTTCCCCTGTGTCTACTCCTCCCTCGGCGACCAATGCGGTTGCTTTTCCTCCCAGCCAATTGGTTCTTAGAAACCCGCTTCCTGATTGGCTGGGAGGAGAAGCAAGAAGAAAATAGCAAATATTAATTTGCTATTGTTACTCAAGTGGGTGGGCTTAGGACGTAGTGCTCTGTGCCCCTAGCCAACCCTTTTTTAAGCCAATTAGAGCCTTAAGCTCAAACATTGGAATCCATGCGTCCGGCGCCCTGCATGTAGATTAAGGTACTGGATTAGGGCTTCTGTGTCCCTAATGGAGCAGCCGCCACTGGTACTTACCTATTTTAAATCTGCTCCAGTGATTCTACAACTCTGGCTCAGGGAGTGCTCGACTACGGCTGGGAATTCTAAAAGCTGTTCCATTATCCATAGGCTTCCATAGGGCAGCCACTGCTGGCTTTCCCTCCTCTCTAAAAAAAAAAAAGTAGCAACCACCCCAACCTATAACTGGCCTTTGCAGCAAGGTGGACTTGGAAGGGCGATGCACATCACAAACAAAAGATTTCCCAGCACACTTGCCAGCCAGCCTGCAAAACAATCAAATTGTCTACATTTGCAAATATATACATAAGCTGCAGTGCCCATACAAAGGTATCTTTGTATATACTGCGGTCCTAACTCTAAATTTCCAGAGCCTCCATAGTAGGAGCACATATAATAATGGATAGATTAAGGGCAGGTATGCCTGGAGGGAGCCCACTACTCCTTAAAGGTACAGGGACACACGTGCCACCCAGCAAAAGTACAATGGCAGCAAAGGCAACCAATTCAACCAACTGTACAAAAAAGTGGCAACCCTCCCAACCTATAACTGGCCTTTGCAATAAGGTGCACATGGAAGGGCAATGCACATCACAAACAAAAGATTTCCCAGCACACTTACCAGCCAGCTTGCAAAACAGACTGGCTGGTAAGTGTGCTAGAAAATCTTTTATTTGTTTCTGAGACACTCCCTTCTCTCCCCTACAACAACTGCTCACTGACACAGGGAGCCGGAGTTGTGGAATCACGTGACTGGACTGGAGCTTAGGCTTTTCTTCCACTTAAAAGCCCATCTCTGGAAAAAAAAAAAAATTGTTTTGGAAAATGTCTCAGCTGTATGTGTATCTCTAGTTACTTCCTGTCCCAGTGACACCATGACACAGGAAGTGGTGGGAGAGGGCTTCAAACAGGGATAGGGAGTAGCTGTAAAGGCTTGACATGGATTCTAACACTCATTCTATCCAAAATTAAAACAACATTTTGACTGAATTTGGGCCATAAACAAAGTGAAATAAGGTTCATCTTACCCTCAGAGCTGGGATGTTCCACCGTTTCTCATTATTCTTCCTTAGCACAACAGTTTGCCCTTCAGATGCCATTCCTGGAGGCTCTTCCTTTTTATTGCTTATCTCAATGTGTTTTCTACTTTTTCTTTTTAGATCTTAGATTTATGTTAATATCCTCTAACTAGTCCTTAAGCACCAAAGCTCATTAACATTCTACATTGTTGAGTGTTTAAACAGTTATATACTATTATTATAGATGTGTACGTTTTAAATCCGCTATTGTCACTCAAGCTGAAATTGTAGACTTAAAATCTGAAAAAATTGTGTTGGTTTCCAGCATTTTCTTTGTTGGCACTCACACTGCTAGAAATGTTAAAATCTGTATGTAAGGTCATCAGTAAAATATTATGGATGGGATTTTAACATATGTCTCATCAGTCCTGATAAGGTGAAAGAATGATGACTCTGGGTGAGATGAAACCTGAAATAATTCAGGGATTTTTACTAAAAATCTAATCTTTTTATGTTTTTATTCAATCTATATTCAGAGAACCGCACACAGGACACCTCCACAATTGGTTCCAGTCACCGTTCTTTCCTTGACATAAAAGCTGGATTCAATGCAATAAGTGAACGGACAGTTGGCGCTCTCCTGACCGCAAGAGGTAAGTCAAGAAAAGATACTATATATACTGTATATATATATATACATATATATATATATATATATATATACACATATTATATATTATATATATATATATATATATATATATACCTTTTTAAACTGCTAAAAATCCACCGAGCTCATAACTTCTTGTGAACTCTGCATGTGCAGCACTGAAAATCCAAGCATTATTATCAGCCCTGCCCATTCTCTTCTGTGAAAAACAGAACACCTTCCATGTATTATACAGATAAGGAGAGAGGGAGGTGTTCTGTAGTCCAAATTATGGCGCTTCTACTGTAAAAAGCTTGACAAAAGAAAATGAATGCAGCTACCATAAATAAAGACTGGTAAGCTGCAATATATTACATTTTTATTCTTGGGTACACTTTAATGTAGCAATTTTCTCTTCTAGGATCCCGTACCAGAGCATCTGTACCTCTTACCTCCTGTGAGCACAGCTCTTCCCCACCATCTTCTCTTGCACTTACATCAGGACCAAGTCCTCGGAGGCTGCGTTCACCTGGAGGAGTCTCTCTTCCTGATAAAATCAGTGAAGAGGGAGGTGACTTTTTCACAGGCAAGAAACACTTTAGATAATTTATACCCCTTGCTACTAACATAGTGATTTGCCATCTTCTACAACAGTGTTTCTCAACCCCAGTCCTCAAGGCGCCCCAACAGGTCATGTTTTCAGGATTTCCTGCTGAGACGGCTGTGGTAATTACTAATTAATCTTATCTAATTGAAACTGATCAAATCACCTGTGCAAAATAATGGAAAGCCTGAAAACATGATCTGTTGGGGCGCCTTGAGGACTGGAGTTGAGAAACATTGTTCTACAACATCAGGCTTGTATAAACTGCAGTAACCGATTCTTTTGTCTAAACTGAAAACTGATTTGGTAGTTTAGATTACTATACTTGCCACCCAACACGAACGATCTGTTCAGGTCCGCCTGTCAGTTTTTTAGGCAGACCTGAACGGATGCTCCATAGACCTCTATGGAGCGTCGGATGTCACCAGTGACATGTTTTGCTGACATCCGACCCGCTCCAATCTGAAAAAGTGTGACGGAGGAAAAACCTACTTTTCCATCCATCTGCGGATCGGATCGGGTGAGGACGGACTCTACAGTCCGTCATCATCCGATCTCCCATATGGGAGAGCGGCGCTCTGACAGGTCCATCCCTGCACAGTGGGCAGAGACAGACCTGTCATCTTCCTGCTCAGCGGGTTACAGCTCAGTGCTACTGCAACAGAGGAGAGAGGGGGTTGAATCATCCATGAGTGCCTTAGAAATGCTCTAGCAACAAGACAGGATTGGATGATGCTATCTGTGGGAGTTTTTCAGCCAGTTTCAGGAGGTGTGTAAATTGCCTACACCTAAACCAAGCACATTATCCAACTTTAGTCAAAGCTATGTTTTTATCTACAGGTGCCCCTTTCTCTTTCTTTTCAGACAGATTTTTACCCTAGTTTTGGGTAGAGTATGGAAGGGTTAGTCCTTCTGTTAAAGTGGCTCTACCCTAAAGTGGAACTTCCACTCATTGGACCCCCCCCCCCTCCTTTCAGGGGGAGGGGGGTGCAGATGCCTGTATAATACAGGTATCTGCACCCACTTCAGGGCATAGCTAGCTGCAGAATATCCGCAGATGCCCGAATCCCCCCCCCCCCCCCCCAGTTGTGTTCTGGAAAACACACAGTTCCCAGAACACAACGGGGACCAGTGAAGACGCGCATCGAGACTCGCTCATGCGCAGTAGGGAACCGGGCAGTGAAGCCGCAACGCTTCACTTCCTGATTCCCTGACTGAGGATGGCGGTGGGGGCAGCCGAGAGACGAGCGATCGCTCGTCATCTTCTGCCGACACCGCTGGAACAGGTAAGTGTCCATTTATTAAAAGTCAGCAGCTGCAGTAGTTGTAGCTGCTGGCTTTTAATATTGGAGGTGGAGTTTCGCTTTAAGTTTTTTATTTCTGTCTGTGTCCCATTTTGATACATTCATTCTTATTTTCTGTCCGTCTGACCATGGTCACTAGGAAAGATAGTAAAGGAAAATCTACAATTTTACAGCTGTCACCAGAAAAGGGGGCGAGGAACTCCTGGCTCAGTGACAAATGTCAATATGGGATTTTTTTTCTCACTTCCCGCTGTGTCTCTAAGACAGAAAGTAGTGAGAAATGTTCCCAGTATTCAGCAGTTTCAGGATGGAATTTTTAGATAAATTATATACAGAACAGTAACAAATGTATAGTGTCTTAAAAAAGAGTTGTGCATAAATTGGGGCTCATAACTAGAACTGATTGAAGGAAATTGTTTCTGTTAGTCATAGCAATAACGAAATTCTCCTTTTACACTGTAGAATATCTAACAGGAGATTTTTGATTGGAAAAAAAAAACGTGTGAAAACTACAGTGCCATTTTATAGCTGGTAGAACAGAAAATTATAAGCACACAATGCAATGATTCAGAAAAACTTTGGAGCCATGACCACTGGTTTCTAACATACATTTTATATCATAAATAATGTTTGGAAGCTGATTATTGGTTGCATTCTGTCTTATGTGATTTATGTTTGGTGTTTAGGTGGACCTGTGTGCCTCAAATCAATCTCACCCATCATGGAAGGAGAAAAGCCAAAGGTAAATTGTATTCACTGGCCTTCTTATTGATTTTTACATCTCCAAGGTCAGAGCATATCATTTACAACTCTCCATGTGTCCATCTTTTTTAGGATCTAACCATTGAAGCAATCTTCCCTTCCACTTCTGTGTAAAGAAAAATCATTTCCAAAGCTCATAATAAATGAACATAAATTGCCTGCACAGTGCCATAACCACTGACCAAAAGGACTACATAATCAGCATATCAATGACCTCAACAGATGACAGTGCTAAAACGTATCATTCGTATACACAATGCACCAAATACAATGCTGTCAGAAACGCAAAAATCATCACTCCCTCCTTGGTGACTGACTTTTCTGGAAACTAAGGCCACTAACAAAGCCTATGACAATTATAAAATGATGTCCTGTCAAATTGAAGGAAAGCTAGCTTCAGAAGATCAGTACTTTTTTCTCTAAAAGCCAGGGACTTCATCTCTGTTAACTGAAGGTGCAAACAAAATGGTCATCTCATTTTTTGTAAATTTAAAATTTACAAATTTAATTTAAACTTAATTTAAAATTTCAGTACAAGGAAACATCACAAAGAGATTTGGGGACCATCATGGTGTAGAAATATGGTTTACAGTGTGTGTATGCTTAATCACAATGATTCTAAGATTTGTCAATGGAACATCCAAGAAATCAGCTTTCTTTTCTCATCCATTGTGGGATTATACTCCAGTTTACAAGAGGACTGGACACTGGCAAACAAAAAAAGTGTAGGTCAGAATAACCCCTCCTACTATAAACACTAGTGTCCTAGGAGAATCAACACCTTCTTTTCAGGTCTAAATTTGCTAGCACTTTTTTTCCAGACTCCATTCTGGTTTAAATTTAGTCACAGAACGCTTTCCAAACCTAGAGCTGCTGCCACTGCATTAGTGCTTACCCTGTCTCTGCAGACTCACTTTATGAGCAGGCCTGTGCAGCCAAGTAATTGGAGCTACCTCAAGTACAAGGTTGCTGGGCATTTTTAAAAATTCCCTGTTTACCACCGGTTTCAAATGCAAGAAGGGTTAATGCTGTGGAACTGAGCACTGATGTCATTTGCGGAGTGGAATGAGTTTTGTGACTCTGTTTCCATCCATTTAATGTCAAGAAAACAACTCCACACTTGTGCTCCTGCTTGCAATGAGCCATATAGAACATTGATGTTTGGTATGTTCCTGCTACCTGCCTACAGTGACCTTGATCACCTCCAGCCATTCAGTTCTCATTAACTACCAGCTGTCTGTGTCTCATGAGTACCTGGGGCCTTTCTCGTACCCTGAACCTTAATTTGTGTTGTTGCACTATGTCTAATTTTAAACACAAGGGGGAAAGCCTTTCTGCAACAGGCTTTACCAGCTCACACATTACTTATGACTCTGGGGTTGCTTGCAGCATGTTTCCTTATGGTGCTGATGTCTGCAGCATTTAATCCTGTTGTCTTGTGCTCCTAGAGGCTTTCCCATGATGCGCCAACCTCATGAGACTCCTGGAGGATAGTTCGGCATAGATTGTGCCAGATCTTCAAGCACTGATCTGCCGTCCTTCTTCATGGTTGCTGACTTCAATGGCAGGGCTATTGAAGCCCATGTTTGAGAGACATCTTTCACAAATGTCCATGGTGCTACAAGCCACAAAATTTACTTCCCACAAGGTCAATCCTTGGACATAGAAGGCATCCTTCACTTGGTGTGAGTCTTGGGTGCTTACCCCCTAGGAGTTTCTCTGTGGGATGAATCCTCTCTTTCTGCAGCTGTGTTTGGCTCTTAGCACTATTATAAATCAGGTTTCTCCTCTTTCTATCTTGTTTCAAAGACCTATGGCCTGTTACTTCTTGATTAAGACTTTTGTACGGAGAGTCTCCTATGTAATTCCCCTTTGACTCAGTGGAATCAGAATCTGATTCTCTCTGTGATTCAGAAACTGCCATTTGAACCCATTGGAGACATTCCTTTCTCTACTCTCATTCACAAGGTGATATTCCTGTACCCATCATCTCTGTAAGGTGAGTGTCTGAACTGGTGGCCCTATCCTGCAAGGAACCTTTCTGATTTTACATAGGGACAACATGGTGTTAAGGCACACAACTTTTCTCTTATATAAAACAGTTTCTGCCTTTCACCCAAACTAGGGCATTATTCTTCCATTCCTTTGTCCAGCTACAGTTCACCTAATGGAAATTTCCCTCCATTGTGTGGATGTTGTTGGGTTCTGAGAGTCTGTCTCTTGGTGACTGCTTGCTTCTCGTTTCACCATCATCAGACAAACTATCAACCAAGTTTAGGGCCCAAAGGATCGAGTTCCACTCTTTCCTGTCAAGGCACACGCTACTATTGAGTGCTTCTTGGGCTTTTCACCACCAAGCAACTGTTTCAGAGATTTGCATGGCTGCCTCCTGGTCTTCTGTTCACATGTTCACTAAGTTGCAATCTCATTTAATGCCAGCTTCAGGTGTAAGGTCCATCAGGCAGTTCTAGGGCTGCAGGCGGTCCCCTGTTATTTTTCCTGTTAGAATAGCTTGCTGTTTTGCCCTCTCCTCGCTTAGACGGCCTTTGGGCATCCTGAAGGTTGAAGACTTCCTGTTTCCTTCTATGGATGTGAAAGAAAAGAGGATTTTTGTACTTCTTTTCTTGGTGTCCATTGAAGGAACACAGAGGTCCCATCCCTCTGTGTGTATAATCATACTCTCA
Source organism: Lithobates sylvaticus (assembly GCA_028564925.1). Classification (NCBI taxonomy): domain Eukaryota; kingdom Metazoa; phylum Chordata; class Amphibia; order Anura; family Ranidae; genus Lithobates; species Lithobates sylvaticus. Next base: position 262,044,616 of record CM053026.1, read on the forward strand.
GCACTGGTATTAGTAGGGGGTTATCCTCAGCTGCTCTAAAGTTTTTTTTTTTGGTTGGCAGTGTCCAATCCTCCTGTAGGACTATTCAGATTTTTCACCAATATGTCCTATCTGTGTTTTCTGCCTGTCTCTTTCTGTTTCAATTAGAATAGGTTGTCGGCCTGACGGATTTTATGCTTTCCCTTGAAATTAATTAAATTCCTTCTTGAGACTGTTGGTAGTCAGAAAATCATGGGCATTTCCAAAAGACCTTAAGGTTATATGTAATCTTTTACAATTATTGAGCCCTCTTCCCCACTAAAGCCCATTGATATATTGTTCACTTAACTTGTGGGCAAGCACATGGAGCCAGGGATGGCATAATGATAGCCTGCATCTAAGAATTTGTCCTGTTTTCTCATGATTTATGTTTTACTATGCTCAATTCACATATTATTAATTATTGGTATTTACCATAATGCCTGTGATTTTCAGAAATAACAGCACATGGTTAAAACTAATGACTGTTATGGCAAATATCAAAGTAACCGTGCCTACTGCAGGATTTCTGTCCCTGCAGAATCACTCTTGGTAAATGTTTTCTATGAAAGCACTCCATGCTGCTATGCTTCCTATCTGCCAGGTGGGAAGACACCTGGGCAGTCCAGGATGGTAGTGTCAAAAGCTGTCCAGTCTCAAGCCAAGAGACACAAGGAACTTTTCCAAAGTAGCAAATCTCTTTGCCAAGTGGGTCACAGCTATGTAATTGAGTGGTTAAGTGGGCATATCTATTTTGTTACAAAAAACTAAAAACTAAACTGGAATTCCCAAAGAATGTTAGGTCATTTTCCATATGGATAAAGTACTGGAATCTGTTTTTATACAATTTTCTGTCATCTCCTACACAGCAGGGCTTGGATGGAGAGAGGGAAGGGCACAAGTGTATGCCATTTAGCAAATAGCAGTGCGGAGAACTAGTCATCTTCATACTAATCCTTAATGTACCAACATCCGCCTGGGTGGCGGGTTGGTGACCAATATGTATTGCTTAACTGTAAAAAAGGAAAGGGAGTTAACCAACCGGGTTATGCTATCTGACAGGGGAGACTACAAAGAATTACAAAGATTTTGTCAGGTAAATCTGTTCACATATAGTGTATGTATTTGTGCATTTATCTGTTTAGCTTTAAACAGTGTGGCTGCAAAAGAGAATATAATTTACATGCATTCTGGCCCTATCACTCTTAACTAAAACTAGATGCGTAGTTTGTATGGTGGGGTGCTTTAATATTGAAAATGTGCTGCATCTCAATTGGAATTTTTTAGCAGTGAGTATCAAACTTGAATTGTTTTGTACTCCCATTCATATTTTTCATAAATACTGAACTATACCTAGGAAAAAACATTTTATTGATCTTATATAGCATAACAACTGGCTGTTTAAGCTAAATATAATCTGGTATGTCAGCTTTGTAACACAGCTATTAATATGGTTATTTTATTTATAACCATTGCCTGCTATGAATACTTAACCAATATCCTAAACAGTAACTTCCCTAAATAGGATATACTCATGGTACTCGATAGGAAAATCCATATAACTATATCACGTTGCATCTCCTATTAGAGCATAGAAGTATTTTTAATATTATGAAATATATAAGGGATGATGTCATATATAAAGCACTATGCACGCCTGCTGCAAATAGCCTGATATATTACTATTAAACTGGATTAAAACAAGAAACTGGATGGTGAGACCCATACAGCCTGACCCTAACAAAAGTTTTAAAGCAATAAAGCTTGAATTATTCAAACTGCACAAGCCAGATACTCAAAGCTGTATGAGGAAAACAAATGTTAGGTTTTGATAAACTTGACCTGTAACATTGTTTATCGGCTTCTAAAGTATGTATAGCTAGCGCAATTTTCTCACTTAATCTCAACTATTGTGCCTTTTTGGTGAGAATATATAGTCTTCCTTTACGGGGATTGCACTTTCTTTTAACCAATGTTACTTATGGTATAATAAATGCGCAGTAGTTAAATTCTCTATAATGGCATTGTATCAGGTGAACTAATAGTTATTCTTACATATGTTTTTCTCCGAGAGAGACTAAACCATTGAAGAACAGCAAGCTTTTAGGACACTGTGGTCCCATTGTCATCTCTTGTGAAAGACCAGCTGTAAGAAAGGACCGCAGAGTCTTGGAAGCTTTTATAAACAGTAGACTGCTCGTTTGTGTTAGACTTAGGTCTCTCGAGGGATTGGGTCGTGAAGTCCTGAGACTTTGCTATTTATGACATTTTTGTTTGCTTGTCTCCAAATAAGAATACAATACTTATATATAGAGGAATCCATTCCTGTGTAAAATATATTTTTTTCCTTATGTGATATGTGTATTTGTCACTCTGGAACCACATTCCCATTATCAGTGCCCTCCCACCTACGTTTCTAAATGCAATGGACAGGGTCTAACCTGGTACTCGAAGATCAATAAAACCTGCCTGGAAGCCTGAGGGAGATGTGTTTATGAAAGAGATGTATTGATTGTATCCTCTCCACAGGAAAGAATGAGATTCACAGCAAAGAATGGAGACAATCCCCACAAAAGTGTTTTGATACCGTAGCAAAGAGGGACCTGAGATATATTATTCCTTAAAAAACCTTTATATGGTTATATATGGTACATCTGTCTGTTTCGAATTAGATATCATGCTTATATTATTCATGTTTATTTTATATCATTTATGGTACATTCCTAACCCTTTTATGTTTTTTTTTTTTTTTTTTACATTCGATGGAGCAACCTATGTCGGACAATTTTGTGCAATGGTATAGTCTGTTCTGCAAGGCTTGGTACAGCCTGTGCCATCTGCTTGTCTGGGAAGGAGCTCTAGAATTTGTCCTCTAATTACTATGAGGACGCACAATCAGTCTAAGTGTAGCTTTCTGTTTGTTTTGAAGTGGTACAAGTACAGTTTTGCTGTTAAGAATTTGTACAATCAATACCGCCCTTACTTTCACTTGCTGAAGAAGTCCATTTCCTTTAGATTGTTTTAGAGGATACTGAAAGTAATTTTCTGTGTGTATAAAGTACTTGTAACATCTAATGGTTAACTTCTATTGTTTCCCATATTTGTTTCTCGTTTACTGTCCTGTGTACTGTCTGTGGTTTGTCTTTGGCACATTTTATATGATTAAACGCATATATGTCACTGCTAACATTGCTTGAGCAACATTGGTTAATGTGTCCCTTGAGGAGTTGTCCTAAGTGAATGGTTCTCTAGTAAAACAAATGAGGCTGACCCTTCAGTATTAGATGCCAATGTATTATTTTTTTTTTAATAAAATAATAAATGCTCAGGATGCTACTTAATGTGGCTTCATTTGATTGACTTTTAAACTGGTGTGTCCGAAATGAGGTATAGAAAAATATAAAATGCTAAAGAACCCTTTGCAAAACCTGCTATTGACAAACTGGAGCAAAATTACTTTTTTTTTTTTTCAGTAAGCCTTATAAGCCTATTAGATGCTGAAAGCGTAGATCGCAGAGAAGGGAAGTGAAGGGAGAAGAATGCTGCTTTATTTTGTACAGAAAATAATGAGAGTGGCTAAATAAGGAGGGGAAGCTGATATGCCTGAATGCTTTGACCTCCTGGTCCTGAGAACATCTGCATTATCTGCTCCACCTTGAATTACTCCCCTGTTACTGGGTTTTAAAGTGGCACTCCAGAAAAACTATATGAATATCCCAAACTTATTTATATGGACGGTTTAATCCAACAAATATTTGTAATTCACACACTCTTGCCATATTTTATAGCTAGCCACATGGCAACAGCGTTTCTCTGTCTAGCTTTGCAGCTTCCTGTGTCACCTGTGACCTGCCTTATTGAGTTGTGTTGTCATCCTACTGGATATACTGGCTGGACAGAATTGCAAAAGCTTTGGCAGATAGAACTATTACAGAAATTCCCGCTATGAGGCCTCATTGGCGCCTGTCTGTCTGCATCCTGATCTGTGCATTGGACCCACACAAATGTGCACTCTGGGGTGTGCATGGAGATCCCTGTAGTCAGTCTCTGACATTGATTTAACCAGGCTGCCTACACGCCAATGCATGCAACACCTGTGCATTCTAGGTGGCTCAAGACGGCCCTTCACATGGATGTACAGATTGGTATGCATGTCTGAATGAGGCCTAATAGTCAAGAGGAGTGTAAAAAGAAAGACTGACCTCAAATACATTATTGGTCAGTTTTGACCACTTCATAAATCCTTGGCTCAAATATTTGGTAAATAAAAGGTGTTCACTGGAGGTCCAGCCTATGGACCCCTGTGTATACGGGGAATGGGAAAAAGGAAAGGTGGGTAATGGCGACCCATTTTTGTTGTCAGCGGAAGGAATAATGCCCCATTGTTGGTGTCAGTGGCAGGAATAATGCCTCAAGGGCCGAATAAAGGCAAGCAAAGGACAGCATCCAGCCCCAGGGCTGCAGTTTGGAGACCCCTGATCTAAACAGTTAAATTGTGCGTGTCCAGCACTAAGAAGCTTTTTAGGAATGTATGCACAGCACAGCCTTGGTAAAGATGTTTTTTTTAACACATAACAAAGAATTAGAAGCTGAGAAAGTGGTGTCACACTTGGTGACTGTACAGAGTTCTCTACAGGTGGGATAAAGTCATCACTTGCTGCTTTAACCTCCCTGGCGGTATTCCAGAGTGTATCTCGGGGTGAATTTTCAGTACCAAAAGCGGTAACCCCGAGCCACACTCGGGATCGCATCGCAGGATCCAGGCAAAGTTACTTACCTTGTCCCAATGATCCTGCGCTTTCTCCTCGCAGTGTATGCGAGCCGTGTACTCAATCTATCACAGTGCCGAGCTGCGTTCCCTGCGAGCGTCGCAACGCACGGGGACATAGCATGGCGCCAAATTAAAAAAGTTAAAAACACACAATACATACAGTACACTGTAATCTTACAGATTACATTACTGTATGAAATTATTTCACATCCCTTAGCGATAATAAATTAGAATCACTTGCAGAATTGAGCGATAGTGATTTGTGGGGAAATTTGTCATCAAACACTGAAAGTAATGACATTACTAGACAAGTGGCACAAAGGTATACACTCCTGGTTTGGGAGGTGTAACCTGATAAAAATGAGCATCCTGCCCAAGTTCTTGTACCTCTTCCAGGCCCTACCAATCAGAATACCTCCCAAATACTTTCGACAAGTGCAAAACCTATTTACCCGCTTCGTGTGGGCACATAAAAAACCACGACTACAACGCACTTTGCTGACAGCACCGAAACAACATGGGGGACTGGCACTACCAGACGTAAGAAGATATTACCAGGCCGTTCACCTAGGGAGGGTAGTAGACTGGAAGCGCCACCAAGAATTAAAACTATGGGCACAAATAGAGCAAAGTCAGACAGACACACCATTGGGAACGGCAGTCTGGTGCTACGACTCCTTGCCCTCAGACATAAAAACACACCCCCTGATCGGGAATACCCTGAGACAATCCAGACATGCGACTATCCAAAATGCACAGACAACCAAGACATCACCCATGACACCGATTCTAGGAAACCCTGGCTTCCCCCCAGGGAACCCCCCGACGAACTTTCTGACCCTTAGTAACAATAACAAATCATTAGCCAGTCACTTTGTGACACGGGATAGGTGGCCCAACATCGAGGAACTGATGGACCCGAGTGGCGGATACCAACTGCCATTTTGGAAAGCGGCTCAGATACATCATTTTCTACACAGCATCCCAGACCCCCATTTATACGCAAGACCAAAGACCTCATTTGAGGAATTCCTAACGGACAGGGAACCCGTGAGACAGGTCCTTTCAAATATGTACACATTGCTAAACACACCCTCCCAACAACCTAACTTGCTTTGCTTCAGGAAATGGGAGACCGAACTACAGCGGACATTTACGATAGCCCAGAGACAGACTATGATCGACTTTGCCCTTAAATCATCCATTTGTAGTAAAATACAAGAAACTAATTTTAAGATTATGACCAGGTGGTACTATACACCTAATAGACTGCACAAGATTTTCCCTGATTCCTCAGAACTGTGCTGGAGGTGTCAGAGAGAGAAGGGAACGCTACTTCATATGTTCTGGTCCTGTCCGATCTTGACACCTTTCTGGTCCGTGGTCCGCACCACGTCCCAGAAATTTACAGAATTTCAGATACCGGAAGACCCAGCATTTTTCTTGCTGCATGTTTCCTCCCTACCCCCCAAAAGATACAAAAAATCAATACTAAGACACCTCACAAATGCAGCTAAATCCTGCATACCATTACTATGGAAGCAACAGTGCCCGCCGACCGCAGCAATGTGGCTGCGGAAGGTAGAAGACATAAATAGGATGGAAGACCTTATAATGACCTCACAAGACAAACTGGAAACCTATAGAAAGACATGGGCGCTATGGAACACATTTATATTCTCGGATGAAGGACAGGCCCTATTGGGATCCTGAGATAAATGACACTAGCACTGTTCAGGGTAACAAACAGGTGGAACCCAGACTATAGAGACCCGCGGAACCCCCCCCCCCCCACCCATCCACTCCTCACCCCCTCTCACCTCCTTCACTCCTTCTTATCTGCACTTATTCTTCCTTTCCCTCTCTCCTCTCACACTGCAATCTTGTTGCCCATAGACTAGTCTACCGGCCAGGATCAATAAACTTAAAGTCTAACTGAACTAGAGTACAACGATGACACAATGCACATTAGCGATATATAGGAGACTTACGGGTTGTGATACTGTACGGTTGATAAAAGTGTTAAGGAGCCGGGAGGCTGCGACCTCCACTGTTACTATGTGATTGCATGTTCTGTTGAGGCCTTGGCCTCATTCTATGTTCCTGTTTTCAAAAAATTTATTATTATTATAAAATTATTTGTTATAATTATTTATAGTTATTTATTATATTATAATTTATGATTTCGTGTTTCAAACTTTATCATACCCGAGATATCTACTAGTCTCTGGTTTGGATAGATTTAAGTGAGTTATTCCTAAGAATTACAGGCCTAAAATATAAAATGCCAGATTTCCATGCAACATAATGGTACCGCTTTCAGCACCAAAAATCTGACATAATCATACCGCCAGGGAGGTTAAATGTATCACTACACACTGGGTGAATGTCAGGCTGCCAGAGAACTTAAAGTGACACTGTCATGAGTGATTAATGGAATCTGCCATTACTGAACTCTCCTTTGGGAGTACTATTATCCTAGCTGTCATTCTGATGCTTTACCTTCAATGCTGTTACTGACCTGATACAAGTATAGAGATAAGTGGTCCTGACACTCATTTACAGCATGCTTGTTCCTAGGCTGTGACTTAAACGTACTAAAGTCAGACACAGCCAGAAATACAGCATTTTCAGTAGACTAACAATGACAGCTTCTCTCATGACAGAGTCACTTTAAGAGCTGTGTCAGCGAGCCTTTGTTCACTTTACAGCGTCTCTCCCCATAAAAGTCTATAGGAATGTGAAAGCAACTTACATCAGGTCATCAGCACCTGCGATGAATTCTGAATGATCCCAGAAGTGTATCAGCAGATGTTAAAAGAATACTGCATATGCTCATCAAAGCCCGAAGACATAGGCCCTAAAGGTGCCAATTCTATGGGTGTATTTTATAATTCAAAGGTAGTTACAGCTATTTTAGCTATGAGATTCCTTATCTAGAGAGTTCAGATATGACCATATATATATATATATATATATATATATATATATATATATACCTTTGGTTCTATCTGCTAGCATCTGGGCATCATTAAATGTATGTTTGGGTATATTTATCTGCATCTGGAGTTCATAACATTTGCAGTGAGCAATTTTTTTTTCATTTTTTTTTTTATTGGGCTGACATTTGTATCCAGTGCCCTATGAATGCCCCCTGAACAATATTTACACTGTCTGCATAGGCTTCACATGTGCCGCTGCTGCTGTTGCCCCATGTAACGTTTATGTACCATGGGGACAAATGCTACAGCACTGGTGAAACTAGCACTAGACAGAAAGGCGTCTCTCTAATTCTAACGTCACCTGAGATAAACACATCTATATTTAGGAATAGGTAACTGAAAATACTGCTTACTGATAATCTTCCATCATTATTCTATCCTTATGCTTATTGAACATTATGGAATGTATTTGCACATTTACATTTAAAAGAATCTGTCACCTACAAAAGAATGCTTGGATGTGAAATACATTACTAATTTGACAAAGTAACATATTTTTGTCAAGTCTGTCAGTGTCTAGATTTCTGTTCAAATGTAATAACGTCCTCCCTGGGCTCTACCATATTGAGTACCTCTCTGCAGAGCTGTGTCCTGAGCTGCTGGTCCTTGGAGTTACTATGCAGCTGATGGGCTGAAAGCGCAGGGAATTTAAAGCCCAAATCCAAATATTTTTTAATTCTCTAACCCCATTAAAAGTGCGGCTTTTGCTGCAATATTCTGGTGCTGTCCCTGTGTTGCATTTGATATACATATATATATTAAATTAAAGATTTTCTCCATCAGACTAGTTTTTAAAAATAACCAGTTTAGAAACAGAAATTAGGTTACTGTGTTGAGTTAGTTTGAGGATGCTTCTCAAACTAATGCCTTGGTAATACAGGCTGTCCTCAAACAATGGGAACTGGTGACAGTTGGAACAGTTTGTTGTTAAGGTAAACAAGTTTGTAATCGTTGTCGGTAACTATGGTAAACAACCTGACATATAAATGGGTTGTCAGGCATAAGCTGACTCTCATCATGCCTTAAGACCAAAGAGGAAAAGTCTGTACCAGCCAAGAAGAAGATACCCGATTTCCAGCAACTGCTTAAAAAGCCTGAGCCCTCGTTGTCAACTGAGATCACAAACACACAGTTACCAGAGTTAATACATTTTTAACCACTTTCAGACCGGACCAATTTGCAGCCAAAGGACCAGGCCCCTTTTTGCGATTCGGCACTGCGTCGCTTTAACTGACAATTGCGCGGTTGTGCGACGTGGCTCCCAAACAAAATTGACGTCCTTTTTTTCCCACAAATAGAGCTTTCTTTTGGTGGTATTTGATCGCCCCTGCGGTTTTTATTTTTTGCGCTATAAACAAAAATAGAGCGACAATTTTGAAAAAAATGCATTATTTTTTATTTTTTGCTATAATAAATATCCCCAAAAAATATATAAAAAAACTTTTTTTTTTCCTCAGTTTAGGCCGATACGTATTCTTCTACATATTTTTGGTAAAAAAAATCGCAATATGCGATTATTGATCGGTTTGCGCAGAAGTTATAGCGTTTACAAGATAGGGGAACGTTTTATAGCATTTTTATTAATATTTTTTTTTTTATTAGTAATGGCGGAGATCTGCGATTTTTTTTGTGACTGCGACATTATGGCGGACACATCGGACATTTTTGACACATTTTTGGGACCATTGTCATTTTTTACAGCAATTAATGCATTTAAATGCATTGATTTCTGTATAAATGACACTGGCAATGAAGGGGTTAACCACAAGGGGGCAGTGTAAGAGTTAAGTATGCCTAGGGGTGTGTTTTTTACTGTGGGGGGGCGTGGCTGTCAGCTAGTGAATGCTGATCTCTGCTCCAATCACAGGGAGCAGAGATCGGCGTCACTAGTTGCTAGGCAGAACGGGGAGATGCTGTTTATCTCGGCATCTCCCCGTTCAGCCGCCCCGTGAGACGATCGCGGGGGTCCCCGCGGCGATCGAGTCTGCGGGGACCGCGATCGGACTCACGGGGGTCCCGACCGGCGCGGGAGCGCGCTGCTCCCGGCGCGCTCCCGATGGCACGGACAGGCTAAAGGAGGGACTTATATATACGCCCTCCTGCCTGTACGTGCCATTCTGTCGACGTATATCGTTGTGCGCCGGTCGGCAAGTGGTTAAGCGTATTTCTAAATGTTACAGACCATAGTTTCTGCAATGCATGCAGTTGTGGCGCATTTGTCTGCAAAAATGGGGTTAAAACAAGCGGTGAGGAGGCATCGCATTGCTTCCTTACTGCCTGTCAGTAGCCTCTGGAGCGTAGCCTCTGGATTCAGAGGCAAGGGCGATTTAGACGCATGCCTAAATCTACCTTTAGGGCCCTTTTCACACAGGCTGTTCGATCAGGTTTGTCTGTCAGGCAGACTTGATTGGAGCCTCCAGTCTCCCCTATGGAGCGGTGGATGTTAGTGGTGACATGTCCCCTGCTATCTGATCCTGCCCTCAAAAAACCGACGGATGGTGGTCCTATTTTCCATCTGTCTAGCGGATCAGATGAAAATTGACATGCATTCCTTTTTTACCCGATCTTCCCATAGCACAGCGGAGCAGAGACTAACCTGTCACTTGTGGGGAATTAGGAGACCGATTCCCTGCTGAGCAAGTGGATACCGTCCCATGGAGGTGCCTGTGTAAAAGGGGCCTTACTATGATTTTTTATTTTCTTTTAATTTACAATTTTTTTAACAGATATAATACATTTTTTTTTTTTTGGAGAGACTTTAGGGGTCTCTTTTTTTTTAGACAGAGAAAGGGACTGAAGAGAGTTTTGTCCCTTTCGCTGCAGGCTCAGCTGCAATACTTATGAATGGATGGAAGCCTCTGCATGCACTGTTTACTATGCCACTGTGACAGCTGAACATAAGAGCGATCGGCAAGAGGTCCTGTAAGGATAAGTTAGGTGGGGAAGGGGTGTACTTTAGGGTAAAGCAGGGAGAAATGTCAGTGTAGCAGCGGCGGGGGGGGGGGGGTCACCTTTTTGGGGTTATAGCTCTGACCAGCGGATTGTCATCCGATCAAAGTTAAGGTTTTGTTCAGCAGAGTCTGCTGAACAGTTCTAAAATACTAAAGTGACCATAAGCTTATAACACAGGGAGGAATGAGGTCCGTATGACCTGGCCAGCTGCAAGCTGGCTGCAAAAGGGTTAAAGAAAAAAAAATTTAACATAAGCCCCTAAGAGCACTCAACTTTCATAAAGGTCCTAACTTGAGCCTTTTAAACATGGGAACACTCAGTGTTCAAATTTTGACTTTTCTCTAAGTAAGAGCTCTAACACACCACTGGAATCTCCCCATGCCACGCACATGACTCTTAGCTGCTCAAAAGATGCACTTTGGAATACGGATTTAAATTCACTCATGGTCGGGGTATGGACATTTGAGTATTTACATATTGCTAACAAGCAGTATATGAGCTATAGCACATGTGTCAAAAATAAGGCCTATGGGCCCAATCCGGCCATTTGAAATGGCCCTTGCACCTTTCCTACAGCTGCAGCATCACCCTGAATTCTGCTCCCACCTTGTCTCAGCAGTGGGCAGCAGAGAGGACACATCCTCCGCCAGATCCTGCGCTTCTCTGTGCAGCCACAGTGGGGCTCGTCTCTGCCCCCAGCCCCAGTGCCATCTTAAGAGCATTATAGGCCCCCGGCCAATACAGTGCACTGGGGCCCTGTCTACACAATCACACACAATTGCCCATCAAATGCAGCTTACTGTGCCCCTAAATGCAGCCTCACTGTGCCCGTGAATGCAGACTCACTGTGCCCATCAAATGCAGCCTCACTGTGCCCGTGAATGCAGCCTCACTGTGCCCACCATTGCAGCCTCACCGTGCCCATGAATGCAGCCTCACTGTACCCACCATTGCAGCCTCACCGTGCCCATGAATGCAGTCTCACTGTGCCCACCATTGCAGCCTCACTGTGTCTATGAATGCAGCCTCACTGTGCCCACCATTGCAGCCTCACTGTGCCCATGAATGTAGCCTCACTATGTCCACCATTGCAGCCTCACTGTGCCCACCATTGCAGCTTCACTGTGCCCACCATTGCACCCTCACTGTGCCCACCATTGCACCCTCACCGTGCCCATGAATGCAGTCTCACTCTGCCCACAATTGCACCCTCACTGTGCCCATGAATGCAGCATCACTGTGACAATTAATACAGACTCGCCATCGCCTGGTTACACACACACACACAGCAGGCATCTCCTCCTGTGTATCATGGAGCTATCTCGGTCTGTATTCGGCAGCTGCGCTGTAGCAAGGTCCAGCCCCCCTAGACCGGCTCGTGTGATAGGCGAAACACTGATTCAATCTACTATTACATGTGTCGGTCTCGGGGGGCGGGACCTTGTTACAGCACGGCCGCCGAACACAGACCCAGCCAGCTCCATGATACACAGGAGGAGGAGAGAGGGAAAGAGCGTAGCGCTGCAGCCACAACTCAAAGCGGCCCCAGGGCAGGCGGCCTAATGGGAAATTTCCCGGTATCCCGGTAGGCCAGTCCAGCTGGCCCATGCAAAAAGACGGCTCTGCCCAGCCCGATCTCAGAAGATGGCAGCAGAGAGGAGGACAAGATTCCTTCTAGAGATGATCATGTGCCTCTCTGTTTAGCCACAACACCACCTCATCCCCACCTCCCCTGGTTTCAGCATTCAGCAGACTCTGGCAGTTGAGTCCTGCACTCATCTGGTCCTCCTCCACACCCTGCACTTTCTGCTTCCCAGCTCCACACCCAGCTTCTTAACAGCATCAGCACAAGTTAAAGGGGGGTGCACTGTAATGTAAAGGAAGGTGGGGGACTCTTGACTTCTGATGGTGGGGGGGCTTGCTCTGGACATCTAGTCTTACAGATACAACCAGCCCTTTGAGGGCAACCATAATGCTGATGCGGCCCGCGATGAAATTGAGTTTTACACCCGTGAGCTACAAGGTCCATTTACACCAGATGCATTGGCACAATTTTTTTTCAATATGTGTCAATGCAAGGAACTGAAAAAATAAGGTATGTAAATGAGAGCAGTTCACAATGGTGCATTGCACCGATATGCTGGGTTAGCTCTGAAAAAAAAGTAGAACAAACACTACTTTTTTCAAGGCAATGCATGGCGATGAGGAAAAACTGTTTGGATCTTCTACTATGCTGTAGACACCTCATATGTTCCAGGAAGTGTAACGAAACGTGTATGTTAAAACAATGCAGTATGGCATTGCGGGTGGGATCACTTGAGCTCAACGCACACGTTGCAAATGGGCCCTAAAATAAGTTCTCACTGACCTCTGTAGCTGCATGTACTGTGGAGAAATTCTTCCTTAGATTTACCATCAAATGCATTGACGTTTCTCAAGTCCTTCTCTCAGCATCTCTGCTCATCCAGCTCTAGAATCCAGAGCAACTGCTCTCTGTTTGCATTGGAGATTAAAAGGTTGCTGAGTCACTGCTGGAATAGGGAGCTGAGCTTCAGAGAGAACAGCTTTTGCAATGAACTTTAAAAATTAATTACAGTTGTACCGGCAGCCAGGGCCGTCTTTAATACTGACCCTGGGTAAACATTTTTTCCCTCCATGCAATTTTGCTCTCAACCTGCTCTGAGACGTACAATAAATAGCAGTCAGACTCAAAATCTGTTTACTGAATTGGATCAGACAGCGATTGCAATTGGTTGCCAGAGGTTACAGCATATCATTACCATTCACTGACTGACTACTAGAGGTTAGAGCACACATTTCGGCTCACTGATGATTTGCTAGAGGTTAGAGCACACATTACAGCTTTCTGATTATTTGCTAGAGGTTACAGCACATGACCTCTGCTTGTTGATTGGTTGCTAGAGAATATTGTACATCAATACTGCTCACTGATTGGTTGCTAGAGGTAGCACATCCTTACCGCTCACTGATTGGTTGCAAGAGGTTAGTGCACATCATTACTGCTCACTGATTGATTACTAGAGGCTATAGCACATCATCTCCTCACTGCCTGCACACTATGGACTGGGGAGGCGAGGGGATCTATCAATAGACAAAACAATCCTAGGACTCCTGGGATCAGTGGCAGTGCTGGGGGAGGGTTTGATCAGTGGCAATGCTGGGGGATTGATGGGATCAGTGGCAGTGTTGGGGGATTGGATTCGTTAGGAGGCAGTACACTGTGGCAAATTCTGAATCATGTAGAGCAAAGCTGGAAATCTTTGGCAAGTAAGGGGGACATTCACACTGGCCACTAGTGTGAATGATTCTACACCCAGCACCAATGTTATGAGAAGATTTACACTGCCCACCAATGTAACTGAGACATTTGGCCAGCACTCACATTTGTGTACGTCAGGAACACATGCAAAATCGGTTTCCTGGCACAACAGAAATGTGCTGCCCTTTAGCAGATACACAGCAGTGCCATTAATCGTTAATGACACCCTCACGCATCTGCTGACATGTGCGTTTACAAATGCACCAAAATTCACGATGTTGTAGCACCATGTGATTTTGAAAAAGGTTAGGGACTTTTTTCCACATTTCTAGCACATAGAGCGGCCCATTGAAATGAATGGGCTGCCCTACACACAACCTACATCTTTATCTGCACCCCAAACCTCCCCCATCCTCTCCACTCCAACCCCCTGCCTTTACCTCTACCTGCCTCTTCTGCTCATCTTTGCATCCACCTTCCTTACCTCTCTAAATCCCCTCCTTGCTCAACTGTGAACCCCAAACTGTAATTTCTTCTCTGCCTACCCTACACCCCCCTCCAGTTTGATCACCTCTGCAGAACAGGCTGATGTTAGGCTTAATGACCACAGTTGCAGGCAGGACTTTCAAGCATGACCCTTTACATCCCCAGTGGGCAGCATTCAGCAGAGGTGATCGTGAATATGACCTCAGGGGGCATGACATACATATGAATGCCGCCTCTATTTACATATCAATGCCGCCAGTCCGCCGCTATTTACATATTAATGACACTGCTATTTACATATCAATGTCAATTATTTACATTTAAACACAGGGTCTGCAGGTGAGTCATCTGTACACAACAATAGGGCAGAGCTGGGCAGCATTAATAGCAGAACTTCACACTGATATATCGGGACACAGCACTGGACAAAAACCTTCAAGGGACAAGGGAATTCAAACTGGGATAGTTGGCAAGTATGAGACAGCTGCTTTGGGCCCCAAAACAATGATGGGGTCCAGGGCAGCTGCCCCTTTTGCCCTGCCTTAAAGGCGGCCCTGACTGCAGCTAAAGAGGACAGTAAGTGCCAGTTATAAAGCTCATTTACTGCTTTTTAAAGCAGAACTAAAGTCTGACATACTTACCTTAGCTCTGACATCTGTGAGGTCCCTCTCCAACACTGCCATTGTCTCCCAAGCTTCTTCTAGATGCTGGTCTTAGGCCATCTTCATTGACTTTAGTTGCACTTTATGAAAAGGTCGATACGTTCCAAAACATGGGCACTGGTAAACTTAAAAGCCCAAGATAATATTAACCTAATCCACCCTTTCTGATAAAAAAAAATCTAAATACCCTTTTACCTTACCTAAACCATGATAAAATGATGCTGCAGTCTTGAGTCCTGTCTTCATATCAGACGGGGTCCTTCTTCAGGTGTCCATGTCCTGTTCTTTTAGCTGTCCAGTGGTGGGGTAATCTCAGGATCCAGAGGAAGAGTGACATCAACGTAGGTGACTGGCCAGTGAGGAACCATGTGGGTCAGTGGTCACCAGAAAACAGCTCTGGTAAGGAAACTGGAAGGCAGACTTCATCAGGTAAGAACAAAAAAAACTTGCAGGATGGGTTAGAGGGGGTAGGAGGAAGGGGGTTCATAAGTTGCCCAAAATGGGGCTTTAATTCATATATTTGTTTCGCTTTTTTAGAGGTAGGAGATTTTTGTAGCATGATGGCAAAAAAGTTAAAAAAGTAAAAACAGTTGTGCAGGGTCTAAGCCTGCTGTGCAGTGCCCTGACTGATCCGACCTTCCATATGGCAGATTCACAAAGCTTTCTAATACAATTGTGTACAAATATAAGTATGGAAAGCAAAATGTATAAGTCCTTGGCTGTTATTTTTTTAACGTTTAAAAGAATGTTTTACCCGTTGCAGTGTATTGCCATTAATAACTATTCATATCTAAAATAATATAATTGCTGACAAATACATTAGAAAATAATAAATATCATTAAAACAAAGTTTCTTTTTCCCTAATAACATAAATTACTACGCTCAGTTTACACTATGATTAGCAGAGGTTTTCTTGCTGAGTAAAATTAGTACTTGGCTTTTTAAGACTTGCTTTGTTCAGATGAGCTCTGCTGAAGCCTTACAATTACGCTGTCATTTTTCTTGCTGGTCTGGACATTTGCTTGCACTGTTTTTATATTAATCTATTCATTACATAATAATTTTATTTAAACTGCAGAATCAGGCAATACTTGTGATGTAAATTAGTAAACACTAGTTTCATGATAACATAGTTTCTTTCTAATTAATTAATTAGAAAACTTTTGATAAAATGTTTATGGCCAGTACTGCAAAACATGACAAAGCGCACTTACTGTACTGGCAATAAATGAACCCACTCTCCCCTCCATAGGTGCATACTTATGGTGGTCTTGCATGCTTCTTATTTTTTTATCCAGTCAATGTGTTAATCGATCAAGACGATCAAATCTGAAAACGCTCAAATAGTCATAACTTCCATTTTGATTGACTTATGCCCCCTTACACACGATTGGAAATTCGGCCAGCAAAAGACAAATGAGAGCTTTTGGTCGGAAAATGCAACCATGTGTATGCTCCATCGGACTTTTGCTGGCCGAATTCCAGCCAGCAAAAGATTGAGAGCAGGTTCTCTATTTTTCGGTCAGAAAAAGGTCCAATCGGAAATTCCAATCGTCTGTACCAATTCCGGCGCGCAAAATTCCTACGCATGCTCGGAAACAATTCGACACTTGCTCGGAAGCATTGAACTTAATTTTCTCGGCTCGTCGTAGTGTTGTATGTCACCGCATTCTTGACGGGGGAAAGTTCAGCAAACTTTTGTGTGACCGTGTGTATGCAAGGCAAGCTTGAGCGGAATTCTGTCAGAAAAAACATCCAAGATTTTTCTGATGGAAATTACGCTCGTGTGTACGGGGCATAAGACTGAATTGGGATCGGATTTGCTTTAACTGAGTTGATTGGTCAGGGTGGAAAGTTAGTGATCGTTTTGCACTAATTGGCAACACTGAGATACTTTGTTCATGAATATGATCATAATTCCATCTATCGGATTATCAAACATGGTAGAAACACAGATGTGAACGATAATTTATGATCGTAAGGTTTTAACTATCAATAAAATAAGACTTCCCCAAGTATGGCATGTCAATTGAATGGGTTGTCAACTATAGATAGATTATTCCTATCAAAAGAGATCAATTGGAAAATAAATTGATCATTTATTGGAGCAAGTATGGCCATCATTACTTAGATCCAATGGCTGCGACCTTCTGCATTTGTTTACATTCTTGCTACGTCTGTGCAATACAGTCCACATTGACTTCTATTGGGCTGTATCCTGTGACTAGCGATAAAAGGAAATGGCGGTAAACAGCCCCATAGAAGTCCATGGAGATGTAATGGGCAGATGCAGCCAGGATGTAAACAAGTGATTGTCGGGTCCAGGTAAATTTGCTTCTGTGGAGGGGGAGTGGGTTATTTTAGGCCAGTGTAGAGAGGCAAACAGTATAAGTTCTCTTCGCCATCAGCAGCTTTCCAATCATGTGACAGCCAATCACAGCAGTCACGTGATCAGAATTCCCACCTCCCGACATTTAGAACCTCTTAAAAGGCCGGGAAGTGGCAGCGGAAATGGGTTAAAAATGCACATATCTGTTAAAATTACCCTTAAAGTTTTACTATACCCAGTAGTATGAAAATAGTTAATCCGCCCCTCCACAGTGCCCACGGCTTATAAATCTTCTTTTTACATTAAAATACTGCCACTATATACCTTTTTGGCTGATCTGTATACCATGGTCTGTGATAAACAGCACTGTTTCTTCAGTGCTCAGAGTTCAGGTAGGAGGAGATTTCCACTGCAGCCTGTATACACGCCCACATGTGTGATGTTAATATCATGTGACGTGGCTATCTGTGAGAACAAGTAAATGCTCTCTCCAGCATAAAAGACACAACTGAGCATGTATAGGTTGGCTATCCTGCCTGTGTTAGCTGGCCTTCCCTAGATAGACAGTGCAGGAGGGGGAGGATCTGTGCATACAGGATCAAAAAGCCTTTTTACACAATGCAGGGGATTAACCCCTTAAGTTCCACAGTGAGTATAACAAGCATGCTATGCTGCATATACAGACTGATTTTACTGTTGTGGGTTTAGTAAGACTTTAACAAGAATTAACTAGGCATATGTAAAAATTACCAAAATATTTTTTTATATATATGTAGGAATTCGGAACAAAACCAGGCAACTGTCCAAATCCCAGCCTGTGCGCCTTAGACAATAATCGCACTAAAGTTAAAAGCTGCTACTTAAATATGGATATCTAAAGAGAACTCAAACTGTGGTCCAGGATGGACTGTAGCCTGAAAGGTAGCGCTAAAATAAATAAAATCTAAACTAAATATAACAGTCAAACTAAACAAATAATAATAAAGATAATCCCACGTGATAAGTGAATTACAGTGTCCCTGATGGGAAAAATATTCCACAGTAGAAATTTCGAATAGTGACTTCAAAAATTAATTTGCAAAAATATATAAGTAAAAAAGTGCCACAGTGTTCATGAGTGTTCATAAAAATTGAAACATGAAAAATAAAGTGAAAAAAAGATGAACAGTGCTCCCTTGACAAAGCAATGTATCTTCACACAGTAATTTTCAATCAATCTTCCACCACACCGTTGTGCTTAAATGTGTCCACTCCCATAGGAAACTCACTCACCAGATGTAGTTGCCCACACTCGCGTGTAAGGCCAACAAGCGTATACAATCTCCAAAAATCGATCAGTGATCCTCCAGTATTTTCCACTTAGTGCAATCAGAATACTCCACATGTAAGTAAAAAAAGTGCTCCAATAGTGTAATACTGCAAATTTATTAAAAAATAGCACACCATCCAAGCTTCAAACAGTACACTCACATTTTAAAAATGTATACTTCAAGCACTGCAATACCACTTCAGAATATAAGCTAGGCGATTGGTCACGGCGGACCTGAGGTGTCTGCAATACCACAGTCTAGTTCTCACTCTCTCCGACCATCGATATTGATCTGCCTCTATATTCCACCGTAACTTTGTTTGGAAGAGATGTAGACACTAAAATTGAATGCCGCTTAGCCACGCCCCCGACATGTTTCGTCACTTCCGGACTTATTCATGGGGTTGGCTGAGCGGTCAGTCATTCACAGATATATACCCCCCCCCTCCCTTCCCATAGGTGGGATGTATTGTCCTATCAGACACAAATGCATAGTGTGCTGGAGAGATAACCCCTCCCACCCAGCAGTGTGCCCAATCAGGGAGTCCGGACAGTGCCCTCCATAGTGCGCTAGAGAGATGATCCCTCCCACCCATCAGTGTGCCCTATCGGGGTGTCCGGAACATACCCTCCATAGGTTTCAGCCGTCAGATCGTAACTCCAGGTTCAAGTGCGCATGCGCGCAACTTCAGCCAATCCGGGGGAGATAGTCCGCCCATCAGAGACCAACATCAAAGCACGTTACCTACGTGCCTATGGCGTCAGAGCGTCCTCATCCGGCTACCGCGCATGAGCGGCTCTCGCTAGCTCTGTCGCTCAATACGTGGACTGATCCTCCTCTAAAAAGCTATAATATAGCACATTACGTGCGTTCCCTTCACATCATCAGCGCCAATATAGGCACGACCAGAATCCTGATGTGTGATTGCGTGTGTCCTCTTTAGCCTTGATACTGGTTAAACCAGAAGAGGCCTGCATACACCTCAGATTCTCCATAATAAAGGCCCATATACACTGATATTAAAGCCAATCCATCCACAATGTTAATGGGGCATAATATTAAACCTTCATATGACAGATGGTTACAGCTGATGATATTAATAAAAGTAATTAATTTTTAATAAAACGTTTAGTAAAAATCATATAGATCTCATCTAAACTACATACAATAAAATAGACACTATATTGTTAGCTATGAATACAGCCATTCAATCCTGTTACTTCCACTCATGCTGGTTGGGATGCCAATTCCAATAAATATTATGTTTTCTCACCATGAAAAAAAAAATATGCTGTCACTCACTGACTAGGTACAATTGACATGGTTCCTGGCTACCAGGTGCATTGTGGGTGTTTGCCAAAATTTGAGACTACGGTGCAGAGTGTACCATTTTTTTCATTCAGATAGACCTTATC
This sequence comes from Lithobates sylvaticus, assembly GCA_028564925.1. NCBI lineage: Eukaryota > Metazoa > Chordata > Amphibia > Anura > Ranidae > Lithobates > Lithobates sylvaticus. The sequence continues at coordinate 262,064,842 of CM053026.1, forward strand.
AATGAGATAGGGCCTATGTAGTGAGTGCTCGGTGGGCAAATGCAGTGTGTTTTTGACATTGGTTTGAGATGTTTCTGCGTTCATTCAGAATTCATTGAAAGTGCGGTTACCCTGCATTTTACCTGATTCAGGCTCCATGCACACTGGCCTAAAAATTGCTGCTTCTACAGGAGTTTTGTGTTCTGCCTGCAGAAGCAGCTCAATATAATCCTATGTGTCAATGCACATTAGTACGTTAACCGGTTCCCGACCGGCGCGCACGACGATATACGTCGGCAGAATGGCACGGACAGGCAGGAGGGCGTATATATAAGTCCCTCTTTAATGCCGTCCGTGCCATCAGGAGCGCGCCGGGAGTGGCGCGCTCCCACGCCGGTCGGGACCCCCGTGAGGCCGTTCGCGGGTCCCGCAGACTCGATCGCCGCGGGGACACCCGCGATCGTCTCACGTGAAGGCTGAACGGGGAGATGCGGAAATAAACAGCATCTCCCCGTTATGCCTAGCAACTAGTGACGCCGATCTCTGCTCCCTGTTATTGGAGCAGAGATCAGCATTCACTAGCTGACAGCCACGCCCCCCACAGTAAGAAACACACCCCTAGGCATACTTAACCCCTACACTGCCCCCTTGTGGTTAACCCCTTCACTGCCAGTGTCATTTATACAGGAATCAATGCATTTAAATAGCATTGATTGCTGTATAAATGACAATGATCCCAAAAATGTGTTAAAAATGTCCGATGTGTCCGCCATAATGTCGCAGTCACAATAAAAATCGCTGATCGCCGCCATTACTAATAAAAAAAATTATTAATAAAAATGCTATAAAACCATCCCCTATCTTGTAAATGCTATAACTTCTGCGCAAACCAATCAATAATCGCTTATTGCGATTTTTTTTTTTACCAAAAATATGTAGAAGAATACGTATCGGCCTAAACTGAGGAAAAAAAAAGTTTTTTTATATATTTTTGGGGGATATTTATTATAGCAAAAAATAAAAAAGAATGCGTTTTTTTTTTTTCAAAATTGTCGCTCTTTTTTGTTTATAGCGCAAAAAATAAAAACCGCAGGGGCGATCAAATACCACCAAAACAAAGCTCTATTTGTGGGAAAAAAAGGACGTCAATTTTGTTTGGGAGCCACGTCGCACGACCGCGCAATTGTCAGTTAAAGCGACGCAGTGCCGAATCGCAAAAAGGGGCCTGGTCCTTTGGCTGCAAATTGGTCCGGTCTGAAAGTGGTTAAGAGGCAGATTTTGAGTTTAACGTTTAGAGGCAGAAAAAAAAACTCTTCTGGTTTGCGTTTCTGATTGAAGCTTGGTGGCAGAAAAAACGTAACACTCTTCTAAACTCGTCTAAACTTTGTACAAAAAATGCTCTATATGAGCGTTTCTTACTCCCGAGAGAACAGACGTTTTTATTAAGCCCAGTGTGCATGGAGCCTCAAGTTGCTTTTGCATTCCCATAGACTTGTATAGGGAAAGAAACAAAAGCCCATTGACACTTTTGATCAGCAGATCATAAAACTTGCATACGTAATATGCAAATACAGTAATCACCATGTACATAATTTTACATAAAACATAGATGAAAAACTTTAACACTCTTTGATAAGGACAGTTGATCTTTTTACATGCATATCTTAAAATCTAAAAAATGTCACAGGTCTCATTAAGCAACAAAATCAAATTAGATATAAATATCGTCTGTAAAACCTTTTTGGAGGTGTGGTTTACTTGCTATAATATTCAACCTGGCAACATGTGCGCTAGGCTGAAATCACTGCTGTTTTGTGAATGGCCTAAGCCTGACAACGATAGACTAGCAGTTTCCAAATAGCTTTTAAGCTGGCCATATATAGCTCAAATTTCAGACAGCTGAAGTGGACGAAACCTGCGCCATGGGTGGCCCTGTTGGCACCACTTGACAATCTTCGAAAATTGTCACCCAAACAGTGACTGCAGCCAATCAGATTCAAGCAGTACTGTGCCACAAATATTACATAGGAACAGTGGCGGCCTGTCCATACAGGGTGCAGGGGCGCCGCCCCCCTAATCCATGTGCCCGGCCCCCAATATACATACGGGGTGCCGGACGCATGGATTCCAATGGGGTTTTTATTTTTTAGAACTGGCTTCAAAAAAGGGAGCACTGTGCCCCTGAGCTGATCCAGTTGTATGAAAATAGCGAATTAATATTCACCATTGTCTTCCTGATTCTTCTCCCAGCCAATCCCGGCTCCTGAGACCTGATTGGCCTAGAGGAAAAGCTATCCTATTGTCCACTGAGGAGGAGGAAGAAGAAGCAGGGGAAGCCACGCCACCATGAAGCCAAAGAAGGAGGAGACCCAGTGTGAAGCCACCGCTTGCCACCCAGAGGAAGCCCACGACCTAGATGGGGTAAGTGTGGGGACTGATCGACCGCCGGCGGGGGTGGCGGCGGAAGTATTCCCCCACCCCAAAAAAAATATACCACCACCCGCCACTGCATAGGAATCTTATTACTTCCACTCAAATGCCACAGTGATTTCATGGGAATCTCATTACTTCCACTCAGTTGCTACAGTCATTGCATGGGAATCTTCCTACTTCCACTTACCCACCACAGTCAGTACCTGGAAATCTTGTTACTTCCACTCATCTGTCAGAGCTATTACAAAGGAATCTTGTTACTTCCATTCAAATTCCACAACCTTTCAATGGGAATCTCATTACTTCCACCCATCTACCTCAGTCATTACTTAGGAATCTCGCTACTTCCACTTACCTGTCATGGCCATTACATGGAACTCTCATTACTTCTTCTTATCTGCCACAGTCATTACATGGGATTCCCACAACTTTCACTGACCTATTAGAGCTATTACCTAAGCATCTCATTACTTCTACTCAAGTGTCACAGCAATTTTACAAAAATCCTATTACTTCTACACACCTGCCATTACAAGGGAATCCCACTAGTTCCACTTACCTGCCATGGTAATTACATGGCAATCCCACTAGTTCCACTTACCTGCCATGGCCATTACATGTGAAAGCCTTTACTTCTACTAACTTACCATGGTCATTACATGAGAATTCCACTACTTCCACTTACCTGCATGGTCATTACTTGGGAATCCTACTACCTCAACTTACCTATCATGGTCATTACATGGGAATCCCTCTGCTTCCACTAACCTGCCATGGACATTACATGGGAATCCTGCTACTTCCACTTACCTGCCATAGTAATTATATGAGAATCTTATTACTTTCACTTACTTGCCATGGTCATTACACAGGAATGTCACTACTTTCCCTCACTTGCAACAGTTATTACATAGGAATCTTGTTACTTCCAGTCACCTGCCACAGCCAGTTCATGGGAATCTCACAGCTAGAATTATGTCGGACTTCACTGGCATGACAAGGAGCACACACAACTTATAAATAGTAGACTTTATTACAGAATCTTAAGAGCATCTCACAGCATATTCCCCATTAGGAATATGTGAATGTATTCTAACTTTAGGCAATGGAGCCTTTGCAGTAACATGCCAGTAAAGTTCGACATAATTCTAGTTGTGGTATTTTGTACAAATTGGATGTGGCTGTGAGTGTTTTTTCATTATTTATGGGAATCTCACTACTTAAACTAATCTGCCACAGTCAGAATATAGGAATCCCACTACTTTCACTCCCCTGCCACAACTATTATATGGGAATCTCGCTACTTTTTAGCCTCCTACACACTAGTAGTCTTTTTTCGTTCAGCTCAGCAGAGCTAAATGAAAAAAAAACTGACAGCTCAGGAGAATCCGTTGTACTAACTATCCAACGTTATTACAGCGATCTCCCCTGCTCTGCTATTGTGTTCTGACAGGGGGACGCAGACCTTTTTTGGTTATGCCCCTTCTACAGAATGCCGGCCGAGCGGTCTGACTGCAGTACACACGGGCCGAATGTCGGACCGTTTTCTAGTGAACCGGTTGATGCTGCCCAATATTCGGCCCGTGTGTTATAGACTTTACTCACACAGTCATTGTATGAGAAATTTCACTACTTCCACCCACACCTGCCACAGCCATTACATAGGACTCTCATTACTTCACAACCATTTCATGGGAATCTCATTATTTCCACTCAATTACTACAGTCAGTACATGGGTCTTAGTATTTCTGCTCACTTTTCAAGTATTATGTGGGAATATTAATACTCTTATCACTTCCTACCATCATTACATAGGAACCTCTGTATTTCCACTTACCTACCATAGCCATTATGTGGGAATCACTACTTCTACTTACCTGCAACAGCCACTACAATCTTGGTACGTTCTCTCATCTGCCACAGCCATAACATGGGGATTTCACTACCTCCTTACCCGCCACAGCTATTATATAAGAATCTTGAATCGTCTACATGATAACCCAGTAGCAGCCAGAGGATCAGGGAAGCAGTGAGTGTTTAGGAGCGACTTGGATTTTTGCTGGTTCTACATAGGAATCTTGTTACTTCCACTTACCTACCATAGCCACTTCAAGGGAATCTCAGTAATCCCATTCATCTGCCATGGACAGTGCATAGGACTCTCAATACTTCCATTTACTTGCTAGGGTTAGTACAGGGGAATCTCAATATTTCCACTTACCTGCCAAAGTCAGTACATGGGACTCTCAGTACTTTCACACATATGCCATGGTCAGTACATGGGACTCTAAATACTTCTACTTGCCTGCCATGGTCAGTACATGGGACTCTCAATAATTCCACTAATCACCATGGTCAGTACATGGGACTCTCAATATTTCCACTCACCTGCCAAGGTCAGTACATGGGACTCCCAGTACTTCCACTTATCTGCCCTGGTCAGTACATGGGACTTATATTTCCACTCACCTGCCACGGTCAGTATGTGGGACTTTCAGTACTTCTACTCCCGTCACAGCTACTACATCAAAATCTAGCTCACAATTAGATCTTTCATTAACTAATCTCATAATTTGGTTTGCTCCTAAGGAAAATTATTCAGACATTGATGTTGGAAGCAATGTGGGTAATTTTAATACATAAACAAACGTTTCAATTCCATTCTCCACTATCCAAAACACGTTGAACTGCGTTAATTGAATAGACATTGGGGTTAAATTAACTAAAGGCAAATCCACTCTGCACCACAAGTGCACTTGGAAGTGCAGTCGCTGTAGATCTGAGGGGAAGATCTGAAATGAGGGGAAGCTCTGCTGATTTCTTTCATTCAATCATGTGCAAGCAAAAATGCTGTTTTTTATGTTCCTTGCATGTGGAAGTGCACAGTGGATTTGCCTTTTGTATATAACCCCCATTGTCTTTTATAAAAATGTTGTATTGTATTTATCATTGAGATAAACTATCTATCAATGTTTATTTTTTAACATTTGTTATATTTTCAATTATATTAAGAAAATACTTTAAAATAAAGAAAGTGGACAAACCAAGTTATTGTATAGTATGGTACATCAACTTACCTAAACCAAATTTGTAACATATATGGGGAGAGGAAGGAGAAGAAATCTCCCTTGTTTTTTACATGGGACAATGCACATAACCACCTTGATAAAATTAACTTTACATCTGAGGTTCTTTCATCTTATAGAAACCCCCTTCATATCAGTGATCCCCCTTTACATCTGAGGTCCCCCATCACATCAGAGGTCCCCCATCACATCAGAGGTCCCCCATCACATCAGAGGTCCCCCATCACATTAGAGGTCCCCCATCACATTAGAGGTCCCCCATCACATCAGAGGTCCCCCATCACATCAGAGGTCCCCCATCACATCAGAGGTCCCCCCCATCACATCAAAGGCCCCCCTTCACATCTGAGGTCCCCCATCACATCAGAGGTCCCCCATCACATTAGAGGTCCCCCATCACATTAGAGGTCCCCCATCACATCAGAGGTCCCCCATCACATCAGAGATCCCCCATCACATCAGAGGTCCCCCATCACATCAGAGGTCCCCCATCACATTAGAGGTCCCCCTTCACATCAGAGGCCCCCCATCACATCAGAGGTCCCCCTTCACATCAGAAGAGATTCCCCATCACATCAGAGTCCCCCTATGATACTGATCCAAGGCAAACCGGGTCCCATGCTCGTGGCACCCCAGTGCAACCCAGATGGTTCCCCAAGGTGCAGCAACACCCAGTTTGAGAAACACTGATTTAGCTGTGGGAACTTTAAGGAAGCATTTCCACTTGAAAAAGCACCCGCAGTCCGATTAAATGCGAAAACCCCACTGAAGGTTCCCAGGGTTAGCTGTGAGAGGCAGCCTGATTGAAAGCAATGGGAGGCTGCCAACTCCTGCAGTTAACTGCGCCCACTGCCATGTAATCACTCATGCAGTGATCAAATGCAAACGATCGGCCCTAAACACAGACTGCCTGACCCTAATGCTAAGAAATGCACACCTGTACTTTTATTACAGGTTTCTGCACATGTTCAGCTTCCTTTCATGACATACCATCATGCTGGGTGCTGGAAAGCCTCAATAAACCCTCCCTTGGCTTAACCTAAAACAAATAATATAGGTTTACCATAGCTTTCACCAGCCAATAGTAATGCTTTAATGTTCTAGCTGTGGTCCGATTTTGCATAGTAGAGTTCCCAGCATCCTTAGGGGCCACAGTACTCTGGGTGAGAACTGAAGGTGTCTGTAGGCCCCTGTAGATGCCAGTTATAAAGTCTTGATGTCATTTTATTAGAATTATTGTCCCTGCAGGTATGCTTTAAATCTTCAACATCTTTGCAGGAAGCCCCCCATCTGACGCACGGAAGAGTCTACTGACTGCTCTGTGCCTGGACACTCCAGAGCAGGGGTCTCCAAACTATGGCCCCTCCAGTTATTCAGGAACTACAATTCCCATCATGCCTAGTCATGTTTGTGAATGTCAGAGTTTTTACAATGCCTCATGGGATGGGTAGTTCCGCAACAGCTGGAGGGCCGTAGTTTTGGAGATCCCTGCTCCAGAGAATGGAACACAGCAGTGACACCAAAGTGAATTTGGTATCCTTACAACATTCATGCAGACACTGACACTCAAAAAACATGTTACTTTATGTACCTTATGTAGTCTGATCTGTTGCCAGCTCAAATTCTTTCTTATTGGTGACAGATTCTCTTTAAACAACCTCCTTACAACGTTTCACATTGCAAATCCCATAGCCTTGGCAGCTTTCTTCTCTGTCAGAAAGCAAAGCTTGTTGATGGCATACTGATACAACAATAAGCACTGAAAATATGTTGTCATGCAATATTAATAACTTCCTTAGCCTAGATTCCATGAAATAAAGAAATCCAAGCAAAAGTCCCCTTTTAGTGAATAGATATATGTCATAGAAAAATGTTAAACGTTTTAAAATTAAATTCCCATCATTGTTAAGAGGTTTAAATCAAGACTTAACACACTGATTTAATGGTTTCCCAAAATAGTTAGGGCTTATTTACACTGACATCACCCTGTGAAGAGCGATCCATAAATGATCGTTTTTCAGAGGGCACCTTAAAGTCAGTGAGGAGGTGCTATGTTGCCTTCTCACCACTGGTTGTAACCCCTACTAGCCCACACCACCGGTTGTGGCTCAGCCCCATTCAGTTTAATGGGTCATTCTCCGCGTTTGGTCTTGGTTGCCGAACCTCACAGGAGATAATCTTTGCCATGCTGCAATGCAAAGCTTCACGTCCGCAACATGTGTACATTCCCAGTGGTATAGTGGTTAGCACTTTTGCCTAGCAGTAAAAAAGGTTCGCATAATCCCAACCACGACACTACCTGCCTGGAGTTTGCATGTTCTGTCTGTGCCTGCGTGGGTTTCCTCCCACATTCCAAAGACATGCTAGTAGGTTAATTGGATCCTGTCTAAATTGGCCCTAGTATGTGTATATATGAATGTGAGTTAGGGACCTTGGATTGTAAGCTCCTTGAGGGTAGGGACTGATGTGAATGTACAGTATAAATATGTAAAAGCACTGCGTAAATTGACAGCGCTGTATAAGTACCTGAAATAATAATAATCCCCATCTGTGCCTCAAGCCTTTGCAGCTTATTGGGAAATGAGTTGGCGGACAGTAAAAATGCAACCGCATATTTTTACAGCCCCCCCCCCTCCCCAACCACAAGTGTAAATGAGGTCTTACATTCAAGACATGCTTGTAATTATAATGTTACAGTTACTATTGTGCTTATGTTAGCTCTCTGAACTGTCAAGCCATCAAATGGCTGATGGCATAGCTGATCAGAGTTATAGGCTGATCACAACTGCCTAAGATGGCAGCTTTTTTGGGTGTGGATAGGAGGGTTTAGTTCCACTTTAACACATGTAATACTAATTCAGTTCAGGCTGATAGAGGGAGAGACTTAAAGCAGACCTCCACCCAAAAGGGGAAGCTCCGGTTGTCTGTTTCCTCCCCCTCCACTGCCACATTTGGGGCGGAACGGGTACCTGGTTTTGACAGGTTTAACAGCTTCCCCCTCCTTCCCCTACAGCGACAAACTGAGCCGGAAGTTTGCCCCCCCCCCCCCTCCTTCCCTGCAGCTGGCCCATTCACAAAGCGCGCTTCACCCACGCACAGTGGGAAACCAGCTTCACTTCTGGTTTCCCTTAGTTAAGATGGTGTGGCCAGCACCCGATAACCGATTGAAAAAATCGGCTCGGGTGAGGACCCCGCTGGATTCCTGCACAGGTAAGTGTCCTAATATTAAAAGTCAGCAGCTACAGTATTTGTATTTTTTTCTGAAGGAGCCTCAAACTACTTTTTAAGTTGGCCATACACCAGTCTTTTTTTGTTTTTTAGAACCTTCATTCGATTGTCTAATGGTTAATGGGGCCAAATCAATATTCGTTTTCGACCACAGTAATGGGAAAATTCAAAGGAGGAGGATGGAAATTTTTTCACGAATCAACAAAACACTAACTGTAAATGTGGTTGTCCTTCAGGAAAAATTATACATATTTTGATGAAACCTATTTAATACATCTGGGATAACAGGTTAAATCCCGTAACAAAATTTGTTGACTCAATGGCAAAAAATAAATATTTTTTCTATAAAAGTTTGAATAAAATTCTAACTGTATTTGGCTAGCTTAAGGCCTCAAGTACAATACAGTTGCTAAACTGAAGTTTAGGAGCAGTTGGGCATTTTTTTCAGCAGCCCCTGAACTCTCCTCTGTTATCTTATGTACACATAGGCATGTTATCTGCCTAGCAACAGCCATTTCTGGTAAGTAAAAAAAAATATTTTTTATTTTTTTTTTTCCTTTTAAATTTTTATTAACATTTTTATGAAGTTTTTTTTTTTCAGAGTGGCCCTCCACTTTAAGAAAGAAAGCTGACCATACATTGTAGAATGGTTGGACCATCTCTCAACAAGGCAGTTCTTTAGTTCTAATAGATCAGCCCAGATGTCTGCCAGCAAATCCATGAGGAGTGGGGACAGGTAATTGTGGGATTATTGCATCCAGCTAGCATCCTTATATTATGATATGGGTCTTGTTCTTGGATAATTAGAAGCATGACAGTACCATTCTAACATCGTTCATAGATAACACTCACTGCCTATGTATGTGAGATACACAGTCTACTGTTACATTGGGCTAACGGGTCTTATAAAGTTCTATTTATCTCTATGCACTAAATGGTTCCATATACAGTAAAAAGTGAATGTGATCAGACCAGGAATCTATAAAGTTCCTATTCATCTATCTTACAATATATGCTACAGAGAGGTATTATTTCCTATTTCAAAGCTGAACTTTGGATTTATGAATATGGATAGGACTGCCTAGATGGCCTTTTTGATCTACATCTACATTTGCATTTTACATATATGCTGTTATATTTGGTCTTCCCTAATGTAAGATTATATATTATAGAGCTATATAAATGCACCAGCTGGGGGACTTGACATTTTATGTGATTTGTTACCATGGTTTTTAATAATTGTGGATAATTTCATGAACATTAATATAAATAATATTCTGAGTAAAAGCAATTCATGAAATCATTTTTGAGTTTATATTCATTTACAGTTGTTTAAGGTCCATTGAGTCCATCTAAACAGGCTTTTTTCCATATTTTATTTTTTTATTACTGCAGTATCAGAAACTCCAAACCTATCTGTCTAAAGTGCAATACATACTGCCAGAACCACATGAAATAAAAGAAAATGCACAAAATTCTGAGAAAGTAGTTAAATTATATCGATGGGTATAAAAAGTCTACACACCCCTGTTAAAATGTCAGGTTATTGTGATGTTAAAAAATGAGACAAAGAGAAATAATTTCAGAACTTTTTCCACCTTTAATGTGACCTATAAACTGTACAAATCAGTTGAAAAACAAGCTGAAATATTTTAGGGGGGGGGGGGGGGGGGACTAAAAATAAAAATATAAAATAATGTGGTTGCATAAGTGTGCACACCCTCTTATAACTGGGGATGTAGCTGTGTTCAGAATTAAGCAATCACATTCAAACTCATGTTAAATAGGAGTCAGTACACACCTGCCATCATTTAAAGTGCCTCTGATTAACCCCAAATAAAGTTCAGCTGTTCTAGTAGGTCTTTCCTGACATTTTCTTAGTCGCATCCAAATCGTCCAAAGCATCAGAGGGATCTCATTCTTAAAAGGTATCAGTCAGGAGAAGGATCCAAAAGAATTTCCAAGGCATTAGATATACCATGGAACACAGTGAAGACAGTCATCATCAAGTGGAGAAAATATGGCACAACAGTGACATTACAAAGAACTAGACATCCCTCCAAAATGTATGAAAATATGAGAAGAAAACTGGTCAGGGAGGCTGCCAAGAGGCCTACAGCAACATTAAAGGAGCTGCAGGAATATCTGGCAAGTATTGGCTGTGTGGTACGTGTGACAACAATCTCCTGTATTCTTCATATTACCACATGCTTTCAAGTTCACTTGTAGTGTAAAGTGGATTTGCATTTAATAAATCAACCCCATGGCCCTTAAATGTGTCAACAACCCCAATTCCAAAAAGGTTGGGACACTGTATAAAATCTACACAAAAACAGAATGCAATGGTTTGCAAATCTCATTAACCCATATTTTATTCTCAATAGAAAATAGAAAACATATCAAATGATTAAACTGAGAAAATTTACAATTTTAAGAAAGAAAATAAGGTAATTTTGAAATTGATGGCAGCAACACATCACATCACAAGTTGGAACAGGGCCATGTTTACCACTGTTTAGCTTATTTTAACGACACTTTGGGGGTTATTTGTGTAGCGCCGGGCTCCTAATGAGCATGCGCTATATTTTTTGTAGTTTTAATGTTCCTAAAACCACAGTTGGGTTTTAGGGTTAATTATTCCAAATTATGGTCTCAGTACCAGTTTTGCTGGATTGCATTGTGTTCTGCTTGTCCGGTTGGACACATTGGGTGCCAAACTCTCTTGGAACCAACCAGTGAGTGGGTTGTCTTGCTGTGAATTCTGGGAGAGGGCACTTAAGGGACTGAGGTCACGTGCCTCCAGGTTCCGGTCCAGAAGATCTTTCTGTCTGCTTGGTCCTCCTGACCAGCCCTCAGGGCCCTCATGGCCTGGGGTGCGAATCCATCCAATCCCCAGCCTTGGGACTGGCTAGCCCGAGGCGCAGTAACTGGAAGGAGGGTTCCAAGGTGGTCCGGTGCCCTCTCGTCTTTGGAGAGGCCCAGCAACTGAGAACGCAACCAGGGGAGGACTCTTCAGAAGAGGACCACGCACAAGGCTGGCTGCTCGGTAAGAGCCTGGAAGCTAAGTTGAAAGGACACCAGGTGAATCCACACTCGTATGGTATCCCCGGACCGGCTGCAAGATACTGGTACCGTAAGAGGGTTCTCTAAATTCATTTATCCTTCAGTTACAACCAAGTCTGTGGCAGAGACTTTTCACTTACAAGTTCTACAACCAAGTCTGTGGCAGAGACTTTGCTTCATTTGAATCACCTATCGGCTGCTTAGTCTAGTGAGAGGAGATTAATCCAATAGCTGTAGTATCCAGTTGCGAATGGCTATTCCCTGGAGTTTATGGTGAGAGACATTCAGTTTCAAGCAGTTCCAAGAGTACCTGAACTTCCTACCTATACCCTCTATTCCTTCATTGAGAGACTGTGTTTTGTCTAACGTTTTGCAAATAAAAATCTCTAAAGTGGATCCAGTGTCAGTTTCTACAGTTCTTGGGCCATCTACCTCGGAAAACCCCTAGACGCATACGAGATGAAGAAGGTAACGGTAAGCCCAAATCAAACCAGCAGCTCCTTCGGGGGTTAGTGCTACATTTACAAAAGGCAAATCCACTTTGCACTGAAATGAGTGGAAGCTCTGCTGATTTTATCATCCAATCATGTGCAAGCTAAAATGCTGTTTTTTATTTTCCTTGCATGTCCCCCTCTTCCAACCCCCTGCCTTTACCTCTACCTGCCTCCTCTGCTCATCTTTGCATCCACCTTCCTTACCTCTCTAAATCCCCTCCTTGCTCAACTGTGAACCCCAAACTGTAATTTCTTCTCTGCCTACCCTACACCCCCCTCCAGTTTGATCACCTCTGCAGAACAGGCTGATGTTAGGCTTAATGACCACAGTTGCAGGCAGGACTTTCAAGCATGACCCTTTACATCCCCAGTGGGCAGCATTCAGCAGAGGTGATGGTGAATATGACCTCAGGGGGCATGATATACATATGAATGCCGCCTCTATTTACATATCAATGCCGCCAGTCCGCCGCTATTTACATATTAATGACACTGCTATTTACATATCAATGTCAATTATTTACATTTAAACACAGGGTCTGCAGGTGAGTAATCTGTACACAACAATAGGGCAGAGCTGGGCAGCATTAATAGCAGAACTTCACACTGAGATATCGGGACACAGCACGGGACAAAAAACTTCAAGGGACAAGGGAATTTAAACTGGGATAGTTGGCAAGTATGAGACAGCTGCTTTGGGCCCCAAAACAATGATGGGGTCCAGGGCAGCTGCCCCTTTTGCCCTGCCTTAAAGGCGGCCCTGACTGCAGCTAAAGAGGACAGTAAGTGCCAGTTATTTTTAAAGCAGAACTAAAGTCTGACATACTTACCTTAGCTCTGACATCTGTGAGGTCCCTCTCCAACACTGCCCTCGTCTCCCAAGCTTCTTCTAGATGCTGGTCTTAGGCCATCTTCATTGACTTTAGTTGCACTTTATGAAAAGGTCAATACGTTCCAAAACATGGGCACTGGTAAAGTTAAAAGCCCAAGATAATATTAACCTAATCCACCCTTTCTGATAAAAAAAAAATCTAAATACCCTTTTACCTTACCTAAACCATGATAAAATGATGCTGCAGTCTTGAGTCCTGTCTTCATATCAGACGGGGTCCTTCTTCAGGTGTCCATGTCCTGTTCTTTTAGCTGTCCAGTGGCGGGGTAATCTCAGGATCCAGAGGAAGAGTGACATCAACGTAGGTGACTGGCCAGTGAGGAACCATGTGGGTCAGTGGTCACCAGGAAACAGCTCTGGTAAGGAAACTGGAAGGCAGACTTCATCAGGTAAGAACAAAAAAAACTTGCAGGATGGGTTAGTGGGGGTAGGAGGAAGGGGGTTCATAAGTTGCCCAAAATGGGGCTTTAATTCATATATTTGTTTCGCTTTTTTAGAGGTAGGAGATTTTTGTAACATGATGGCAAAAAAGTAAAAACAGTTGTGCAGGGTCTAAGCCTGCTGTGCAGTGTCCTGACTGATCCGACCTCACATATGGCAGATTCACAAAGCTTTCTAATACAATATTGTGTACAAATATAAGTATGGAAAGCAAAATGTATAAGTCCTTGGCTGTTATTTTTTTAACGTTTAAAAGAATGTTTTACCCGTTGCAGTGTATTGCCATTAATAACTATTCATATCTAAAATAATATAATTGCTGACAAATACATTAGAAAATAATAAATATCATTAAAACAAAGTTTCTTTTTCCCTAATAACATAAATTACTACGCTCAGTTTACACTATGATTAGCAGAGGTTTTCTTGCTGAGTAAAATTAGTACTTGGCTTTTTAAGACTTGCTTTGTTCAGATGAGCTCTGCTGAAGCCTTACAATTACGCTGTCATTTTTCTTGCTGGCCTGGACATTTGCTTGCACTGTTTTTATATTAATCTATTCATTACATAATAATTTTATTTAAACTGCAGAATCAGGCAATACTTGTGATGTAAATTAGTAAACACTAGTTTCATGATAACATAGTTTCTTTCTAATTAATTAATTAGAAAACTTTTGATAAAATGTGTATGGCCAGTACTGCAAAACATGACAAAGCGCACTTACTGTACTGGCAATAAATGAACCCACTCTCCCCTCCATAGGTGCATACTTATGGTGGTCTTGCATGCTTCTTATTTTTTTATCCAGTCAATGTGTTAATCGATCAAGACGATCAAATCTGAAAACGCTCAAATAGTCATAACTTCCATTTTGATTGACTTATGCCCCCTTACACACGATTGGAAATTCGGCCAGCAAAAGACAAATGAGAGCTTTTGGTCGGAAAATGCAACCATGTGTATGCTCCATCGGACTTTTGCTGGCCCGAATTCCAGCCAGCAAAAGATTGAGAGCAGTTCTCTATTTTTCGGTCAGAAAAAGGTCCAATCGGAAATTCCAATCGTCTGTACCAATTCCGGCGCGCAAAATTCCTACGCATGCTCGGAAACAATTCGACACTTGCTCGGAAGCATTGAACTTAATTTTCTCGGCTCGTCGTAGTGTTGTATGTCACCGCATTCTTGACGGGGGAAAGTTCAGCAAACTTTTGTGTGACCGTGTGTATGCAAGGCAAGCTTGAGCGGAATTCTGTCATAAAAAACATCCAAGATTTTTCTGATGGAAATTACGCTCGTGTGTACGGGCATAAGACTGAATTGGGATCGGATTTGCTTTAACTGAGTTGATTGGTCAGGGTGGAAAATTAGCGATCGTTTTGCACTAATTGGCACCACTGAGATACTTTGTTCATGAATATGATCATAATTCCATCTATCGAATTATCAAACTGCATGGTAGAAACACAGATGTGAACGATAATTTATGATCGTAAGGTTTTAACTATCAATAAAATAAGACTTCCCCAAGTATGGCATGTCAATTGAATGGGTTGTCAACTGTAGATAGATTATTCCTATCAAAAGAGATCAATTGGAAAATAAATTGATCATTTATTGGAGCAAGTATGGCCATCATTACTTAGATCCAATGGCTGCGACCTTCTGCATTTGTTTACGTTCTTGCTACGTCTGTGCAATACAGTCCACATTGACTTCTATTGGGCTGTATCCTGTGACTAGAGATAAATGGAAATGGCGGTAAACAGCCCCATAGAAGTCCATGGAGATGTAATGGGCAGATGCAGCCAGGATGTAAACAAGTGATTGTCGGGTCCAGGTAAATTTGCTTCTGTGGAGGGGGAGTGGGTTATTTTAGGCCAGTGTAGAGAGGCAAACAGTATAAGTTCTCTTCGCCATCAGGAGCTTTCCAATCATGTGACAGCCAATCACAGCAGTCACGTGATCAGAATTCCTACCTCCCGACATTTAGAACCTCTTAAACGGCCGGGAAGTGGCAGCGGAAATGGGTTAAAAATGCACATATCTGTTAAAATTACCCTTAAAGTTTTACTATACCCAGTAGTATGAAAATAGTTCATCCGCCCCTCCACAGTGCCCACGGCTTATAAATCTTCTTTTTACATTAAAATACTGCCACTATATACCTTTTTGGCTGATCTGTATACCATGGTCTGTGATAAACAGCACTGTTTCTTCAGTGCTCAGAGTTCAGGTAGGAGGAGATTTCCACTGCAGCCTGCATACACGCCCACATGTGTGATGTTAATATCATGTGACCTGGCTATCTGTGAGAACAAGTAAATGTTCTCTCCAGCATAAAAGACACAACTGAGCATGTGTAGGTTGGCTATCCTGCCTGTGTTAGCTGGCCTTCCCTAGATAGACAGTGCAGGAGGGGGAGGATCTGTGCATACAGGATCAAAAAGCCTTTTTACACAATGCAGGGGATTAACCCCTTAAGTTCCACAGTGAGTATAACAAGCATGCTATGCTGCATATACAGACTGATTTTACTGTTGTGGGTTTAGTAAGACTTTAACAAGAATTAACTAGGCATATGTAAAAATTACCAAAATATTTTTTTCCAATAAATATTATGTTTTCTCACCATGAAAAAAAATATATGCTGTCACTCACTGACTAGGTACAATTGACATGGTTCCTGGCTACCAGGTGCATTGTGGGTGTTTGCCAAAATTTGAGACGGTGCAGAGTGTACCATTTTTTTCATTCAGATAGACCTTATCAATGAGATTGGGCCTATGTAGTGAGTGCTCAATGGGCAAATGCAGTGTGTTTTTGACATTGGTTTGAGATGTTTCTGTGTTCATTCAGAATTCATTGCAAGTGCGGTTACCCTGCATTTGACCTGACTCAGGCTCCATGCACACTGGCCTAAAAATTGCTGCTTCTACAGGAGTTTTGTGTTCTGCCTGCAGAAGCAGCTCAATATAATCCTATGTGTCCATGCACATTAGGACGTTAACCGGTTCCCGACCGGCGCACGACGATATACGTCGGCAGAATGGCACGGACAGGCAGTAGGGCGTATATATAAGTCCCTCTTTAATGCCGTCCGTGCCATCGGGAGCGCGCCGGGAGTGTTGCGCTCCCGCGCCGGTCGGGACCCCGGTGAGGCCGGTCGTGGGTCCTGCGGACTCGATCGCCGCAGGGACACCCGCGATCGTCTCACGGGAAGGCTGAACAGGGAGATGCGGAAATAAACAGCATCTCCCCGTTCTGCCTAGCAACTAGTGACGCCGATCTCTGCTCCCTGTGATCCCTGTGAGCAGAGATCAGCATTCACTAGCTGACAGCAACGCCCCCCACAGTAAGAAACACACCCCTAGGCATACTTAACCCCTACACTGCCCCCTTGTGGTTAACCCCTTCACTGTCAGTGTCATTTAGACAGGAATCAATGCATTTAAATAGCATTGATTGCTGTATAAATGACAATGGTCCCAAAAATGTGTCAAAAATGTCCGATGTGTCCGCCATAATGTCGCAGTCACAATAAAAATCGCTGATCGCCGCCATTACTAATAAAAAAAAAATATTAATAAAAATGCTATAAAACTATCCCCTATCTTGTAAACGCTATAACTTCTGCGCAAACCAATCAATAATCGCTTATTGCGATTTTTTTTACCAAAAATATGTAGAAGAATACGTATCGGCCTAAACTGAGGAAAAAAAAATGTTTTTTTATATATTTTGGGGGGATATTTATTATAGCAAAAAATAAAAAAGAATGCGTTTTTTTTTTTTAAATTGTCGCTCTTTTTTGTTTATAGCGCAAAAAATAAAAACTGCAGGGGCAATCAAATACCACCAAAAGAAAGCTCTATTTGTGGGAAAAAAAGGACGTCAATTTTGTTTGGGAGCCACGTTGCACGACCGCGCAATTGTCAGTTAAAGCGACGCAGTGCTGAATCGCAAATAGGGGCCTGGTCCTTTGGCTGCAAATTGGTCCGGTCTGAAAGTGGTTAAGAGGCAGATTTTGAGTTTAACGTTTAGAGGCAGAAAAAAAAACTCTTCTGGTTTGCGTTTCTGATTGAAGCTTGGTGGCAGAAAAAACGTAACACCCTTCTAAACTCGTCTAAACTTTGTACAAAAAATGCTCTATATGAGCGTTTCTTACTCCCGAGAGAACAGACGTTTTTATTAAGCCCAGTGTGCATGGAGCCTCAAGTTGCTTTTGCATTCCCATAGACTTGTATAGGGAGAGAAACAAAAGCCCATTGAGACTTTTGATCAGCAGATCATAAAACTTGCATACGTAATATGCAAATACAGTAATCACCATGTACATAATTTTACATAAAACATAGATGAAAAACTTTAACACTCTTTGATAAGGACAGTTGATCTTTTTACATGCATATCTTAAAATCTAAAAAATGTCACATTAAGCAACAAAATCTAATTAGATATAAATATCGTCTGTAAAACCTTTTTGGAGGTGTGGTTTACTTGCTATAATATTCAACCTGGCAACATGTGCACTAGGCTGAAATCACTGCTGTTTTGTGAATGGCCTAAGCCTGACAACGATAGACTAGCAGTTTCCAAATAGCTTTTAAGCTGGCCATATATAGCTCAAATTTCAGACAGCTGAAGTGGACGAAACCTGCGCCATAGGTGGCCTGTTGGCACCACTTGACAGTCTTCGAAAATTGTCACCCAAACAGTGACTGCATCCAATCAGATTCAAGCAGTACTGTGCCACAAATATTACATAGGAACAGTGGCGGCCTGTCCATACAGGGTGCAGGGGCGCCGCCCCCCGCCCGCCGCGGCCCCCGCCCCGCGCGGGGCGCCCCGCCCCCCAAATCCATGTGCCCGGCCCCCAATATACATACGGGGTGCCGGACGCATGGATTCCAATGGGGTTTTTATTTTTTAGAATTGGCTTCAAAAAAGGGAGCACTGTGCCCCTGAGCTGATCCAGTTGTATGAAAATAGCGAATTAATATTCACCATTGTCTTCCTGATTATTCTCCCAGCCAATCCCGGCTCAGGAAGCGGGTCCTGAGACCCGAATGGCCTAGAGGAAAAGCTATCCTATTGTCCACTGAGGAGGAGGAGGAGGAGGAAGAAGAAGCAGGGGAAGCCACGCCACCATGAAGCCAAAGAAGGAGGAGACCCAGTGTGAAGCCACCGCTTGCCACCCAGAGGAAGCCCACGACCTAGATGGGGTAAGTGTGGGGACCGACCGACCACCAGCGGGGGTGGCGGCGGAAGTATTCCCCCACCCCAAAAAAAATATACCACCACCCGCCACTGCATAGGAATCTTATTACTTCCACTCAAATGCCACAGTGATTTCATGGGAATCTCATTACTTCCACTCAGTTGCTACAGTCATCGCATTGGAATCTTCCTACTTCCACTTACCCACCACAGTCAGTACCTGGAAATCTTGTTACTTCCACTCATCTGTCAGAGCTATTACACAGGAATCTTGTTACTTCCATTTAAATTCCACAACCTTTCAATGGGAATCTCATTACTTCCACCCATCTACCACAATCATTACTTAGGAATCTCGCTACTTCCACTTACCTGTCATGGCCATTACATGGAACTCTCATTACTTCTTCTTATCTGCCACAGTCATTACATGGGATTCCCACAACTTTCACTGACCTATTAGAGCTATTACCTAAGCATCTCATTACTTCTACTCAAGTGTCACAGCAATTTTACAAAAATCCTATTACTTCTACACACCTGCCATTACAAGGGAATCCCACTAGTTCCACTTACCTGCCATGGTAATTACATGGCAATCCCACTAGTTCCACTTACCTGCCATGGCCATTACATGTGAAAGCCTTTACTTCTACTAACTTACCATGGTCATTACATGAGAATTCCACTACTTCCACTTACCTGCATGGTCATTACTTGGGAATCCTACTACATCAACTTACCTATCATGGTCATTACATGGGAATCCCTCTGCTTCCACTAACCTGCCATGGACATTACATGGGAATCCTGCTACTTCCACTTACCTGCCATAGTAATTATATGAGAATCTTATTACTTTCACTTACTTGCCATGGTCATTACACAGGAATGTCACTACTTTCCCTCACTTGCAACAGTTATTACATAGGAATCTTGTTACTTCCAGTCACCTGCCACAGCCAGTTCATGGGGATCTCACAGCTAGAATTATGTCGGACTTCACTGGCATGACAAGGAGCACACACAACTTATAAATAGTAGACTTTATTACAGAATCTTAAGAGCATCTCACAGCATATTCCCCATTAGGAATATGTGAATGTATTCTAACTTTAGGCAATGGAGCCTTTGCAGTAACATGCCAGTAAAGTTCGACATAATTCTAGTTGTGGTATTTTGTACAAATTGGATGTGGCTGTGAGTGTTTTTTCATTATTTATGGGAATCTCACTACTTAAACTAATCTGCCACAGTCAGAATATAGGAATCCCACTACTTTCACTCCCCTGCCACAACTATTATATGGGAATCTCGCTACTTTTTAGCCTCCTACACACTAGTAGTCTTTTTTCGTTCAGCTCAGCAGAGCTAAACGAAAAAAAAACTGACAGCTCAGGAGAATCCGTTGTACTAACTATCCAACGTTATTACAGCGATCTCCCCTGCTCTGCTATTGTGTTCTGACAGGGGGACGCAGACCTTTTTTGGTTATGCCCCTTCTACAGAATGCCGGCCGAGCGGTCTGACTGCAGTACACACGGGCCGAATGTCGGACCGTTTTCTAGTGAACCGGTTGATGCTGCCCAATATTCGGCCCGTGTGTTATAGACTTTACTCACACAGTCATTGTATGAGAAATTTCACTACTTCCACCCACACCTGCCACAGCCATTACATAGGACTCTCATTACTTCACAACCATTTCATGGGAATCTCATTATTTCCACTCAATTACTACAGTCAGTACATGGGTCTTAGTATTTCTGCTCACTTTTCAAGTATTATGTGGGAATATTAATACTCTTATCACTTCCTACCATCATTACATAGGAACCTCTGTATTTCCACTTACCTACCATAGCCATTATGTGGGAATCACTACTTCTACTTACCTGCAACAGCCACTACAATCTTGGTACGTTCTCTCATCTGCCACAGCCATAACATGGGGATTTCACTACCTCCTTACCCGCCACAGCTATTATATAAGAATCTTGAATCGTCTACATGATAACCCAGTAGCAGCCAGAGGATCAGGGAAGCAGTGAGTGTTTAGGAGCGACTTGGATTTTTGCTGGTTCTACATAGGAATCTTGTTACTTCCACTTACCTACCATAGCCTCTTCAAGGGAATCTCAGTAATCCCATTCATCTGCCATGGACAGTGCATAGGACTCTCAATACTTCCATTTACTTGCTAGGGTTAGTACAGGGGAATCTCAATATTTCCACTTACCTACCAAAGTCAGTACATGGGACTCTCAGTACTTTCACACATATGCCATGGTCAGTACATGTCACTCTAAATACTTCTACTTGCCTGCCATGGTCAGTACATGGGACTCTCAATAATTCCACTAATCACCATGGTCAGTACATGGGACTCTCAATATTTCCACTCACCTGCCAAGGTCAGTACATGGGACTCGCAGTACTTCCACTTATCTGCCCTGGTCAGTACATGGGACTCATACTTCCACTCACCTGCCACGGTCAGTATGTGGGACTTTCAGTACTTCTACTCCTGTCACAGCTACTACATCAAAATCTAGCTCACAATTAGATCTTTCATTAACTAATCTCATAATTTGGTTTGCTCCTAAGCAAAATTATCCAGACATTGATGTTGGAAGCAATGTGGGTAATTTTAATACATAAACAAACGTTTCAATTCCATTCTCCACTATCCAAAACACGTTGAACTGCGTTAATTGAATAGACATTGGGGTTGATTTACTAAAGGCAAATCCACTCTGCACCACAAGTGCACTTGGAAGTGCAGTCGCTGTAGATTTGAGGGGAAGATCTGAAATGAGGGGAAGCTCTGCTGATTTCTTTCATTCAATCATGTGCAAGCAAAAATGCTGTTTTTTATGTTCCTTGCATGTGGAAGTGCACAGTGGATTCGCCTTTTGTATATAACCCCCATTGTCTTTTATAAAAATGTTGTATTGTATTTATCATTGAGATAAACTATCTATCAATGTTTATTTTTTAACATTTGTTATATTTTCAATTATATTAAGAAAATACTTTAAAATAAAGAAAGTGGACAAACCAAGTTATTGTATAGTATGGTACATCAACTTACCTAAACCAAATTTGTAACATATATGGGGAGAGGAAGGAGAAGAAATCTCCCTTGTTTTTTACATGGGACAATGCACATAACCACCTTGATAAAATTAACTTTACATCTGAGGTTCTTTCATCTTATAGAAACCCCCTTCATATCAGTAATCCCCCTTTACATCAAAGGCCCCCCTTCACATCTGAGGTCCCCCATTACATCAGAGGTCTCCCCATCACATCAGAGGTCCCCCATCACATTAGAGGTCCCCCATCACATTAGAGGTCCCCCATCACATCAGAGGTCCCCCATCACATTAGAGGTCCCCCATCACATCAGAGGTCCCCCATCACATCAGAGGTCCCCCATCACATCAGAGGTCCCCCATCACATCAGAGGTCCCCCTTCACATCTGAGGTCCCCCATCACATCAGAGGTCCCCCATCACATCAGAGGTCCCCCATCACATTAGAGGTCCCCCATCACAGTAGAGGTCGCCCAGCACATCAGAGATCCCCCCCCCCATCACATCAGAGGTCCCCCATCACATCAGAGGTCCCCCATCACATTAGAGGTCCCCCTTCACATCAGAGGCCCCCCATCACATCAGAGGTCCCCCTTCACATCAGAAGAGATTCCCCATCACATCAGAGTCCCCCTATGATACTGATCCAAGGCAAACCGGGTCCCATGCTCGTGGCACCCCAGTGCAACCCAGATGGTTCCCCAGGGTGCAGCAACACCCAGCTTGAGAAACACTGATTTAGCTGTGGGAACTTTAAGGAAGCATTTCCACTTGAAAAAGCACCCGCAGTCCGATTAAATGCGAAAACCCCACTGAAGGTTCCCAGGGTTAGCTGTGAGAGGCAGCCTGATTGAAAGCAATGGGAGGCTGCCAACTCCTGCAGTTAACTGCGCCCACTGCCATGTAATCACTCATGCAGTGATCAAACGCAAACGATCGGCCCTAAACACAGACTGCCTGACCCTAATGCTAGGAAATGCACACCTGTACTTTTATTACAAGTTTCTGCACATGTTCAGCTTCCTTTCATGACATACCATCATGCTGGGTGCTGGAAAGCCTCAATAAACCCCCCCTTGGCTTAACCTAAAACAAATAATATAGGTTTACCATAGCTTTCACCAGCTAATAGTAATGCTTTAATGTTCTAGCTGTGGTCAGATTTTGCATAGTAGAGTTCCCAGCATCCTTAGGGGCCACAGTACTCTGGGTGAGAACTGAAGGTGTCTGTAGGCACCTGTAGATGCCAGTTATAAAGTCTTGATTTCATTTTATTAGAATTATTGTCCCTGCAGGTATGCTTTAAATCTTCAACATCTTTGTAGGAAGCCCCCCATCTGACGCACGGAAGAGTCTACTGACTGCTCTGTGCCTGGACACTCCAGAGAATGGAACACAGCAGTGACACCAAAGTGAATTTGGTATCCTTACAACATTCATGCAGACACTGACACTCAAAAAGTATGTTACTTTATGTACCTTATGTAGTCTGATCTGTTGCCAGCTCAAATTCTTTCTTTTTGGTGACAGATTCTCTTTAAACAACCTCCTTACAACGTTTCACATTGCAAATCCCATAGCCTTGGCAGCTTTCTTCTCTGTCAGAAAGCAAAGCTTGTTGATGGCATACTGATACAACAATAAGCACTGAAAATATGTTGTCATGCAATATTAATAACTTCCTTAGCCTAGATTCCATGAAATAAAGAAATCCAAGCAAAAGTTCCTTTTTAGTGAATAGATATATGTCATAGGAAAATGTTAAACGTTTTAAAATTAAATTCCCATCAGGTTTAAATCAAGATTTAACGCACTGATTTAATGGTTTCCCAAAATAGTTAGATAGTTCACCCTGTGAAGAGCGATCCATAGTTTCATTTTTCAGAGGGCACCTAAAAGTCAGTGAGGAGGTGCTATGTTGCCTTCTCACCATCGGTTGTAACCCCTACAAGCCCACACCACCGGTTGTGGCTCAGCCCCATTCAGTTTAATGGGTCATTCTCTGCGTTTGGTCTTGGTTGCCAAACCTCACAGGAGATAATCTTTGCCATGCTGCAATGCAAAGCTTCACGTCTGTAACATGTGTACATCCCCAGTGGTGTAGTGGTTAGCACTTTTGCCTAACACTAAAAAGGTTCTCATAATCCCAACCACGACACTACCTGCCTGGAGTTTGCAGGTTCTGTCTGTGCCTGCGTGGGTTTCCTCCCACATTCCAAAGACATGCTAGTAGGTTAATTGGATCCTGTCTAAATTGGCTCTAGTATGTGTATGTATGAATGTAAGTTAGGGACCTTAGATTGTAAGCTCCTTGAGGGTAGGGACTGATGTGAATGTACAGTATAAATATGTAAAAGCACTGCGTAAATTGACAGCGCTGTATAAGTACCTGAAATAATAATAATCTCCATCTGTGCCTCAAGCCTTTGCAGCTTATTGGGAAATGAGTTGGCGGACAGTAAAAATGCAACCGCATATTTTTACAGGCCCCCACCCCTCCCCAACCACAAGTGTAAATGAGGTCTTACATTCAAGACATGCTTGTAATTATAATGTTACAGTTACTATTGTGCTTATGTTACCTCTCTGAACTGTCAAGCCATCAAATGGCTGATGGCATAGCTGATCAGAGTTATAGGCTGATCACAACTGCCTAAGATGGCAGCTTTTTTGGGTGTGGATAGGAGGGTTTAGTTCCACTTTAACACATGTAATACTAATTCAGTTCAGGCTGATAGAGGAAGAGACTTAAAGCAGACCTCCACCCAAAAGGGGAAGCTCCGGTTGTCTGTCTCCTCCCCCTCCGCTGCCACATTTGGGGCGGAACGGGTACCTGGTTTTGACAGGTTTAACAGCTTCCCCCTCCTTCCCCTACAGCGACAAACTGAGCCGGAAGTTTGCCCCCCCCCCCCCTCCTTCCCTGCAGCTGGCCCATTCACAAAGCGCGCTTAACCCACGCACAGTGGGAAACCAGCTTCACTTCTGGTTTCCCTTAGTTAAGATGGTGTGGCCAGCACCCGATAGCCGATTGAAAAAATCAGCTCGGGTGAGGACCCCGCTGGATTCCTGCACAGGTAAGTGTCCTAATATTAAAAGTCAGCAGCTACAGTATTTGTATTTTTTTCTGAAGGAGCCTCAAACTACTTTTTAAGTTGGCCATGCACCAGTCTTTTTTTGTTTTTTAGAACCTTCATTTGATTGTCTAATGGTTAATGGGGCCAAATCAATATTCGTTTTCGACCACAGTAATGGGAAAATTCAAAAAGAGGAGGATGGAAATTTTTTCACGAATCAACAAAAAACTAACTGTAAATGTGGTTGTCCTTCAGGAAAAATGATACATATTTTGATGAAACATATTTAATACATCTGGGATAACAGGTTAAATCCTGTAACAAAATTTGTTGACTCAATGGCAAAAAATAAATATTTTTTCTATAAAAGTTTGAATAAAATTCTAACTGTATTTGGCTAGCTTAAGGCCTCATGTACAATACAGTTGCTAAACTGAAGTTCAGGAGCAGTTGGGCATTTTTTTCAGCAGCCCCTGAACTCTCCTCTGTTATCTTATGTGTACATGTACACCAGTGACGGTGCGTTTATTAGGGGCGCACAGACACCGCCCCCCCCCCCCATTCATGCGCCCGGCCCCCTAATCTACATACAGGGAGCCAGATACATGGATATCAATGGGGGGTGTTTTCTTTGAAGCACGTGATTAGAGTCAGAGGCTCTAATGGTATTCAAAAAAGGGTGGTCTCGGGGCGCAGAGCACTGCGTTCCAAGCCCACCTGGTTGTGTGACAAAAGCCAATGAATATTCGCTATTTTCACACTGAATTGCCTCCCTGCCAATCAGGAAATGGGTAATGAGACGCATTTCCCGATTGGCCAAAATGCAAGGAGATCCTATTGGATGCCTAGGAGGAGGAGGAGGAGAAAGGAGAGCACGGCCAGAGGGGAAGACCGAACGTCCCAACAGCCGCTACTATGACCATGGATTGTTCACCCGCAGCGGCTCAGCCATCTGGCAATCAGACAGGGGAGGAAGGGGAGATCGGAGTGTCATCCCGAGCAGGTAAGGAGGCCGTCTGTCTCACGGGGGGAGCGGCCGCATTCCCCACATTCATTTCCCCAGGGTGGCCGCCACTGACACCACTGCCTAGTCATTTAGAGGCAGTTGAGGCTACAGGCATTTTTTTGAAAGAAGAAAAAAAAAAAATGAAGGACTGCATTATAAACGCCAAATGCTTGTAACTGCATGTAACCACAGTAAACCGTGTTTATGGGCGCTTGCGTTATAAGTGTTTTTAAAGGGGAAAACATTTTTAATAATTTTTGAACATATAAAAATTTTGAAAAAACACAAATTTCACCACATGCTGTTGCCTGCATCAATGGGTGAATCCATTAGAAATTAACTCTGGTCCTCTCACGCAATTTTTCACGTCTTCGGAGCCTCAGCAACAGCAACAGCAACATCAGGAGCATTTCCTCACAGATGCTCATGATAGAATCCATAGGGAAAACACAAAAAATAAGACGGTTATCTACAAGCACACTACTCCCTCTTCTCTTACAGAATGGCTGAAATAGTTAATAATTTTTGGGGTTTTCATGCATTGTGGGCATTTGGGAGGGTCTCCTGAGGTTATCTTTAAAAAATGCTTCTAACCTCAAATGCTCATAAACGCTGCTAAACTCACAAACGTGGTATGTAATAGCTGTAAAATTGACTTTTTCACTGTCGGTTTCAAGCTGTCAAGTTTCCAGCGTTCAGAAAAGGTTTTCAACTGCCCTGTGTACATGAGCCCTTAGGGATAACGGTTCTCGAAAGCTCAAAGGTACACTAAGCCCCCGTACATCCGCCCCTGTGTGGGCTCTATCGGACTTTTTCCGACGGAATTTCCGATCCCGCTCTCAAATTTTCCGCCAACAAAATCCGATCGGACTTTTTCCGATCGTGTGTAGAGAATTCCGACAGACAAAGTGCCACGCATGCTCAGATCAAATTAGGAGACCAAAGCTATTGGCTATTAGCCTCTACGTAGTTCCGTCGTACGCAACGAACATCACCAAGTTCGTAATGATCGGATTTTCCGACAACTTTGTCCAACCGTGTGTATGCAACACCAGTGTCGGACAAAATTTTGTGGTCGGAATTTCCCAACGTGTGTACGGGGGCTAAGGCTACCTGTAGGCATAAGAGAATGTGTGCCCACTCTATTTGCGGTTGGAGTGAGGCTGGTTTGTCCAGTTGTAGTACTCAATGACAATGGTGGAGGCTGCCAGGAGAGAGCTGTTGCCCACAGGGCTCCCTTGACAAAGAATCTTCCTCTCCTAGCACACATATGTCTATATCATAGTAAAATCTTCTCTCCCAGGTTTATATTTCTGGTACAGTGTCCCCTGCATGGAGGAAAAAGTGTGAGGTTAATGCACTGAATGGGTGGAGTAGTGTATAGTCTACACTCAGAGGACCGACACTATTAAAGGGGAGGGCCTGCCGGAAAAAATAAAATTTAAAAGTCAGCAGCTACAAACACTGTAGCTGCTGACTTTTAATAAGCAGATTTACCTGTCCTGGGTGCCTGCGATGTCGGCCGCCCAAGACCGACCGTCCTTCTAGTCTTGGTTCCCGGCGCCGCCATTCCAACTAAGGTAAACAGGCAGCGTAGCCTTGCTGGCTTCACTGCCCGTTTCCTACTGCGCATGCACGAGTCGCGCAGCGCTTTGTGAATGGGGAACGCGTTGTGCTGTAGGACACACAGTTCCCATAACACATCACGCCCCATTCACTAGAAGACGACGCTAGGAGCAGAAGACCGAACAACTCCGCGAAACAGGAAGAGGCAGATTAGGACAATCTGCCTAGCAACAGCCATTTCTGGTAAGTAAATAAAAAAAAAAATTTTTTTTTCCTTTTAATTTTTTATTAACATTTTATGAAGTTTTTTTTTTCAGGGTGGCCCTCCACTTTAAGAACGCAGTTATTTTAGAGAAAGCTGACCATACATTGTAGAATGGTTGGACCATCTCTCAACAAGGCAGTTCTTTAGTTCTAATAGATCAGCCCAGATGTCTGCCAGAAAAATCTATGAGGAGTGGGGACAGGTAATTGTGGGATTATTGCATCCAGCTAGCATCCTTATATTATGATATGGGTCTTGTTCTTGGCTAATTAGAAGCATGACAGTACCATTCTAACATCGTTCATAGATAACACTCACTGCCTATGTATGTGAGATATACTGTCTACTGTTACATTGGGCTAACGGGTTTTATAAAGTTCTATTTATCTCTATGCACGAAATGTTTCCATATACAGTAAAAAGTGAATGTGATCAGATAATCCATAAAGTTCCTATTCATCTATCTTACAATATATGCTACAGAGAGGTATTATTTCCTATTTCAAAGCTGAACTTTGGATTTATGAATATGGATAGGACTGCCTAGATGGCCTTTTTGATCTACATCTACATTTGCATTTTACATATATGCTGTTATATTTGGGCTTCCCTAATGTAAGATTATATATTATAGGGCTATATAAATGCACCAGCTGGGGGACTTGACATTTTATGTGATTTGTTACCATGGTTTTTAATAATTGTGGATAATTTCATGAACATTAATATAAATAATATTCTGAGTAAAAGCAATTCATGAAATCATTTTTGAGTTTATATTCATTTACAGTTGTTTAAGGTCCATTGAGTCCATCTAAACAGGCTTTTTTCCATATTTTATTTTTTTATTACTGCAGTATCAGAAACTCCAAACCTATCTGTCTAAAGTGCAATACATACTGCCAGAACCACATGAAATAAAAGAAAATGCACAAAATTCTGAGAAAGTAGTTAAATTATATCGATGGGTATAAAAAGTCTACACACCCCTGTTAAAATGTCAGGTTATTGTGATGTTAAAAAATGAGACAAAGAGAAATCATTTCAGAACTTTTTCCACCTTTAATGTGACCTATAAACTGTACAAATCAGTTGAAAAACAAGCTGAAATATTTTAGGGGGGGGGGGGACTAAAAATAAAAATATAAAATAATGTGGTTGCATAAGTGTGCACACCCTCTTATAACTGGGGATGTAGCTGTGTTCAGAATTAAGCAATCACATTCAAACTCATGTTAAATAGGGGTCAGTACACACCTGCCATCATTTAAAGTGCCTCTCATTAACCCCAAATAAAGTTCAGCTGCTCTAGTAGGTCTTTCCTGACATTTTCTTAGTCTCATCCAAATCGTCCAAAGCATCAGAGGGATCTCATTCTTAAAAGGTATCAGTCAGGAGAAGGATCCAAAAGAATTTCCAAGGCATTAGATATACCATGGAACACAGTGAAGACAGTCATCTTCAAGTGGAGAAAATATGGCACAACAGTGACATTACAAAGAACCAGACATCCCTCCAAAATTTATGAAAATACGAGAAGAAAACTGGTCAGGGAGGCTGCCAAGAGGCCTACAGCAACATTAAAGGAGCTGCAGGAATATCTGGCAAGTATTGGCTGTGTGGTACGTGTGACAACAATCTCCTGTATTCTTCATATTACCACATGCTTTCAAGTTCACTTGTAGTGTAAAGTGGATTTGCATTTAATAAATCAACCCCATGGCCCTTAAATGTGTCAACAACCCCAATTCCAAAAAAGTTGGGACACTGAATAAAATCTACACAAAAACAGAATGCAATGGTTTGCAAATCTCATTAACCCATATTTTATTCTCAATAGAAAATAGAAAACATATCAAATGGATTAAACTGAGAAAATTTACAATTTTAAGAAAGAAAATAAGGTAATTTTGAAATTGATGGCAGCAACACATCACATCACAAGTTGGAACAGGGCCATGTTTACCACTGTTTAGCTTATTTTAACGACACTTTGGGGGTTATTTGTGTAGCGCCGGGCTCCTAATGAGCATGCGCTATATTTTTTGTAGTTTTAATGTTCCTAAAACCACAGTTGGGTTTTAGGGTTAATTATTCCAAATTATGGTCTCAGTACCAGTTTTGCTGGATTGCATTGTGTTCTGCTTGTCCGGTTGGACACATTGGGTGCCAAACTCTCTTGGAACCAACCAGTGAGTGGGTTGTCTTGCTGTGAATTCTGGGAGAGGGCACTTAAGGGACTGAGGTCACGTGCCTCCAGGTTCCGGTCCAGAAGATCTTTCTGTCTGCTTGGTCCTCCTGACCAGCCCTCAGGGCCCTCATGGCCTGGGGTGCGAATCCATCCAATCCCCAGCCTTGGGACTGGCTAGCCCGAGGCGCAGTAACTGGAAGGAGGGTTCCAAGGTGGTCCGGTGCCGTCTCGTCTTTGGAGAGGCCCAGCAACTGAGAACGCAACCAGGGGAGGACTCTTCAGAAGAGGACCACGCACAAGGCTGGCTGCTCGGTAAGAGCCTGGAAGCTAAGTTGAAAGGACACCAGGTGAATCCACACTCGTATGGTATCCCCGGACCGGCTGCAAGATACTGGTACCGTACAGGGGCGGACTGACAGCTCATGGGGCCCCCGGGCAAAAGGAGATCATGGGGCCCCTGTGTCTCCGCCCATGTGTCCCCGCCCATGTAATGAACATTCTTCTCACTGACCACCAATTTAAGGAACATTCTTCCCTCTGACCACCAATGTAAGGGACATTCTTCCCTCTGACCACCAATGTAAGGATCATTCTTCCCTCTGACCACCAATGTAAGGAGCATTCTTCTCACTGACCACCAATGTAAGGAGCATTCTTCCCTCTGACCACCAATGTAAGGAACATTCTTCCCTCTGACCACCAATGTAAGGAGCATTCTTCTCACTGACCACCAATGTAAGGGACATTCTTCCCTCTGACCACCAATGTAAGGAACATTCTTCTCACTGACCACCAATGTAAGGAACATTCTTCTCACTGACCACCAATGTAAGGGACATTCTTCCCACTGACCACCAATGTAAGGAACATTCTTCTCACCGACCACCAATGTAAGGAACATTCTTCTCACTGACCACCAATGTAAGGAACATTCTTCTCACTGATCACCAATGTAAGGAACATTCTTCTCACTGATCACCAATGTAAGGAACATTCTTCTCACTGACCACCAATGTAAGGAACATTCTTCTCACTGACCACCAATGTAAGGAACATTCTTCTCACTGATCACCAATGTAAAGGGAATTCTTCCCACTGATCACCAATGTAAGGAACATTCTTCCCACTGACCACCAATGTAAGGAACATTCTTCTCACTGATCACCAATGTAAGGAACATTCTTCTCACTGATCACCAATGTAAGGAACATTCTTCTCACTGACCACCAATGTAAGGAACATTCTTCTCACTGACAGCATATATATATATATATATATATATATATATATATATATAGGGAATAAACTCACTTAGCCCAGGTTCACACTGACAGAGGAAATTAAATCATGCAAGTTCAGATGCCAAATTGCTCCAATGTGAACCAGGGCTAAGTGCTAATCCCTATATAACACTGATATCTATACATTGAGTGGCATTCGATGTACCAGATATCAGTGTGCACTAATGAATAGCACCTGCCACCTGGTAAGAAGGGCAAGGGGCAAGAAGGAAGGGCAAGAAGGAAGGAACATTCACATGCCTCGTTCTTATAACAACACACACTAACTGCTGTGCTGTCTGTCTGTCTGTCTGTCTGTTATTATCACACTGACCTGCTGCTACACACAAGGCAGGTCAGTGTGGGTGCCATTGGAATTTTAAGATGACTCCGCTCCCCTCTGTGTGAACTCTGCAGCCTCCAGCTCCTTCGCCGTCTGTCCCCCGCGTTAGTGATGTATGGCCCCGCCCCTCAGCTAAATTCCCCAGCTGACGGCTCTGATGATCCATCCCGGCCAGCTTGCTCCTCTGAGCCTCTCTAGCCTCATCAACCAGGTCACTGGCACTGCTTCCTCGGGGGTATAACTTTTTAAAATCCTGACTGCATGATGAGCTGCGGGCAGGGCCAGACTGGGAATGAAAACCAGCCCTGGAAATAATTTCATAACAGCCCCATAGCATTATTATACCAGCCCAACAGTGCACAGTGGCTGCGTTTGATGGGCACAGTGGTGGCAATTTATGGGCACAGTGGCTGCGTTTTGATGGGCACAGTGGTGGCAATTTATGGATACGGTGGCTTTGTTTGATGGTACAGTGGCTGCGTTTGATGGGCACAATGGCTGCCTTTGATGGGCACAATGGCTGCCTTTGATGGGCACAGTGGTGGCAATTTATGGGCACAGTGGCTGCGTTTGATGGGCACAGTGGTGGCAATTTATGGATACGGTGGCTGCGTTTGATGGCAATTTATGGGTACAGTGGCTTTGTTTGATGGTACAGTGGCTGCGTTTGATGGGCACAATGGCTACATTTGATGGGCACAGTGGTGGCAATTTATGGGCACAGTGGCTGCGTTTGATGGGCACAGTGGTGGCAATTTATGGATACGATGGCTGCATTTGATGGCACAATTGTGGCAATTTATGGGTACAGTGGCTTTGTTTGATGGTACAGTGGCTGCGTTTAATGGGCACAATGGCTGCGTTTGATGGGCACAGTGGTGCCAATTTATGGGCACAGTGGCTGCGTTTGATGGGCACAGTGGTGGCAATTTATGGATACGGTGACTGCATTTGATGGCACAGTGGTGGCAATTTATGGGTACAGTGGCTGGGCACCGTGGCTGTGTTTTATGGCACAGTGGCTGCGTTTGAGGGCACCGTGGTGGCAATTTATGGGCACAGTGGCTGTGTTTGAGGGCACAGTGGCTGCGTTTGATGGGCACAGTGGTGGCAATTTATGGGTACAGTGGCTGGGCACAGTGGCTGTGTTTGATGGGCACAGTGGTGGCAATTTATGGGTACAGTGGCTGTGTTTTATGGCACAGTGGCTGCGTTTGAGGGCACCGTGGTGGAAATTTATGGGCACAGTGGCTGCGTTTGATGGGCACAGCGGTGGCAATTTATGGGTACAGTGGCTGCATTTGATGGGCACAATGGCTGCAATTTATGGGCACAGTGGCTGCATTTAATGGGCACTGTGGTGGCAATTTATGGGTACAGTGGCTGGCCACTGTGGTGGCAATTTATGGGGGCAATCTATGGGCACAGTGGCTGCGTTTGAGGGCACATTGGCTGCATTTGAGGGCACAGTGGCTGCGTTTGAGGGGCACAATGGTGGCAATTGTGTCATTGTCTTTTTTCCAGTTTACGCACCCCCCCCCCCCCCCCCCCCCCCCCCCAAAAAAAAAAAAAAAAAAACCTGCAAAGCTCTACTGGCAAAACAAAAAAAAATTAAAAAAATGCTTTTTTTTTGAGAGAGAGAGAGAGAGGAGGGGGGGGGGGAGGAGAGAGAGAGAGGGGGGGGGGTAGGGAGAGAGACAGAGAAGAGGGAGAGAGAGAGAGGGGGAGAGGGAGAGGGATAGAGAGAGAGAGAGAGAGAGAGAGAGAGAGAGAGAGAGAGAGAGAGGGAGGGAGGGAGGGAGAGGGACAGGGACACTGACCGACACCGACCTTAATTCTTCTCATACACCACCGGCGGCCGTCCACTGTGACTTCTCCTATTCTCCTCGTGCAGACTAGTGGGCGGGCCCCGAACGGAAGGAGGAATCAGCGGTGCTGGCGCCGCACGGGCCGAATGCTCCTCCCCTCACTCAGGTGGCTGCGACAGGCAGCATATCAGTGGGCGCGCACGCCGGCGCTGATACATTGCAAAGTGCGGCCGCGGCGGCCGCGGCGGCCACTGCTGCGCTGCCCATACTGACAGACAGTCACAGTCTGAGACGAGTGAGAGTAAAGCGGGACAGGCACCTCCAGGGGCGAACTGAGCCGGCCCGGGCCCCCCCCTGCACGGGGCCCTCGGGAGGCCACCGAGTCACCGAATGCTCAGTCCGCCCCTGGTACCGTAAGAGGGTTCTCTAAATTCATTTATCCTTCAGTTACAACCAAGTCTGTGGCAGAGACTTTTCACTTACAAGTTCTACAACCAAGTCTGTGGCAGAGACTTTTCACTTACAAGTTCTACAACCAAGTCTGTGGCAGAGACTTTGCTTCATTTGAATCACCTATCGGCTGCTTAGTCTAGTGAGAGGAGATTAATCCAATAGCTGTAGTATCCAGTTGCGAATGGCTATTCCCTGAAGTTTATGGTGAGAGACATTCAGTTTCAAGCAGTTCCAAGAGTACCTGAACTTCCTACCTATACCCTCTATTCCTTCATTGAGAGACTGTGTTTTGTCTAACGTTTTGCAAATAAAAATCTCTAAAGTGGATCCAGTGTCAGTTTCTACAGTTCTTGGGCCATCTACCTCGGAAAACCCCTAGACGCATACGAGATGAAGAAGGTAACGGTAAGCCCAAATCAAACCAGCAGCTCCTTCGGGGGTTAGTGCTACATTTACAAAAGGCAAATCCACTTTGCACTGAAATGAGTGGAAGCTCTGCTGATTTTATCATCCAATCATGTGCAAGCTAAAATGCTGTTTTTTATTTTCCTTGCATGTCCCCCTCGGATCTACAGCGACTTTAATTCCAAGTGCACTTGCAGTGCAAAGTGGATTTTCCTTTAGTAAATAACCCCCTTTGTAAATGTCTGGGAACTGAGGAGACCAGTTGCTGGAGTTTTGGGGGAGGAATTTTGATCCCATTCTTGCCTGATATAGGATTGTATCTGCTTGACAGTCCTTCCTTGTCATATTTTTCATTTCAAGATGTGGCAAATATTTTTTATTGGACTGCAGGCAGGCCAGTTCCGTTATCCTGACTGGACATCATATGACGTCTTTTAAGATAAAGAGCCAGTGTGCGCCCGCGGTGTTGTGGTGTGTCACTCTGACACACGGCATCTCCAATCATGGTAAGGAGCCTCTGACGGAGGCTCGTTACCATGTGATCAGCTGTGACCAATCACTGCTGATCACAGCGTGAACCAGGAAGTGCCGCTAATCGGCTTTTCCTCGGTTCACGCTGACAGGGAGAGCCGATCGCCGGCTCTCCTGTCAGAGGGGGGGAGTGTGCGCTGATAATCAGCACATTGATTATCAGCGCAGCCCCCATCAGAGGTGCCCACAGCAGCTGCAAATCAGTGCCCATCAGTTGCCAGTCAGTGCCTACCCAAATCACCAATCAGTCCCCATAAAAGTGCCAATTAGTGCCAATCAGTGCCGCATCAGTAAGGCCTGTCAGTGCCCTTCAAATGCCCATCAGTAATGCCTGTCAGTACCTCCTCATCAGTGCTGCCTATCAGTGCCATCAGTGCCACCTATCAGTGCCGCCTATCAGTGCCACCTATTAGTCCCCATCATTGCCACCTATCCTTGCCCATCAGTGCCGCCTATAGGTGCTGCATATCAGTGCAGCCTATCAGTGCCCATCAATTCTAAATATTAGTGCCTCCTCATCAGTACCCATCAGTGCAGCCTCATCAGTGCCCATCAGTGAGGGAGAAAACAAAATTTTATAACAGAAAAGAAGAAAAACATTTTTTTTTTCAAAAACTTTGGTCTTTTTTAGTTTAGTTCTTGTTTGTGGGAAGAAAATTCTAAAAAATTTAGTTTGGGTACAGCGTTGTATCAGTGATCGTGCAATTGTCATTCTTATGCCCCATACACACGGTCGAAAATCCGACCACAAAATCCATCGGATTTTGTCCGACGGATTTAGTCCGACACTGGTGTTGCATACACACGGTCGGACTTTGTTGTCGGAAAATCTGATCATTCTGAACGTGGTGACGTTTGTTGCCTACGACGGGACTACGTAGAGGCTAGTAGCCAATAGCTTTGGTCTTGTAATGTGATCTGAGCATGCGTGGCACTTTGTCCGTCGGAATTCGATACACACGATCGGAATTGGTGTGATCGGACTTTGTTGTCGGAAAATTTTTCCAGCAGGAGATAGAACTTTGTCCGTCGGACAATCCGATGGAAACTGTCCGATGGTGCCTACACACGGTCGGAATTTCCGACAACATTGTCCGATAGGACAGAATTCTGAAATTGCTAGACAATTTTTAGATGTAGCTTTTCATAGATTGTGAACTTCTGCCCATTATGCCCGTTATTTACTAAAGGCAAATCCACTTTTCACTACAAGTGCTCTGCAAGGGCACTTGGAAGTACACTTGGAAGTGCAGTCGTTGTAGATCTGAGGGGGACATGCAAGGAAAATAAAAAACAGCATTTTTTGTTTGTACATAATTAAATGATAGAAATCAGCAGAGCTTCCCCTTATTTCAGATCTTCCCCTCAGATCTACAGTGTCTGCAATTCCAAGTGCCCTTGCAGAACACTTGTAGTGCAAAGTATATTTGCCTTTAGTAAATCAACCCCTCCGACTCTCTAAGATGCTCTTTTTATACTCAATCATGTTACTGACCTGTTGCCAATTAACCTAATTAGTTGCAAAATGTTCTTCCAGCTCTTCCTGGTTAGTACCACTTACTTTGCCAGCTTTTTGTGGCCCTGTCCCATCTTTTTTGAGACACGTTGCTGCCATCAATTTCAAAATTACTTTTTTTTTTTTCTTACAATGGTACATTTCTATTGTAAATAAAATATGGGTTTATGAGATTTTCAAATCATTGTTTTCTGTTTTTATGTCGATTTTACACAACGTCCCAACTTTTTTAAACTGGGGTTATACTTAAGGCCCCTTGCACATGGGGCCGTCCAACTGTAATGCATCCCTCCCGGCATTTTAGTGCCCCTGGGAGGGACAAGTGCAGTTTCCAGCCTTGTTGCAGGCAGCCTGACAAAGTCTATGACAAGCTGTGGCTGGACGGGACTGAACACTATACCAAGTGGCAATAGTGTTTAGGGCCCTGTGCATTCAGGGTCAGGTGCAGTGCTCAGCCCCATCCAGCCACAATCAACCTGGAAAACACGAACAGTAGGAGGGCCTTAAAGGTCCTTAAATACCAGGATTGCATTACACACAGAGTGCAGAGCTGTCACTTGTAAACACAGAAACCGGACTTTTGTGTTTACAAGTCATAGTGGTGGGCAGGGAGCAGAGGGTCTGAACCAGAGGTGGTGGAACTGAGTTCTACCAAGTTCCCGCTGAAAAAAAGATTTTGCGCACCATCTATACAATTTCTGTATATTTTAACATCTTTTTAAGTGTGGGAACACTTCTTGTTGGGTTTTTTTTCCCTTCTAGAGTACATTGTCTGCTTAGCGCTATACATCAGTATCTGGTATGGGCTATGTTTCCCATACTTAAGATGGCTGCGCTTGTCTGACCCCATGTAACTCAGGTGGAGGTTGGGCTATATATGGGTGGTGCGTTACTGCGTCGCCCGTTCCCCATTGATAACGTCATCTGTGACGAAACGACGTATGGGAAGGCACGCAGTGACGCCACCACGGAGATCGTGAACGGGGGACGGGTTTACACTGGCCGGCCGGCGGTGTGTTGAATGTGTTCGTTTTATTCTATCTGTGTAAGTGCTTTTAATTCTTTTAAATAAACAATTGCTTATCAGTATCACGCTATGGGCGGCCCCCCCTTTTTTGTATATTTGAGTTGACCAGTTGGATGTCCCTGATTGGAGCGGAGTCTGTGGTGGTTCTTTTTCCTTCTGAGTGGGTGTCCCAGATCTGATTGATCCTATCAGCCATCTCCCACCCGGGAAGTTGCAGGCTTCATATGCAGTGCTTTTTGGTAATAGCCATCCGGTAAGCGCAAAATTTAAAAGGTGGATGGGATCGCACAGATTTCTTGCATGCCTATCACAGCGGTGTTTTATATGCTACCAAACTACAAGTCTGCCCACTACATACAACCAGGCTTTCTAGTAAAGAAGACTCATTATTAGGACCAATGTGGTTCTTAACGGACTTTATTCAATATACTCTGTGGACTCTTTTGTAGTTACGTTGTGTATGCACTTTAATTCATTTTTATTGCATATTGGTTATTTGTGCTTTTTTTCTTTTTTATTTTTTATGTGTTATTAATTTTCTTTTGGCGCAGCTTTATCCATTTATATACTTCTTGTTGGGAGCTGCACATCATTTAGCCATCTTATTGATTTTATTAGGTTTTAAAGGTATTTTTATACATACCAGCGCTTTAGTATCTTTCTATTTTTGTAAATTTATTATATTGCTCTGAACTTTTTATCCAACTTCTATATTACTGCGTTTGTTATTTCAAAAGGCCAATTTAAAGGAAAAAGAGAGGGGGGGGGGGGGAAGGCAAGTGTGTGGTTTAGCCAATTATTTTCTGCATATTAGATCTTTGTGGTCCATGTAACCGGGGCCATGGCAGGGAAGTGTCCTTTGCCTACATACTATGTGCTAAAAGGTGTCCTTCTTTAGCATGTCAGAAGGTTGGGAAGTATGCTGTGAGATCCAAAGCACTGCTGCCCCTGACTGCTAGTTTCAGGAAATCTGGGGTGAGATTTGGTGCACTGTTCTGCTCATTGTTTTCCTTGCTGGAAGCTGTGACATCAGGAAGCAAAACCCTGTCTGTACCAAGATGGCCTCCTCCACACAAGCACACAGTGCAGAGCAAGGCACCGTAAGTCAGTAATGGGGAAAGACTTACTGCAGGGAGACCACAGGCAATATTGGTGACTAGTTCTTTGCCTTTCCCCTTTTTTTTGGACACAGCTTTCAAAGTTCATTTCCTCTTTAAGCAATTCCCAATAAATGCATTTTAAATTAGCAGTTCTCTGCTACAAAGGATGTTCAATATACATCACTGGTATCAATTACCTGGCAAGCAAATTACTGTGGTACTGCAAACAGCAATTTCTGTCAAATGTCAGGACTCTAGATTCCCTGAGGAACACCCTGTACTAACTGGAGTGGTCTGCAGCAGCAAAAGGCGGCACAAGAAAACCTCTCATTATTTGCTAATGAAAATAAATGTATCTATTTTCCAGCTTACATTTACAGCTGTGCATCACAGTTTGTCTTCAGTCCCTGTTTTACATAACTTATTTTAGGGCCATTGTCAATGCTACAAAAGGCAGAAGATGACACAACTATCTAAGTATAACTGATGACATCAGCTTTCTAATAATACAGTTTATCTCTGCAACATAATACTACTTGTAAATTACATTGTCACAATGGAAAGCCTGTAAAACACATTGCCGAAATCTCATTTTTTAAAGAACAATTCCATTCTACTCAACTGTGCTGATCCTTCAGTATATACCTACATGGTAAAAAATTGAAATGTTTGAATTCACAAAAGCATTGTAGTTTTCAGAATGACATTGGCGATATGATTGGCACAAAATAAGCAAAGCTCTTCTGATAAGTTGATAAGGGCAGAGCTTTTTTCTCAGAGAACCCACGTCTGAGCACTGTCCCTTACTCCCTACCCATCTCCCATTACCACCCCTTTTTGAGAATGCAGAACTAAGTATCATTTTATGGTGCTAAGTAATTTGTATGGAATTTGTTAGCCAGCAACAATAGACTCCTTCCCCAGCAACAGTGGACCCCCTACACAGGGCCGGTGCTACCACTAGGCAAACTAGGAAGCCACCTAGGGCACCGGGCCACTGGTGTTCCTACTTTCTTCTCTCTGCAGCAAACAACTAATGCCACGTACACACAATCGGAAATTCTGCCAGCAAAAGTCCAATGAGAGCTTTCGGTTGAAAAATGCGACC
Source organism: Lithobates sylvaticus (assembly GCA_028564925.1). Classification (NCBI taxonomy): domain Eukaryota; kingdom Metazoa; phylum Chordata; class Amphibia; order Anura; family Ranidae; genus Lithobates; species Lithobates sylvaticus. Next base: position 262,104,450 of record CM053026.1, read on the forward strand.
GTGTGTATGCTCCATCGGACTTTTGCTGGCGGAATTCCAGCCAGCAAGAGATTGAGAGAAGGTTCTCAATTTTTCGGTCGGAATAAATTTTGATTGGAAATTCCGATCGGCTGTACCAATTCCGATGCGTAAAATTCCTACACATGCTCGGAAACAATTTGATGCATGCTCGGAAGCATTGAACTTCATTTTCTCGGCTCGTCGTAGTGTTGTACGTCACCGCGTTCTTGACGGTCGAAAGTTAAGCAAACTTTTGCGTGACCGTGTGTATGCAACCCAAGCTTGAGCGGAATTCCGTCGGAAAAACCATCCAAGATTTTTCTGACGGAAAATGCGCTCGTGTGTACGCGGCATAAGTCTCAGCATTAGCAGGCAGCCGCCACTCCGTTCGCGCACAGTGTCAGAGGCGCAGCAGCAGCGGAGGACTGTGTCTGTGTCCCGAGTCCCGAATGAATGGAAGCAAGCAAACATTCATTGATGGGCGCTGGTAGGCTGCATTTGATGGGTGCTGGTGAGGCTGCATTGATGGGCTCTGGGGAGGCTACATTTGATGGGTGCTTCATTAAAAATTTGGGGTATACATTGGCAGGACAAGGGGGTGGATTCAGGGGTGGAGGCAAACTGAGGTTTTGCCTAGGGTGTGAAATATCCTTGCACCAGCCCTGCCCCTACAACAAAATACTCCAGCAACAACAGATCTCCCAGAAGACAGCCTCAATAGACCCTCCAGCAACCAGCAACAATAGATCTCTCCCTCAACAATAGATCTCTCTCAGAACAATCGACCCCCCAGCAACAATAGATTCCCCATAAGCAACAATAGACCCCACACAAAAATAGATCACCTCCAGCGACAACAGATCTCCTGGAAGCCAGCATCCATAGAGACTCCTGCAGCCAGCAATAATAGATCTCTCCCTCAACAATAGATTCCTCTCAGCAACATAAGACCCCCAGCAACATACCCCCCTCAGAAACAATAGATCCCCCATCAGCAACAATAGACCCCCCCCACAAACATAGGACCCTTCCAGCGACAATAGATCCCCCAGCAGCCAGCATCCATGGGCCCTCCAGAACACCCAAGCCCTCCTTGCCAATACATAGATTTGGTGCTGGAGGTGCGGGAACTGCTTTTCCCCATGTTCCTGCTAAAAAAGGCCTGGATAAGGGTAGTGCTCATTTCACATCTACAGATGTTTTGTTTTTTATTGAATAAGCTCACTTGTGTCAGTTGTAGTCTTTGGTGTTCCTCCTATTATGTAAATTGCCTGTCCTCTAAACCAAAATCCAAGAAATATTTCACATCAATTATTAAGCTTTTATTTATTTATTTATTACAGATATTTATATGTTACCAACAATTTACATCAGTCCCTGCCCTCAAGGAGCAATTTAAGGTCCCTATTTTGCATGTATACATACATACACAAGGGCCATTTTAGACAGGATCCAATCAATCTAACAACATGTCATTGGAGTGTGGGAGAAAATCGGAGTACCTGGAGGAAACCCACACAAGCACAAGAAACTCCATGCAGACAGTGTCCTGGTCAGGATTTGAACCGAGGGAGAAGTGCTGTCAATTAACAATCAAATCGATATTCCTATCGCACACGTTCCTGGTATACAGTTTACATCAGTCCCTGCCCTCAATAGTCAAGGACAACACAAGTAAACACAAAATGCAATTTTAAATGAAGGTGTTTATTATTTAAGGTGAAAAAAAATCCATCATGGCCCTGTGTGAAAAAGTGATTGCCCCCTATTAACTGGTTGGGCCACCCTTAGTAACCAAGCGTTTGCGATAACGTGCAGGCTTTTTACAGTGGTGTGCAAAAGTGTTTTTGCCCATACCATTTTGTTTTTCTTCAGCCATTCGGTGGTGGACTTGCTGGTGTGTTTAGGATCATTGTCCTGCTGCAGGTCGTTTCAGCTTGACACGAACAGATGGTCGGACATTCTCCTTCAGGATCTCTTGGTAGACAGCAGAATTCATAGTTCCTTTATCACGGCAAGTCTTCCAGAGACCTCAGCAGTGGTTTTCTCCTTGGAACTCTGCCATTCTGCAGTTCCTTGGATGTTGTTGTGGGGTCTTTTGTGGTGGTTTTCTCCTTGGAACTCTGCCATGCAGGCCATTTTTGCCCAGTCTTTTCCATGTCTTCGCCATTTGTGGTTGTGGGGTCTTTTGTGACCTCTTGGATGAGTCGTCGCTGCGCTCACTGTGGTTCCCTGGATTCCCCAAAAGCTTTGGAAATGGCTTTATAACCCTCCAGACTGATAGATCTCAATTACTTTCTTCTCAATTGTTCCTGAATTTCTTTGGGTCTCGGCATGATGTGTAGCTTTTAAGGATCTTCTGGTGGTCCTTACTGTGTCAAGCAGCTCCTATTTAAGTGATGCCTTGATTGTGAACAGGTGTGGCAATAATCAGGCCTGGGTGTGGCTAGAGAAATTGAACAGGTGTGGACAACCACAGTTATAGTATGTTTTAACAATCACTTTTTCACACAGGGCCATGATTTTAATAATAAACACCTTCATTTACAAATTGCATTTTGTGTTCCGAAACACTTAAGTGTGACAAACATGCAAAGGAACAGGAAATGAGGAAGGGGGCAAACACTTTTTCACACCACTGTATGTGGCTCATGCAAAAGACGGGTGCTGTAGCGATTACCAGTCGGGTCCTGGAAACATCAAACAAACGTACATATTCGCCAGCACACCATGGATCGAGGAAACTTCGTCCAAAAAAGGTTTTTAATGAAAAAAAGTTACATCACAAAAGAATAAGGTGCAACGTTTCGGAGCCGCGCAGGACCCCTTCGTCAAAAAAAGGTTTTTAATGAAAAAAAAACCTTTTTTGGACGAAATTTCCTCGATCCATGGTGTGCTGGCGAATATTTTCACACTTTTTTAATTTATGACTGCCTATTTCATTTCTTGAGGTGCTAAAATGGCAGGGGAAGTACAAAACCCCCAAATGACCCCATTTTGGAAAGTAGACACCCCAAGCTATTTGCTGAGAGGCATGTTGAGCCAATTGAATAATTTTTTTTTTAGTCCCAAGTGATTGAATAAAGACACAATAAAATAAAAATTTTTTTTTTTAGTCCCAAGATTTTTTTTTTTTTCAAAAAGTTGTCACTAAATGATTATATTGCTCACACATGCATAGTTATATGTGGAATTGCACCCCAAAATACATTTTGCTGCTTCTCTGAGTATGGGGATACCACATGTGTGGGACTTTTTGGAGCCTAGCCGCGTACGGGGCCCGAAACCCAAGCACCGCCTTCAGGATTTCTAAGGGTGCAAATTTTTGATTTCACTCCTCACTACCTATCACCGTTTCGAAGGCCATAAAATGCCAAAATAGCACCAAAACCCCCCCAAATGACCCCATTTGGAAAGTAGTCACCCCAAGCTATTTGTTGAGAGGCATGGTGAGTATTTTACAGCTCTCATTTGTTTTTGAAATGAAGAAAGTAAAGAAAAAAAATTTTTTTTCTTTTTTTCAATTTTCAAAACTTTGTGACAAAAAGCGAGATCTGCAAAATACTCACAATACCTCTCAGCAAATTGCTTGGGGTGTCTACTTTCAAAATGGGGTCATTTTGGGGGGTTTTATGCCATCTGGGCATTCCATGGCCTCCGAAACTGTGATTGGCAGTGAGAAGTGAAATAAAAAAATTACACCCTTAGAAAGCCTGAAGGCGGTGATTGGTTTTTGGGGTTCCGTACGCAGCTAGGCTCCAAAAAGTCCCACACATGTGGTATCCCCGTACTCAGGAGAAGCAACAGAATGTATTTTGGGGTGTATTTCCACATATGCCCATGACATGTTTGAGCAATATATCATTTAGTGACAACTTTTTGTAAAAAAAATATATATATATATTTTTTTTCATTATTCAATCTCTTGGGACAAAAAAAAAAAATATTTAATGGGCTCAACATTGCTCTCATCAAATAGCTTGGGGTGTCTACTTTCCAAAATGGGGTCATTTGGGGGGGGTTTGAACTGTCCTGGCTTTTTATGCACAACATTTAGAAGCCTATGTCACACGTCACCCACTCTTCTAACCACTTGAAGATAAAGCCCTTTCTGACACTTTTTGTTTACATGAAACATATTTTTTTTTTTGCAAGAAAATTACGTTGACCCCCAAACACTATATATAATGTTAAAGCAAAGGCCCTACAGATTAAAATGGTGGGTGTTGCATTTTTTTTTTCCACACAGTATTTGCGCAGCGATTTTTTCAAACGCATTTTTTTTGTGGAAAAAAATACACTTTTTTTTATTTTAATGCACTAAAACACACTATATTGCTCAAATTTTTGATGAATAAAAAATATGATCTTAGGCCGAGTACATGGATACCAAACACGACATGCTTTAAAATTGCGCACAAACACGCAGTGGCGACAAACTACATACATTTTTAAAAGCCTTTAAAAGCCTTTACACGATACCACATTAGATTCACGGAGGAGGTCTACTGCTAAAATTACTGCCCTCGATCTGACCTTCGCGGTGATACCTCACATGCATGGTGCAATTGCTGTTTACATATGACGCCAGACCAACGCTTGTGTACGCCTTTGCGCAAGAGAAGGGGGGGCAGGGGTGCTTTTTTTTTTTTTTTTTTTTTTTTTTTTTTTTTTTATTTATTTAGCTTTTTTATTTTATTTTTAAACTGTTCCTTCCATTTTTTTTCTTTGTTATGATTTTTATTGTTATCTCAGGGAATGTAAATATCCCCTATGATAGCAATATGCAGTGACAGGTACTCTTTTTTTGAAAAAATTGGGGTCTATTAGACCCTAGATCTTTCCTTGCCCTCAAAGCATCTGACCACACCAAGATTGGTGTGATAAAATGCTTTCCCAATTTCCCAATGGCGCGGTTTATATCCGAGAGGGGGGACATTCCCTCCCACTGCTTGTAAAAGCAGTCTAGAGGCTAATTACCCGCTAGAATTGCTTTTACATGAAAGCCGATCACTGGCTGAAAAGAATGATACCAAGATGATACCTAAACCTGCAGGCATCATTCTGGTATAACCATTCAAAGTCCAGCAACATACTGGACATATATTGTAATCTTTTTTTTTTCATGCAGCCTCTTGGCTGAACGAAAAAAAGAGATTGATTGGTGGGTGTGCCCACCATTAGAATACCTCCCTTCATCCACCCACTTCTAATGATGGGCATACATGCACCATTTATATATGCCGATGCATGGGGGCATCCTCCCGCAAAAGTTATGCCGTGTACACACGGTCGGAATTTCGACCGTATGTACGTGGCATTAGGAGCCAATCGCTCCTCCCCCCCCCCCCCCTGCTGCCCCCATGCTTCGGCATATATGCTCTTTTTTTTAACTGTGGTGGTGAAATCACCTCCTACAGCGTTGGAGTCGCGGCTTTATGTATCGTGGGAGCAAACGCTGTTGCTGTCAAGATAAATAAATCCGCGTTGCAACTGAATGGCGCACCTGAAAACAAAAAAATGCTTAACACTAAACACACAGTAAACAAAATTACATACCTGAAAAGCAAGCATGATAAAACATAATAAAACATTGCAGAATAGAATGGAGTAAAAAAAGAGCAACAATAGAGAGAGAGAGAGAGAACAATAAAACGACAACTATTTTATTTTTTTTTATTTTTTTGAGATTCACAGGTAAAAAAAGCTCCTGACTGAAGCGACTGAATCAAAACGCTACCACAAAAAAAATGTTAGCGATCGCAGGGATCAGGCCTGACTGCGAACGCTGCAGTTATGTGTGCTTAGTGTTTTGTAAGTGACAGTGATCGATCGATACTGCACTTGGGTGGGCTGGGCTGGGCGGAGGGGGAAAACGCAGGTGCTAGCAGGTATCTGGGCTGATCCCGCTAACAATGCGTTTTTTTTGGAACCCTAAACTGCTGGGACGCTAGTATAGATCTGATCAGATCAGATATTGATCTGTTCAGATACTGTGCCACTAAGGGAGGTGTATGCTTTGCGCGTGGGTGTTTGCGGTACTGGCACTAACCTGGGGCGACGCAGACCTTATTAGACCCTAAAACCTAATTGATATCACCCGCCGGGCGATCAGGGGGTTAAACCGTTATTGGGTAATAAATGGCGGGTGCCCTGACAGTATAAAAAACAAGCTAACTAACCAGCGTCACCCGTAACAGTAATACAAAAAAAAACTGGTTACCTAGCGACACTAATGCAGCGATCAGAAAAACGATCGCTTAGTGACACTGGCAAAAGGGGGTGAAAGGGTTAACTAGGGGCAATCAGGGGGTTAAAACCTTTATTAGGTAATATATGGGGGTACCTGACGCTATATAAAAAACCTGACGGGGAACCTAAATAACTAACTGGCTGACCAGCGTCACCAGTGACATTTATACAGTGATCACTGGTGAAAGGGTTAACTCTAGGGGCAATCAGGGGGTTAAAACCTTTATTTAGGTTGTAATATGGGGGTACCTGACCTATAAACCTATTTATGAACCTATATAAACATGGCGGTAAAAAAAAAAAAAAAAAAACTGGTTACCTAGCGACACTAATGCAGCGATCAGAAAAACGATCGCTTAGTGACACTGGCAAAAGGGGGTGAAAGGGTTAACTAGGGGCAATCAGGGGGTTAAAACCTTTATTAGGTAATATATGGGGGTACCTGACGCTATATAAAAAACCTGACGGGGAACCTAAATAACGAAATAACTAACTGGCTAACCAGCGTCACCAGTGACATTTATACAGTGATCACTGGTGAAAGGGTTAACTCTAGGGGCAATCAGGGGGTTTAAAACCTTTATTTAGGTTGTAATATGGGGGTACCTGACCTATAAACCTATTTATGAACCTATATAAACATGGCGGTTAAAAAAAAAAAAAATGGTTACCTAGCGACACTAATGCAGCGATCAGAAAACCGATCGCTTAGTGACACTGGCAAAAGGGGGTGAAGGGGTTAACTAGGGGCAATCAGGGGGTTAAACCTTTATTAGGGGGGGGTAGGGGGCTACCTTGGACCTAAAACTAACTGCCCTGACAGTTATTACAGTCACACTGACACTAAATGCAGTGATCAGTAAATAAATGATCACTGCAATTAGTGACACTGTGACTGGGGGGGGAGGGGGTGATCTGGGGGGTGATCAGGGGGTGACAGGGGGGTGGAATATGTGCCTAACTGTACTGGTGTCAGTGTACTGTTGTGCACTAACCTTTACATGTTCACCGCTCGGCGTCTCCGGTCACATAGACCGGCGCACCGAGCGTGACATCACTTCCGCCTTCCTGTCTATACAATAGACAGGAAGGGGAAGCTTTTCATTGGCCAGGAGCGATCACGAGGGGGTGGCCAGAAACCACTGGCCGTCCCCTCGTCCCGGATCGCTCCTGACACGATCCCGACCGTCCCCGCCGGCGGAGGGGGGTCGATCGGACCCCCCAACCGCCTGAAGAATGTCACGTACAGGTACGTGATTCTGCCTGTACGTGCCATTCTGTTGACGTATATATACATGGGGCGGTCGGGAAGTGGTTAATTAAAATAAAAAAAAAAGTTTATACTTACATTCATTTTTCATTAAGTTAAAAAACATTTAGACTTTAGAACCACTTTTAGTGGTCTTTTAGTCTTTTACTGTTAGGTATAGGGTTAGCGACTGAAGGTCACTATCAGGATCTGGGGGTCTGGTTTGGCAGAGAGAAGCAAGACATTTCAGAGGATGTTATCATCTGTCTGACCAGTATGACACTAAGCATACTGGTCTCTCAGATTCTAACATCCTCTGAAATGATTGCCTTGCTTTAGCTTTAAAGTGGTATTAAAGGTTCGGCTTTAAAAAAAAAAAAATACATACCTGCTCTGTGCTATGGTTTTGCACAGAGGAGCCCTGATCCTCCTCTTCTCGGGTCTCTCGCCAGCGCTCCTGGCTCCTCCAGCATGACCAGTGCCCCCAATAGCAAGCCACTTGCTCTGGGGGCACTGGTGCATACTTGCTGCTGAGCCCGGCTCTATGCGCCTATAAGACACATTCCAGATAGTAAGGATAACTTGCCACAAATTTATGGCAGTGTTGAATTGTACGTCTTGTTAACTTGCTGCACATTTTCACTGGCAAGTTGTACACTTGAAGCACAATTTCTAGTTGACACATTTGTGTGGCAAGTCTCTAGCAAGAGCAAAGTTACAGTGGTGAGTCTACAGCAAGAGCTCTGCAAGTCTACAGCATGAAAATTCTGCCACAGCGACCCCTGTGGTGGGATGACTATTGCAGAACATAACTGAACCAGAACTTGCAAAGAAAACTGATCTGGAGTCATGCAATGCAGACTTGCTGCAATTGTGCAACAAACTTGTGAAGCCTGGCGAGTCCAGCAATAGCTTAGCAAGTCATTTTTAAACTTACAGCCTAATTGCTTGCTATCTGGGATAGAGCTGCTGCTTGGCTCCACACCCTGCTCTGTCCTCATTGGCTCATTGGCTGTGATTGACAGCAGTGGGAGCCAATGACTCCGGCTGATGTCTCAGCCAATGAGGAGATGGAGTCCCAGGACAGCCGAGGCTCTCATGCACATAGCTGGATCGAGAGGGGGCTCAGGTGAGTATTGGGGGGGGGGGGGGGGGCAGCACACAGAAAGATTTTTACCTTCTTACATAGAATGCAGGGAAGGTAAAAAAAACTTCAGCCTTTTTAGCCTGGGGTGAGATGTCCTACCTCTTTAGGACACTAAGCTGTACTAAGCTCATGTAGTACATCCAGTTGTCTAGCCATTAGATGGTATGCATCAGGGGTCAAGTCCTGGGGAAAAAAGTGTGGGAACTCCCACCCAAGATCCACTCCCCCACCAAAAAAAAAAAATGATACGCTCATATGCATATATATTTCACAGAAAATATAGTGATTGCAAATGCGAAATGCTACAGGAGATGACCAGACTGCGAATGCGACTACAGGAGATGACCAGACTGTGAATGCGACTACAGGAGATGACCAGACTGCGAATGCGACTACAGGAGATGACCAGACTGCGAATGCGACTACAGGAGATGACCAGACTGTGAATGCGACATGCTACAGGAGATGACCAGACTGCGAATGCGACATGCTACAGGAAAGGACCAGACTGCGAATGCGACATGCTACAGGAGATGACCAGACTGCGAATGAGACATGCTACAGGAGATGACCAGACTGCGAATGAGACATGCTACAGGAGATGACCAGACTGCGAATGCGGCATGCTACAGGAGATGACCAGACTGCGAATGCGGCATGCTACAGGAGATGACCAGACTGCGAATGAGACATACTACAGGAGATGACCAGACTGCGAATGAGACATGCTACAGGAGATGACCAGACTGCGAATGCGGCATGCTACAGGAGATGACCAGACTGTGAATGCGACTACAGGAGATGACCAGACTGCGAATGCGACTACAGGAGATGACCAGACTGCGAATGCGACTACAGGAGATGACCAGACTGTGAATGCGACATGCTACAGGAAATGACCAGACTGCGAATGCGACATGCTACAGGAGATGACCAGACTGCGAATGCGACATGCTACAGGAGATGACCAGACTGCGAATGTGACATGCTACAGGAGATGACCAATTAGCCAGTTTTAAAATTTAAACTAACCGCTATACAGGGGAGGTTAACAACACTGTCAGGGCAGAAAGACCTACCTGGCCAGCCGAGCTCACCTCCCGCTCTCAGAGGTCCGGAGACGGAGCTTTCCGCGCTAGGGGCGGGGCTTACGGCACTAGGGGCGGGGCTTACGTCGTCAGGGGCGGGGATATTCGTAGTCCAGGAGAGGAGATCTCAGTGCTCCGAGGCACATACAGAGTACATGGGGCGGGGCAGGGCAGGGTCAGAGCGTCAGTGGAACTCCCTGCCCCGCCCCTCCATGCTGACAGAGCCTCCCTCAGCCTAAGCCGAGCCCAACAGCCGGCTAGCTGCTAGAGCCTCGGGCGGCTCTAGTCCTGCAAAGGGAACGGCGTTCCTGCTGTGAAAAAAGTGCAGGGACGCCGTTCCCACGCGTTCCCGCAGGACTCGAGCCCTGGTATGCATCCTCTTAGAGATGGCAGTTATAACCAGCCGTAGATGACTGTTTCTCTTCAATGGAGGCTGAGTACAAAAATCCTTTTATCCTCTTTATCTTCTAATCTTCATCTCAGACTTTGATCACAAAAAGAACAAAGCAATAAATGCAGCCTATCAATAAGTTATTATCAACACTGTGAAATAATCTAAAGTTTTGGTGGTAGGTTGCCTTAATTTGATTAGTATTAGTATAGAAAGATGGCATATAAATGGCCAGCATTTTGAAAATTGTCATTAGTTGTTAATAAATCTAAAGTATATTGGGTGATCAAGTTGTATTGTGAGTAGCCATATCCACTTTATTAGGTACACCTGTTTAATTGCTTGGTAACACAAATTGCTGATCAGCTAATAACATGGCAGCAACTCAATGCATTTAGGCATCTAGACGTGGTGAAGACAAATTGCTGAAGTTCAAACCAAGCCTCAGAATGGGGAAAAAAGAGGATTTAGGTGACTTTGAACATAGCATGGTTGTTGGTGCCAGAAGGGCTGGTCTAGGTTTTTCAAAAACTGCTGATCTACTTGAACCATTTTTAGAGCGGCAGCTTTGTGGACAAAAATGCCTTATTGATTTCAGAGGTCAGAGGAGAATTGGCAGACTGGTTTGAGATGATAGAAAGGCAACAGTAACTCATTACAACCAAGCAGTGTTGGTGATCTTACTTTAAAAAAGTAATTAGTTAAGTTACAAATTACTTCTCCCAAAAAGTAATTGCGTTAGTAACTCAGTTACTACATTGGAAAAGTAATTAGTTACGCAGCAAAGTAACTGACTTTTTTTTAAAAATATTCTATACGTGTAACTAAAGGGGCGGGTCTAGTATTACTGTAACCAAGGGGCGCATTTATTATTATTGTTATATATCGTGTAACCAAGGGACTGCTGTATTATTACTCTAACCAAGGGGCAGATCTGTTATAGCGTGTAAGCAAGGGGCGGGTCTATTATTATTATATCGTGTAAGGGGCGGATGGCTACAGAAGAGGGCGAATGTTAAATTAATGGGCAGAGCTCGATATATAACAATAATAATAAATGCGCCCCTTGGTTACAGTAATACTAGACCCGCCCCTTAGTTACACAATAGACGCCCCTTGCAGTGTAGCACGAGCATCAGGAGCGTGCGGCATCGCCTCGTACAATTACATGTTAACTGCACCTGCGCGGTGTAGAGTTCACTCAGAGCTGTTTAGGTTCGGCAATTTTCGGAAGCTCCGTAGTCCTTTGTACTGCGCAAGCCCTGCGCCTGCAGAGTACAGGGGGTCCTTATCCGGCGGGGGAACTTTTTCGGCAGGACACCGGAATTACACTACTGCCATCTAGTGGCGGTAGATGTAATTGGGGTAACTAAGCCAAAGTAATGGGAACTGAGTTACCATGAGGGGAAAAGTAATCAGTTAGATTACTCGTTACCCTCTAAAGTAACTGCGTTAGGTAACTCAGTTTATTTTAACTCAGTTACTTACATCACTGCAACCAAGGTATGCAGAATACCATCTCTGAACGCACAAGACATTGAACGTTGAAGCAGATGGGCTAGAGCAGCAGAAGACCACACCGGGTGCCACTTCTGTCAGCTAACAGGAAACTGAGGCTACAATTCACCCAGGCTCACCAACTCACCAACTCACTCACCAAAACTGGCTAATAGAAGATTGGAAAAACGTTGCCTATTTTGATGAGTCTCAATTTCAGCTGTGACATTCAGATGGTCGGGTCAGAATTTGGCATAAACAACATGAAAACATGGATCCATCCTGACTTGTATCAATGGTTCAGGCTGGTGGTGGTGTAATGGTGTGGGGGATATTTTCTTGGCACACTTTGGGCCCCTTAGTACCAATTAAGCATTGTTTAAACACCATGGCCAACCCGAGTTGTTACTGACCATGTCCATCCCTTTATGACTACAGTGTACCCAGCACTGTACTCCAATGGGCTCCACAGTCACCAGATCTCAATCCAATAGAGCACCTTTGGGATGTGGTGAAATGGGAGATTCGCATCATGGATGTGCAGCTGACGATTCTGCAGCAACTGAGTGATGCTATCATGTCAATATGGACCAAAATCTCTGAGGAATGTTTCCAACACCTTGTTTCTTCTCTGCCATGAAGAATTAAGGCAGTTCTGAAGGCAAAAGAGGGTCCAACCCGGTACTAGCAAGGTGTACCTAATAAAGTGGCCAGTGAGTGTATTTTAAGCCCATCAATTGGTTATAATTTTTCTTATAGGTGCCCCCCAGGTGTTGTTAACATAAGCAGCTAAGATTGCAATATTTCATATACACATAAAAATCCACACTCAGATTGGTATGTGCATCAAATTAAATAAAATAAAAAGAAAGCAGCCAGCACAAGGTTCAAGATATAAAACCTACTACAAATAGTAATGTCTAATGTGCAGCACTATCAAAATAAATTGAACATGACAAACTATGAATCAATATTTAGCATGTGATATAAACATAAAAGTGTAAATATACTAAATATAAGTGACAAATTCAAAAAGTCGCATAAATATAAGTGCCCTTGTGCTCAAAAATGTCCATGGAAGTGCAAAAGGTGGTTCCAATCTCCAGTATAGCTCCCAGAAATTCAGTGGAGATAGGCCGTAAAGTTGGAAGCTTACCAGACCACAATGGCTTTTATACTATTGAGTAGTCAAAAATGCTTGAGAGATATATCACAAACAAGACCATGGTGAATCCAGCTATTAATCCTGCTCCATCACACAGTATAGAAGCATGTGAAAAAAAATTGAGTTTATAGTGCAGTATATCAATATAAAATAATATTTAGTACATTAAAAGTAATGCACTCGCAAAGTATTAGATGTAAAACAGTATATCAAAAAGCTGCAGCGCAATAACTTCTACTATGTGATCCTTTTGGCCAGCGGCTCCTATGCGTAATAATGCCATGTTAGGCCTCACTTACGCGTTTCGTCTTATGTTTGACATCATCAGGGGCGTGGCCCCAGCCCTGAATTTTTTTTTTTTTAACTGTGTTATGTTTATGCTATATAGTAATCTCTGATAGAAACACATTGGCAGAGTTCTTCTTTAACTACCAGCTTTATTTTACAGGGCAAAGTATCTATAAAAAAAGCTAACTGAAGCAACCAATTAGCAATCGTTTTTTCAATCAATTAATGACTTGTAAAATCTGACTGGCTGCTATAGATTACTACATTACTACATACATACTACATACTACACTGTGGACATTACAATTGCGTTGCACAGTTATATTAATAACCTTGTACTTTGTTAGATGATGTCAGTGTTCTGAGACATGTCATCTTTGGAGATTGTACAAACTGCATGTGCTGATCACTGATGAAATGGCTGTCAGTGCCACCTACACATCACACAGAGACCTATCTTCTGAACAAAGCACAGCAAATACTCTTCAGCACAAGCGTCTTACTGTGTTATCTAAATTCCATGGCTGAAAGCCAAGATGCTTTATATATAGGAAAACAGAAAATAGGAAAAGAGCTGTCCTATCATTCTCAGCAGCATCACACAGTATTCCAGTGTTCTTACTGTGTAGCCCACAGAAGAAAAGAGAGAATCAGTGAATATATTACAGGGACAGATTCAGTACTTAACCTAAATAAACCATTTTTCCTGAAAACCCTCCCCAGCTACAACGTTTTGAGGGTATGGTTGGTATCGTGGCAGCTATTGTCTTCCTATTTTCTGAAAAGTTCTCATGGACGATGAAGATGGGCACTGATGCCACATTAAAACCCAGTTGAAATACTCTTTTACCTGACAAAGTTCAGTGTTGTGATCACAACACTCTTAGCAAACAACATAGTCACATTGGTAACTTCATTTTTCTTTCTACTGGAACCAAGCAATACATCTTAGTCCCCTAGCTAGCTTCAGTCTTTGTAGTGCAAGCCATGGACATCAAGGAGCTGAAGAATGGGGAGATGCTAATGTAAACAAGCATCTCCCCGTTCTGCCTAGTGACGCTGTCACTGATCACAGCTCCCTGATCCATGATCAGTGAAGTGTCATTCATAGCCATGCCTCCTAACAGTTAGAATCACTCCCTAGGACACACTTATCCCCTCCCTAGCCCCCTAGTGGTTAACCCCTTCACTGCCAGTCTCATTTTTACAGTAATCAATGCAATTGTATAGCACTGATCGCTGTAAAAATGACAATGGTCCCCAAAAATGTGTCAAAATTTGTCCGATGTGTCCGCCATAATGTCGCAGTCATGATAAAATCGCAGATCGCTGCCATTACTAGTAAAAAAAAAAATCATTAATAAAAATGCCATAAAACAAACCCCTATTCTGTAGACGCTATAACTTTTGCGCAAACCAATCAATAAACGCTTATTGCGATTTTTTTTTACCAAAAATATGTAGAAGTATACGTATCAGCCTAAACTGAGGAAAAAAAATATTTTTATATATTTTTTGGGGATATTTATTATAGCAAAAAGTAAAAAAAAAATAGTTTTTTTTTAAAAATTGGCACTGTTTATAGCGCAAAAATTAAAAACCGCAGAGTTGATCAAATACCACCAAAAGAAAGCTCTATTTGTGGGAAAAAAAGAACGCCAATTTTGTTTGGGAGCCACGTTGCACGACCGCGCATTTGTCAGTTAAAGCGACGCAGTGCCGAATCGCAAAAAGTGCTCTGGTCTTTGGCCAGCAAAATGGTCCAGGGCTTAAGAGGTTAAAGAGACAAAACATGGGAAATGATCACATCTTGCAGAGAAGTACACTATATATTGTGGCAGGTCGAGCCCGTGATACTGTGTAAAATGGCAGTCTGGGCCAGGTTTTCTGGGAAGCAAGCACACTAATGATGCAGTTGTGTGCTGCATTCATGTTAGAGCCAGAGTTAGAGGTCAGCGGTCCCACCCTCCTATAGGGGATCAGTGTGAGAAGGGAGATGTGAGGTGCACATCGCACCATAATGTCCAGGTCAGGACAGACAAAGGCCCGAGCCTGTGAGGATGTAGCAGCTGGGAGCTGCAGGAGAAACAGTCAAGCTGACAGAGGTACAGCGTTTTTTACACGAGTACTGGGACTGTGTGTTTGATGGTCTGGAGGACCAAGACAGGAGGCCTGAGAAGTGAAGCTGCAATGAGAGCCATGAGGCTGAATTCTATGTTTTGTTGCATTGATAGTGAGTGTGGGAAACTAATGTGAACTTTTAGCTTTGTTTTAAATAAAAGTGGTCAGAAAAAGCCCCAAAACAAACAGACAGCACTTGAATCTTTTTGGGTCTCATGCGCACTAGATGTTTTTTCTGCTGCTCATTTGGTGTGTTTTTTTCAGCCTCTAAATGCCCCTGCATGTTAGCCTATGTGTCCATGACTGTATCCATCTCATCCCTACAGGTAAGCCTGGGATCTAGGAATCAAGGCTTTATACCATCCAAAGCTGTGCAAAGCCCCCAGGCTCCAGAACCCAGAACAGAACTTCTTAACCACTTCCGGACCGGCTCACATCGATATACGTCGGCACTTTGAAGAGGGATATATTTTTTATGGCAGCAGCTAGCTGCCATAACCCCAGTATCCTCTTCTTCAGTGAGCAGTCTGGTTTCCGATAAAAGTGGTCTCTGCGGCGGATTCGCACCGGAGAGCAGCGGGAGGGGGGGCCCTCTCCTGCTGCTCTCTGGTGCACTCCACCACCCTATGCACTCCGCCGCCCTATGCCGCTACCGACGGCTCCGGTCCTCTTACTGGCTTGGTATGGAAACGAGTGAGGGAAGATGGCCCGCACCCATCACCATACAATTGAAGGGCGGAAGCGGTGTCAAAACTTAACATTCACTTTTTTTTATATTGCATTTTAGTGTAAATATGAGATCTGAGGTCTTTTTGACAGAAATAAAAGTGACACAATTTTTTTTTAAAAGAACAGTGTAAAAATAAAAAATGAAAGGTAATATAAAAAAGGAAAAAAAAAAAGAAACATTTTTTAACGCGCCCCGTCCAGCTGAGCTCACGTGCAGAAGTGAATGCATACGTGAGCAGCGCCCGCATATGAAAACGGTGTTCAAACCACACATGTGAGGTATATTAAAAAATTATTGCTCTCGCTCTACTGATCGTGACAATCAGTAGAGCGAGAGCAATCATTTTTTAAACGTTGCCTATGGAGATTTTTAAGGGTAAAAGTTTGTCGCTATTCCACGAGTGGGCGCAATTTTTAAGCATGACATGTTGGGTATCAATTTACTCGGCGTACAATTATCTTTCACAATTCGGGGGTCGAATGATGATTATCCAGGGGTCACCGAATCCTGGGCTGTTCCTAAAGCCTGCACCGCTCTCCCAGCCTTTTTGCGGCCGCCCAGCTGGGCTGTGCCTGGAGCCCATGGCCGCCCACTCAGCCACTTCGCAGGTGCCCATTCAGTTCACGGCATGGCTGGGGGGCAGAGACTAGAGGTCAGCTGACTGGTGAGGAATGTGAAGTGGGAGGGGCTGGAGGAGACCCTATCTCCTGATTTTGGCATAGGTGTCACTGCTACGAGACACCACAAAGTTGGAGACACAGTGAGTAGCACTACCTGTGATTATTGTTGCCATTAAAAGGACTCAGGGAGCGCTAAATATCTGCAGGTTAAGGGCGCAAATTACTTGTCTTGCCGTGGGTGCTGACAATCCATGCTACGAAAATAATTTTACTGTTGGGGGTCCCTACAACTTGGGAAATTTTATCAAGGGGTCACGGCACTAGAAGGTTGAGGACCACTGATCTAAAGGAAGCAGTGGATTCACTCGTTATGCACATGTACATGCATACCTCCCAACATTTTGAGATGGGAATGAGGGACACCTACTAGCAAACGTATGTAGGCATAGGACACGCTCCCTGCCACACCCTCTTAAAGGAGAATTAACCAAAACAAAAGGTTAATTAAATCCACAAGAGCTTTTTTTTTTTACCACTACTATTCCTTTATATTGGCTTTAAAAATTTACAATTTAGAATTTGGATGAAAGGTTTAGCTCTGGGAAACACTTTTTGAAAGATAAAAAGTGCATTTTATATACAACTATATGGATTAGACCAAAATGAGGGACAAATGAGGAGGAATGAGGGACAGAGGGACATTGCTCGAAATCAGGGACAGTTGGGAGCTATGTACATGCACACAAATGCACACATTGTCTTACAATGAAAAATGAGTAACTGCATATATGATTTTATCATTGCAGACTTTCTGCAAACTGAATAAATCATTTTGTTATAAAGGTCATATTTATCTAGATCAGTAAACGTCGTTTTAAATAGAATTAAAATAAATCTGCATGCATCTGAAATAAATTGTGTAGAAATGCTTTGATCCTACAAAGGGAACTTTATTAAGCTACCCATACATAGATATGAAAGTGAATATTTAATGTCTTGGCTAGGCCAAAAAAATAGGTGCCAAAAACAGTAACTATGGTAACCCATACACCAGGCAAAAAGAACAACTGCAGTGTGTGGTGGCTTAGAAACATGGGAATTAGCCGAGCTATCAAGCAAGCAGAGGAGATGAAAATAATTCTGCTTAATAATGTCATACCATTTAGCTGCATTGATAGCATTCTCTCAGACAAAGGGCAGGCTCATGGATGGAAACACTGTGCATAGGCTTATTCTATACGGCTCTATTTAGGCTCAGTGATCTGGAAATTATAGCATTATGAACTGAATTTGTTTGAAAATATTATTTTCAAAGAAAAGTCCATACATTAATGATGAAGAAGGTTTGTGGGCAGTGGCAAAAATCATTTTGTTCTATGCCCTTAGCCTGTAGTGATATGCAATTCTACGCTATGCCCATCCAGGTCTCATAGTACATCAGCTCCTTATGAATATATAAGTATACATAGACATTGGTGACAGGGATGCATATCCCAGTATCAAGCTGCAACCATATTTGCTTGTTAGTGTGCTATCAACATATAGTGAGCTGGGTTAAGTTTTACCACCATTGTGACCAACACCACCCGTGTACAATTCAGGGTTCATTTACTAAAGAAATAATTGTCAAAGCTGACCCAACAAACCGGTCCATTTCAATTACACAATCAGCCTTAAAGCGCCTTTCCCTTTGATCTTTACTGAGTATTTTTCCATTTTGCACAAATTAGACATTAGATGGCAATCAGATGTGCGTTCAAAGAATTATTTGTGGACCGTGCACATGACTGCTTGGTTCATCTCAGTATGTATGTTTATCTCTAATGCCGCGTACACACGTTCGGACTTGCCGACGGGATAACCTCCGTCGGCATTTCCGACTGAAAAATTTAGAACATGTTCTATATCTAAGTCCGTCGGAAATTCCGACAGAAAAAGTCTGACCGTGTGTACGCGGCATAATGAGTTGTAAGGAAAGAGTGGCCAGAATGGAAAACCGTGAAGGGAAAGAATAACACTGAAAAAATCCAATACAGGTCACTTGCCATCCAGTCAGCCTGGAGTTTCTGGTTCTGTCTGTTGTCCCTCAGACATTGAACATTGTCACCTGATGAAAATCAGCCAATTGTTCTTGCCTCTACCAAACGTTCTATGATAACCAAGCTAAAAAAAGTCAGTCGAGTTAAATGAATACTCAGCATCTCACCAAAATAGTTACTGATTGTCCATTCTTATGGTGTGGCTCTTGTTTAAATCAATGGACCCTTGACATGGAAACCTGCTCATGAGATTCAAAATCTAGGACTCATGTATACAAGTCCTTAGGCAAGCATGACATCTTAAAGTTGAAGTAAGCCTGCCTATTATTTTCAGCCAAGGAAGCTGCCATCTTGGCCTCGGTTAAATCATCAACTGTCATGGTGCTGTACATGTGATCAGGTATGACACCAGCCATTGGATGGTTTGACAGTTTGGTTGAGAGTGCAACCAATGGGAAGTTACATTTCAGGCAATTTAACTGCTTTTTGAAACTGTTAAAACAATAGATTTAAAGTGGACGTAAACCCATCAGTTTAACAGTTTCAATCAGTTACATTCCCAGCATGCTGGAAATGCTAACTGTCACATTGGTTGTGCTCTCAACCAAACTGTCAAACCATCCAATGGCTGGTGTCATAGCTGATCACATGTGCGGCATCATGGCAGCTGTAGATTAAACAGAGACCAAGATGGCAGCTTCCTTGGCTGAAAACAATAGGGGGGTTTACTGAATTGCAGAATTTTTTTGTGCTGAAACTCACAGTTCCGGGTGTAATAGAACGGTGATAGTGGGTCGCTTGCTGTCTACCTCATGCATTTACAAAAAAAAGGTTGTATTCTTTTTACTGAAAATAAGGTGATCTGTGAATGAAGACAGTGTGGAAGAACGTCACAAATGCATTTTATCCAATCACAGAGCACCCTGTATTCAAATGTATTGAAATGAATACAATACTTTTTTTGAATGGACCCGGCAGGGAGAGAGCGACCCGCTATCAGAGCTTTACTACAGTTGGAACTGTAATGCCCCATACACACGATCGGACTTTCCGACAACAAAACCGTGGAATTTTGTTTGAAGCATTTTGGCTCCAACTTGTCTTGCATACACATGGTCACACAAATGTTGGCCAACAATTACGAACATAGCGACGTACAAGGTGTACGGCAAGCCGATAAAAAGGAAGTTCAATAGTCATGTGATATCTCCATTACGAACGCTAGTTTTACAAGAGCGAGCGCTTCCGGCTTGTACTTGATTCCGAGCATGCGTGGACTTTTGTGCAACGGACTTGTATACACACGATCGGAAAGTCCGACAACAAAAATGTGTTGGTGGAAAATTTGAGAACCTGCTAGCCAACATTTGTTTTCGGAAAGTCCGACAACAAATGTTCGATGGAGCCTACACATGGTCGGACTTTCCGCCAAAGAGGTCATATCCAACACGGGGCATAAGTCTCAAAGCCAGATGTTCAGGACTTGCTATGCTTTACAGGCTAAAAAAAAGCAAGTTTTCCCGAACACAGGAGCAGCCACACTAGTCAGCCAAACAGGCATCAGTAGAGGTAGTTTATATTTACATGGCAAACGTAAAAAAAATTATTTTCTTCCAGCGTTTCGCTTGAAGCTAACAAAAAACTATGATACATCCCTAACACCTAAGTATCAGTGGACCCAAAACTACACATGTTTGATTTAAAGCCTTTAAAGAGAAAGTATAATGTAATTTCAGTAAGGACATGTTTTGAGTTATCCTGGCAACATTTAAGTAACATTTTATGTGACATTTATATTTTTACTTGCACATTTTTATGTGCATTTTTTCTTTCATTGTTTTAAATGTAGATATTTGTAGATTTGCCAGTTACTTAAAGTGTTACTAAACCCACAACAGTAAAATCAGTCTGTACTCTGTATATGCAGCATAGCATGCTTGTTATACTCACTGTGGAACCTAAGGGATTAATCCTCTGCATTGCGTAAAAAGGATGTTTGATCCTGTCTTCTCTGATCCTCCCCTTCTTCCACAGTTCCCAAACTATCTCCTGATAGAACAGAGCATTGGGGGCACTCTACACATGCTGAGTTTGGTGTGTATTGCTAGAGAGTTATTTTTTCTTGGGAGAGTGCATGTGATCAGCACAGGACCAATCAGCACTGTCCAGACAGAGGGTCAGGGGTCCTGCAGCCTCATAGGACAATCAGGAAAGAATGAAAACTCCTCCTACAAGCTTTATCCAGACACTGATAGAAGTCACAAGACTGCTATATACTGCTGATGAGACAAGGTATTTAGCAGTTTATATTTGCATTTTCATGTTCTGTGTACTGTGGGAGACCAGATATAGTGAATGCAGGGTCCCGGGTTTAGTAACACTTTAACAGCTGTTGCAAAAGGTGTCAGACCCAAAGGGAATGCATTATTTCTAATCAGTCAGCCAACTCCTAGTTTTGGATAGTGAGAAGAAGCAGTTAAGACACAACTATTGGGTAGCACTGAAAAGCAGCAAGCAGAGCCGAAACATGTAATAAGCAAATATGGCTGATCCCATGAAAATGTAAAAATAGTAATCTCTACTTATTTTTTACTTATTTGTATTTTCATGTGGGCAGCCATACTTGTTCATTACATATTACTCATTAGATACATACTTAGAAACAAGGTTTTAAAAACAATTACTGATAAGCCTAAATAATGCACGGATAGGTCTAAAAAAATCCATGTTTTTTTTTACATGTTTGCACATATATCTTAAAAAAAAACAAACGTAAAGTGGACATAGTTTTAATGCACTAAACCGTTGCCCATATTCCCCCCCTGGTTTAAACAAAAGAATAGTGTATAGCTGACTAATGACTGACCATGAATATTTTATTGCTCATAAATCTACCTAACCAAAAAAAAAAATATTGCAGTATGTAGTGAAATCTCTGCCACTGGGTGATTGTTTCCAGAGAGAGAAAAAATGAGATCCTTTGTTGTTCCGACAAAGCTGCATGCAGCTTTGAGCGCAGAACTGTAAACAGAGCCTTAAACCGCAGGAAATCATGCAAGTGTGAACAGGCCCTAATAAGTCACACTATGCAACAGTCTGTCATTGTATCTTAGAATTGATGTGCTCAATGTGGTTTATATTGCACAATTTAGGAAGGGAAATCGTAACCTACCTAGCAGTACAGAAGGACCAAAATAAACAGCCTTTAGAAATGAATACAGCCAAATGCAATCTTACCCAATTCTGCATTATTTCGAGATCCCCAAAAAAATAGTTGTATATGAAACTAGCACTGGTATAGGAATCTATTTAGCTTTGCACGGTGCACATTTGAACATGGTTATAGAGGAATACAGCAAAATGATGACCTTATCAGCGTGCTGCTGTTCATGCTGAAATATGGCACCTTCTTACCACCCGTTTTAACACGGAAAAGGCAGCACCACCATTTGTCACCAACAAATGTAACATATTATTTGGAAATGCAGATCTGAAGGATCAATGAGAGTTCTAGCAGTAGAAGGAGTTTTAAGTATTAAGTATACGAGAAGGATAGATAGATAGATAGATAGATAGATAGATAGATAGATAGATAGATAGATAGATATTGAAGGGTAGCCCCCATGCAAAAAACAAGAATTAAACATGGAGTCCTTCATCCCCCAAAATCTACAACAGACCCTGATCTAAGCATGCGTTCCCTCCCTGAACTATATCAGGCATTATGGAAGGGGGGGGCAGGGTCTATTATACATAACCATGGCCCAGTAGTTGTGGGAGTCTGTAAGCGAGTGGCTTATCAGAATATGGAAGCTCCCTTTAACAATAAGGACTACACGGGAGGGCTGAAAAGCCTCTTTCCCACAACCCTGTCCAGGTGGTTGTGAAAGGTCCGTGGACAAGGAGCTTATTTAAATCTGGAATCCCTGTTAACAATCTCCCCCCCACCAGATACTCCCCCATGTGAATGATTAAGGGGTGCATGGTACACCTACTCATTCACAAAAAAATGTAAACAGTAAGCACACTTTTTGGCAGGTAATACAAATTAAAAAAAAAAAGTTTCCCATGATGTAAATCGATTACATAAGTCCAGTATATATGTCAATCCCAATAAATGATGTCTCCCAACCCGTGAAACCAAAAAACAGAAACCCAACGACCACCAACATGCCACAAATTACATCTCTCTGTCCCCGAAAGTAAACAAAGGGACAGGGTCTCCTGGGTGACATCACTGACCAAATATGGACATGAGCCCTTTTTAATGCATTACACCACAATGCACAGCATTGTAATGCGCTAGTAACGCATCAATGTAAATGGGCACTTAATATTGAACTGTGTTAAACAATTTACAATGGTTGTCTTATTAACCCATGACCAACAGCCAAAACTGCTAGAAGTTGTTGTGGAAGGAGTTCTTCTATGCTTGTGCATGTTTCATTATGAAACATGCACAGTGAATTTTTATTTTTAAAGGGGTGCTTGATACAAGAACTGTGTAAACCCTTTGGAATTCATAAATCCTGGACTACTGCCTAGCAGCCATTTTCACCATTGGTTGTTCATTAAAAGTTGAAGTGTTCAGTGTTAGCTCTTGTTCTGTCATTTCTCTTACATCATTACACAAACATGTCACACAAATAAAATCTTGCATTCAGAAAAATGTCAGAATACATAACTTTCACCATTTTCATACATAATACCACTTCTTGCAGTTCTACACCATAATAGCAATGCCTTGACTGACTGAGCCTTTGCATGTCCACAGATGAGTTGTGTAAGCTGTCCTCCCAGTTGATAACATACACGTGTGTTCTTGTGTGGTCGTCTGAGTTAAGCGCATAAAACATAAACGGCTTGATAAATAAGATCCACATTTTTTTGGTGTCTACCTAATCCACGCTTCCTCTGTTTGACGTTGAGTCATTTGTTATCATTTTTGAAGGAAGTATCACTTTTTTTTTTAGAAAATCCATATGTTTGCCAGATATCCTGTCCATGTTCATTAATTCAGAGGTAGTAGAGAAATTGTTACCAGATTAGTCCAGCTGTAATAATTTACCCAGCTAAGTACTATAGTAGTTGTTGGTGATACTTTAAAGAGCACCTCTAGGTGACACGTAAAATCAGCCACTGAACTGCTACTTCACGAAGTACAGCAACTGTGATAAGGTCAGAAAGGTCACAAAATTTGCTTTAAAGGGGAACTCCAGGAAACTTGAAAATGTTCCCTTGCAGTGGGGTTGCACCCACATTGCAAGAGTTAACTTCTTTTTTTATGTCTAAGGGGCATTGAAAAGCAGCTTCAGAGCATAGGGGGGTTGCTGTATGCTGAGGGAGTTTAAGATCAGGTATGTAAAGTTGCTTTTACTCTATCCTAGAATAAACAAGCTGTAAAGTCCAACTAAGCCTGAACACAGGACAGTTGCAGCTGTTACGGTTGCAGTGCAGAGTGTCTGCATTGGTCTGAGCGCATGTTATAATTTTCTTTTTCCCGTAAAGTCCAACTGCAAGGGAACCTTTTCAGATTTCCCAGAGTTGGACTTTACCCTTTATTAAAGTGGGACTTTAGGCGGACTCGATGTCCACCGGTCTCCTGGCGATCGTGTCACGAAGCCGCAGAACGGGGTAGTGCCTATGTAAACAAGGCATTTCCCCGTTCTGCCTTATGTCATGACAGAGATGACTGCTCCCTGTCATCTGGAGCAGTGATCGCTGTCATGTGAGTTGAAGCCCACCCCCCACAGTTAGAATCACTCCCTAGGACACACTTAACCCCTTCATCGCCCCCTAGTGGTTAACACCTTCCCTGCCAGTGTCATTTACACAGTAATCAGTGCATTTTTATAGCACTGATCACTGTATAAATGACAATGGTCCCAAAATAGTGTCAAAAGTGTCCGATGTCCCGATAAAAATCACAGATCCCACCATTACTAATAAAACAAAAAAATAATAATAAAAATGCCATAAAACTATCCCCTAGTTTGTAGATGCTATAATTTGTTTTTGCGCAAACCAATCAATATATGCTTATTGCTATTTTTTTTACCAAAAATATGTAGAAGAATACATATTGGCCTAAATTGAGGAAAAAAAAATGTTTTTTTATATATTTTTGTGGGATATTTATTATAGCAAAAAGTAAAAAATATTGTGTTTTTTTCAAAATTGTCGCTCTTTTTTTGTTTATAGCGCAAAAGATAAAAACTGCAGAGGTGATCAAATAGCACCAAAAAAAGCTTTATTTATGGGAAAAAAAAGGACGTCAATTTTTATTTGGGTGCAACGTCGCACGACCGCAGTGCTGAATCGCGAAAAGTGCTCTGGTCAGGAAGGGGGTATAATATTCTGGGGCTGAAGCGGTTAAAGTGGAACATTAGTCAAAAAATTAAGTCCTGCTAGATCATTTCAGGCTGACCCCTTTTACAGGTATAGCTATGTAAAACATTCAAAATAAGTGCCTACACTTATAAGTTTAAAATCCAGTAATACACTGTCTCACCCTGCTCTGCACATGCTCAGTTGCTCACTATTTTAGGCACTGTGCCAAATTTGTAGAGGCTGATCTGCTGACAGCCTTAAAGAGGTTGTATCCCTCAGAAAAAAAAAAAAAAAAAACCTGCAAGACAAAGGCATAATGAGCTAGTATTCATTGCATAATGAAATACTTACCTTAGAACGATGCCCTCCAGTGCCGCCTGCACTCCGCTCCCACGGCACAGGCCCTGATGAAACGATACGAGCAGGCCGTTCCTTCAGTGCGCATGCGCCGATGACTTCGGCGGCAGCGTATATAGTAAATATCTCCTAAACGGTGCAAGTTTAGGAGATATTTACAGTAGCTACAGGTAAACCTTACTATAGGCTTACCTGTAGGTACAATTAAAGAGGAAGACTTTACTTCCTCTTTAAGATTTACTGTTGTTAATGGGTTATGAGCTTCAGAAAATTGGCAGCCTCTGGCAAGAAGAAACAGGAAGAATGCCGGAGGCAATTTACAGCACACACCAAATTTGGTAGCATAATTATTAATGTGGAATGTATGTTTCTTGCTAAAGAACATCATTTTTTTTAAATCAAGCTATTATGAGTAAAATTCTGCTTTAAAGAGTGGAGGCTTTTAAAGCTGCAAATGATCCATGGTCCATGGTTTTGTAATGTAATGCCCAACAAGCTCATACCTGAGATGGTCAAGTTCCCACAAACTTCTGGTCGTATAGTGTATGTTGTGAAGAGACTATACCGTATATGAAAGAGCAAAATAATTCTGCTACCCGAGCTCCACGATAATGAAGACAATGTGACATAGGAAATAAAAAGCAAGGGGATTTACTGGAGAGAGGTGTAGTTATTAGTGTTACATTGACAGCGGAAACATGGGTACGAACAAAGGCAGAGATGAATAGACTTAGAACAGAATAGAAAAATGAAGAGCTGTAAGCGAGATTTTAGGAAAGAATTTGTTAAATAAAAATATAAAAATCTAAAATTGTAAAACTGCCGCAAACAAACAACTATAGTATTGAACACAATAACACCGAGGCAGGAGGAAGAAGAGGGGAACACAAGAAGGAGATGGATTATAGATGTCGAAAAAGACCCAAGGTAAGCAGTCAGAAGAGAAGGATTAAAAGCAATGAATAGAATGGAATGAGCTACAATTATGTAGGAAGGAGGCCAGGGCCCTTCAAGGGCTGTAATTCCAGAGAGAGAGAATTTTACAAGCTTTTTAAAAGGCACTACAGACTCTTACTACATGATCTTCTGAGCAATGCAAACTACATCTTATGCTCCATTGTAGGTAGGTGAGGTTGTAGTAAACTCAGAAAGAAGACAGCGCTGGAATGAGGGAAGCTGTGAACTAAATTTCCATAGGTCCAAATTGAAATTTATTTAGAAATGAAATACATTAGCAAGTAAGAGGACTTTTAAAGTTCAACATAAAAAAAACACTCAGCAGTTTAAAGATCTCCTGAATATGTTTACATGCAAAAATGACATGGCTGATTATTATGTGTTTTTTTTTTTTTTTTTATTAATACATTTTGATTTAGTTATTTTCATCAGCAGGACATTCAGCCATAAAATCTCAGTCTGGAGAAGGTACAAACCTATAATAGACAAGTACATGGGTACAACATTTGTCAATAATATACAATGCTGATGTTATAATGAAAAAAATGTCTTTAACAAAAAGAACAAATGAGAAGCTCTCGAGTACATGTCATCAGTGAGATTTTCAAATAAATTGGATCTAAGTGAGAGAAAAATGCATTGGTGTTGTCCCATCAGACAGGAGGACAGGAATGCCACGTACACAGGAGCGGAATTTCTATCCGAAAAATCTTGGATGGTTTTTCTGACGGAATTCCGCTCAAGCTTGTCTTGCATACACACGGTCACACAAAAGTTCTCGGAACTTTCGACCGCCAAGAACGCGGTGACGTACAACACTACGACGAGCCGAGAAATGTAAGTTCAATGCTTCCGAGCATGCGCAATTTTTTTGCGCATCTGAATTGCATTCAGACTATCGCATTTTTGGATAGAAACTTTTCCCCGACCGAAAAATAGAGAACCTGCTCTCAATCTTTTGCTGGCTGGAATTCCACCAGCAAAAGACCGATGGAGCATACACATGGTCTCATTTTCCGACAAAAAGCTCTCATCAGAGTTTTACTGGTGGCATTTCCGATCGTGTATGAGGCAAAAAAAAAAAAGAAACAATGAGAAAAAGAGCAAAAAAAACAGTGAAGAGGTTCTATAAAAAGATGAAGAAAGAAATGAAGAGAATTTGAGGGAAGGGAACCAGATACTCATGTAAAAGGAAGCGTCATTTTCATATGCTGTGGGGGGGCAAAAGCAGTCTCTGTGGGTGGCAAATGCAGCGTCTCTCTGTGGGGGGGGGGGGGGGGGATGCGGTGTCTCTCTGTGGGGGGCAAGGCTGTGTCTCTCTGTGTCTGTGAGGGGCAAAGGCATGGTCTCTATCTCTATCTCTCTCTCTCTGGGGGCAAAATCTGCCTCTCTCTCTGGGGCAAAAGCAGCCTCTCTCTTTCTCTCTCTGGGGCAAAAGCAGTCTCTCTCTTTCTCTCTGGGGCAAAAGCAGCCTCCCCCTCTCCCTCTCTCTCTGGGGCAAAAGCAGCATCGCTCTCTCTGGGGCAAAAGCAGTCTCTCTCTCTCTCTGGGGCAAAAGCATTATTTTTCTCTCTCTGGGGCAAAAGCAGTCTCTCTCTCTCTGGGACAAAATCAGTCTCTCTCTCTCTCTGGGGGCAAAAGTGGCCTTTCTCTGGGGGCAAAAGCAGCCCCACTCTCTGGGGGCAAAAGCAGCCTCTCTCTTTGGGGGCAAAAGCAGCCTCTCTCTCTGGGGCAAGAGCAGCCTCTCTCTCTCTGGGGCAAGAGCAGCCTCTCTCTCTCTGGGGCAAGAGCAGCCTCTCTCTCTCTCTGGGAGGGCAAAAGTGGCCTCTCTCTCTCTGGGACAAGAGCAGCCTCTCTCTCTCTCTCTCTCTGGGGCAAAATCAGCCTCTCTCTCTCCCTGGGGGCAAAAGCAGTCTCTCTCTCTCTCTCTCTCTCTGGGGCAAAAGCATTATTTTTCTCTCTCTGGGGCAAAAGCAGTCTCTCTCTCTCTGGGACAAAATCAGTCTCTCTCTCTCTCTGGGGGCAAAAGTGGCCTTTCTCTGGGGGAAAAAAAAGCAGCCCCACTCTCTGGGGGCAAAAGCAGCCTTTCTCTCTGGGGGCAAAAGCAGCATCTCTCTCTGGGGCAAGAGCAGCCTCTCTCTCTCTGGGGCAAGAGCAGCCTCTCTCTCTCTCTCTGGGAGGGCAAAAGTGGCCTCTCTCTCTCTCTCTCTGGGGCAAAAGCAGCCTCTCTCTCTCTCCCTGGGGGCAAAAGCAGCCTCTCTCTCTCCCTGGGGGCAAAAGCAGCCTCTCTCTCTCCCTGGGGGCAAACGTAGCCTCTCTCTCTTTCTTTCTCTGTGCAAGCCTCTCTCTCTTTTTGAAGGGGCTAAAGCAGTATTTCTGTGGGGGCAAAAGTGGTCTCTCTCCCTTTCTGTGGGGGCAAAAGTGGTCTCGCTCACTCTCTGTGGTAGGTGACAAAAAAACTGATGGGTTATAATGACCTGCCTTACTATACAAAAAAATGTTTTTTACTTTCAGATCTACTTGAAATCACATTACTAATTGTATATTGTAGTTGTTTGTAGCTTAAATACCAAATGCCAGTAAAAACTTGGCGGTGCCAGTAAATTTTGGGTGTTCCGTAAATTTCAGTTTGATAGGTTGGCAACACTGGTTGGGGAATGTGACCGTGTTTCATGTTACACCCTAAATATGGGTGTAACATGAAACATGGTCCCAAAGGTGGACTAGGCCTGTAATTTTACACCTTTAATTACTATGCCTTTAAGTAGTGAACACCAATTGCTACGCTCAAAGATTTCTGCAGGGGTTTATTACTGTGGAAGCATGTCTTATAATGCTTCGTAGGACAAGTGGGAATAGATGACTTAAGATGAGTTTCCTGAAGGAATAGGATCTGCACATTCTGCTTGTACATATGGTAGAGACTGTCATGAATTTTTAATGCTTCCTACACAAAAACAAAATAAAAATTGTTTACTTACTGCTTTAAGTGTGAGGTGAACTCTTATTTACTTTACCTACTGTGTTCTAACATCTGTTTGTTCCAATGTTACTTATTCCCTAAAATAGATAGGCAGACAAAATGCTAAAGCTGGATTCCAGACACACAGCGGAATCAGGAATTGAAATGCACATATGGGAACTGTTTTACCTGCCACAGTGTTTGTCGATCTAGTCCTACATAACCCTGTCATACAACAATTGTCATTATATTTGCATGCAGTATACCTGATTGGTTCCTAGAGCTGCCGATCCTTCTCCTACTCTGAGTTTTTCTGTATTGGGGCTTACAGAAGGCTAGTGCCAAGTAACATTCAGGTACTTCAGGTGATAGCTGCATTTAAAAATAGTTTTTTGTATTTAATGTAAAATCTCTTTTTTTGAGTTCATTGAGGGACAGAGCTTGATTATAATATGCAACCTGGGGACATCCAACAGCGGGTCCAGACTGAAGAGCAGGAGCACTCAAACACAGGCAAAGCAGCAAAATAAATGGAAACCAATGGCATTAGAGCTGCTTGCAGAACCTTTCGATTGAAACTAGTATCTGTGAAAAAAAGCACATCAATATTGTAAAACTAGAGAACGTAGAGAAAGTATGCGTAGAAGACCAGGTCACACACAGACTGATCTTCTACACTCAGTGGCACTGAGCCCTGGTGAGGAAAAGCCCAAGAAACACTCACTGCCCTAGGTGAGTGGGCTGTAACAAGATAAGGAGACTTTTTATGTCTTAACTGCACAAGTAACTGTTAAATCCACATGGACCGGGGGCTCACGGAGACCCCCTGGCCCCGTAGTAACCATCGGGACCTGGATCTCCCGATTTCGGGGCCCCTGATCGCTGTGATAGCCTCTGATTAGCTATCACAGTGATCAGTCACTGTGAAGCCCGCCCCGTGTTTTCTTTCTCTGTGAATGGAGGAGAGAGATACTTAGTAAGTAAAACTGTGTGTAAAATTATAAAAAAAAATAATAAAATAAAAAAAAATCTAGATTAAGGTTTGATCTAGGCCAGTGCCAGGGATGGTGTTTGGGTCAAGGTCAATGTCAAAGATCGTTTTTTTTTATTTATTTATTTTTTACAGGATTTTTTTTTTTTGTATCAGTGACAGTGTGTTTTAGATGGGGTAAAAAAAAGTAAAATATGCACTATTGTTTCTGAGCTGTACTACAGGTACAAACAACTAACATACACATACAGTCTGTAGTATCACTGCAATCGTCAGGAGCAGGGGAATTTAATTTGTGTTGTTCTTTGGTGGAAGGTTATGGTAGTAACAAGAAATATACAGCTACATTTAAAAAAATATATATTTTTTTACTATTTTGGGCCAGTTTTCCTATGATAATAATAAAAAAAAAATCAGGATATATCAATTACCATTTATGACCAAAAGAAAGCCCCGTTTGTCCTGAATAAAGTACAGTATAATCCACCTGGATGCATACAGTATTTGTAATGATATGTACGGTTTTACTAACACATGTCAAAGTTTCAAAATTGTGCTTAGGCATTTAGATATGTTTTACCCTTAGGCACAAGGGGTTAAAGGATGGAGAGTGTTCTAAAGGAAGGGTAAGAGCTTTGTGCGAGACAAAGCAGGGTCAACAACTGGATGAGTAGACCTTTTCCTGACAAAATCCCCTGCAACCATTTAACGGACAAGCAATTGTATGCCCATGTTTTTAACCTTGGTAGATAAAAAACATTGAATAGTGGATGATGAAGAAACACCTGGTGGAATGTATAGGTCTATAGGAACCAAATCCAAACACTGTGGTTGGAGAAGTAACAGTGGAATCTTCTAATTTTAAAAAGGAATGCAGAGGCTCCATCAAAGGGATACAGTTTCGCTCTGCTTTCCTAAAAATAACTGCTGTGCTGACTGAAATTCAACATGGTGAGTCTCCTCCTCTAGAGAAGGGTAAGACTCAGAGTCTGACAACAAGTTCCCTGGAGGACCCCCAACAGACTCAGAAATATTAGGCATCTCTGCATTAGAGTCATAAATCCTTGCATATAAGAAGAAAACACCTCTGCAGTGAAACAGAAAAAGGAATGAGCACCCAAGGGTGAAAGAGGGGGAGAATCATAGTGGGATCTGTAACAAAAGAACTGACAGTCTACTGACTGGAATGGTACCAGCGGATTGGAGAAAAGCCAATGTAGCACCAGTATTTTAAAAGGGCCCAAAATACATCCCTGGGAATTACAGACCAGTTAGCCTAACATCAATAGTATGCAAGTTCTTGGAGGGGATGATAAGGTATTATATACAAGATTTTAGTAATGAAAACGCTATCATTGGCAGTAATAAGCATAGATTCATGAAAAATCGTTCTTGCCAAACCAATCTATTAACCTTCTATGAGGAGGTGAGTTGCCATCTAGATAAAGGAAGGCCCGTAGACGTGGTATATCTGGATTTTGCAAAAGCATTTGACGCAGTTCACCATAAACGTTTACTGTACAAGATAAGGTCCGTAGGCATGAACCATAAGGTGAGTACATGGATTGAAAACCGTCTACAAGGGTGAGTTCAGAGGGTGGTGATAAATGGGGAGTACTCGGAATGGTCAGGGGTGGGTAGTGGGGTCCCACAGGGTTCTGTGCTGGGGCCAATCCTATTTAATTTGTTCATAAATGACCTGGAGGATGGGGTAAATAGTTCTCTGTATTTCCAGGCGATACTAAGCTAAGCAGGGCAATAACTTCTCCGCAGGATGTGGAAACCTTGCAAGAATATCTGAACCAATTAATGGGGTGGGCAACTACATGGCAAATTGTAGAAAAATTTAAAATAATGCATTTGGGTGGCAAAAATATGAATGCAATCTATACACTAGGGGGAGAACCTCTGGGGGAATCTAGAATGGATTTCTAGTAGATGATAGGCTCAACAATGGCATGCAATGTCAAGCTGCTGCTAACAAAACAAACAGAATTTTGGCATGCTTTAAAAAAGGGATTAACTCCAGGGATAACGCGATAATTCTCCCACTCTACAAGACTCTAGTCCGGCCGCACCTGGAGTATGCTGTCCAGTTCTGGGCACAATCCTCAGGCAGGATGTACTGGAAATGGAGTGAGTACAAAGAAGGGCAACAAAGCTAATAAAGGGTCTGGAGCACATTCGTTATGAAGAAAGGTTGCGAGCACTGAACTTATTCTCTCTGGAGAAGAGATGCTTGAGAGGGGATTTGATTTCAACTTACAAATACCATACTGGTGACCCCACAATAGGGATAAAACTTTTTTGCGTAAGGGAGTTTAACAAGACTCGTGGCCAGAAGAAGAAGAGAAGAGGTTTAACCTTAAACTACTTAGAGGGTTCTTTACTGTAAGAGCGGCAAGGATGTGGAATTCCCTTCCACAGTCGGTGGTCTCAGTGGGGGGCATCGATAGTTTCAAAAAACTATTAGATAAACACCTGAACGACCACAACATACAGGGATATACAAGGTAATACTGACATATAATCACACACATAGGTGTGGACTTGATGGACTTGTGTCTTTTTTCAACCTCACTTACTATGTAACAGAAAATGCAATTACTCCACGAACTAAGGTTGGCTTTGCACAGGGCCATCTTTAATATTGTTTGGACCCTGGGCAAACATTTTCTTGGGCCCATCCAAATTCACTTATCAACTATTTACAGGCAGTGCAGGCTCATGGGGCAGCTGCTTTTGGGCCCCACAACAATAACTGGGCCCAGGGCAGCTGCCCCTTTTGCCCTGCGTTAAAGATTGCCCTGGCTTTGCACATGGGTCACCTGCAGACATAGGAAGACCTATCTTCCACATAGCTCCAGACATGTTGCCAAATCAAAAAATCTTAGGCAACTTTAAAAAAAGAACACAATCCAGCTCCCCCAGTTATACTTGCTGATCAACTCAGTAGTAAGTAACAGAATCAATACCAGGCTCTAGAAAGTGACCACTGTCACTGCAGGTGGTATGCTAGATACACAATGGCTGTGTGTGCCACTCAGTTTGTGGTGTCCCCAATAATAAGTCTCACTGAAGACATCCAGCATCCCTGATGTGTGATAGATTGTAGCTTCAAACCATACATATAGTTTACTGAGGTGTACAACTACATTTCAATCACTTGATGCCAAGTCTATTGTGCTAAAAGCAACAATGTACTGCAGACTGTGACAGCCAATCAGAAGTCAGCTTACCACATAACAATGAGCAGACTTCTGATCATTTCTTCAGGGCTGGCAAAAAGTCCTCACTGACAGATCATAGGAAGGACACTCTTGTCATAAAGATGCAAAAACTGGGGCCCGTGTGTGCTTTAAAAATAAAAGTGTACATTCCTCCTAACTCAGCTTGCAAAAACCTATATAAAGGGTAAATGGCAAGTTTACAGGGAGGAGAAATTGCAATCTCCTTCACATGTCTAGCGTCTATTTCTCTCATAGGTGGCAATATAACCATAGTTTGCTTATTATCTTCAAACTGTGTCCCTAAAACATCGATAGAGAAAATACTGTATTTTTATGTATACATAACTGCATTAATTGGTGCTGATTTACTTCACATGGATTTACGTTATAACTTCAATTGGAAGTTAAACTTTGCTGTTAAATTGTGGGAGTTGCTGACTTCATTTTGGCCTTAAAGGCCTTAAAGTGGCAGAAGGTTTATTTATCTTAATGCATTCTATGCATTTAGATAAAGAAAAACTCCTGTGTGCAGCAGCCCCCCTAATACTTACCTGAGCCTTATCTAGATCCATCGATGTTGCACGAGAGACTCGACTGTCCGGGACTCCCCTTCTCATTGGCTGAGACAGCGGTGCAGCGCCATTGGCTCCCGCTGCTGTCAATCAAAGTCAGTGAGCCAATGAGGAGAGAAAGGGGACAGGGCCAGGCCGCGACTCCATGTCTAAATGGACACACAGAGCAGCGACTCGGCTCAGGTGCCATAATAGCCAGCTGCTTTCTGTGGGAGCACTTGGCAGGAGGGAGGGGCCAGGAGCACCGAAGAGGGACCCAAGAAGAGGAGGATCTGGGTTGCTCTGTACAAAACCACTGCACAGAGCAGATAAGCATAACATGTTGCAGAGGGATTTGGTCTCAAAAGAGGAAACTAAATGAGGGACAGCAGGGATCTATGATGTTGTTAAGTAAGGTGGCAAGACTCAAGTCATGTAAGACCATGATCCTCACATAGTAACTCACTATAGTTAGCTCTGTATTCAAACTATAACTATAATTGTGCAGCACTAACAGCTGTAAATAGAAATAAATGCTGATTAAAACACAGATCACCTTTTTAATATGAAGCATCAATCAAAAGTTGCTGTGAATATTGTTTGGATAGCCAAATTAAAAAAAGGTACCTGCAAATAACAGCATGCTGTGTGAGCTTACACAAATCACTGTACACCTACTCTTTATGTTCCCTTTCACTGGTGACTAATGATGAGTAATAATGATTAATAATATGGCTGCCAAATATGCTACACAGAATAAAACAACTGTTGTCAGCACACCTTTTCCAACAACCACACAAGTTTAAAGTGGGGCTGGTTGATTGAAACTAGACAAGAAAAAAAAAAAAAAAGGTAAAAACTATAGCAACCAATCAGGTTTCATCTTAAATTTAAAATGTAAGCGAGAAATCTGATTGCTTGCAGAAGGCAATAACTCTGCTTTGTTTCCTCATTTTCATTTCTCCAGTTTTGATCAATAAGCTCCATTGCTTAAAGGGGTAGTAAACTCTACCTACTTATTTTTTGCAGTGTGATGCCATAGTGTGCTAATATGCACCACATACTAGTACATTATGACAGACTTACCATCCAAACTGTGCCCTCCATTTCTGAACTGTCATCGCTGCCGGCGCTTCCATCTTTGCCCAGTCTTCCTTCATGCTCTCTGGCCTTTTGATTGACCAGGCCACAATGATGCCACTCCCTTGTGCATGCTTCACTCAGTGTGCCCTGAATGCAGAATGCACTGTGCATTCACATTGATGTCATTGGCTATAGCCGATGTGAACATCTCCTAAATGGTGCAAGTTTAGGAGGTATTCACTGTGCCTACAGGTAAGACATATTAGAAGCTTACCTGTAAGACAAAATTCAATATAGGAGTTTACTAACACTTTAAAATAAATGCGGTGGGTTGTATTATTAAATGTTAACAACATTTTTTTACAAAATAAATTGTAGCACTACCCCTGCAGGAGCCGCTACAAGCTACACGTTCTCCCCTTCCACGGGCATCCCAAGAAAAACTACCCACCATCTGCAACTCATACACAGTGACGTATGCGGTCCAATGAAAACTTCCACGTCAGACGGGAACAGATATTTACTGACTTTTATTGATGATTATTCCAGGTACACAACTACTTATCTGATGAAACACAAGAATGAAACATCAGAGAAACTTCAAGAGTTCGTTTCCATGTCTAGCAACAAATTCCAACACAAACCAGGAATAATACGCACCGACAATGGGGGAAAATATATAAGCAAAGAAGTGGCCTCATACCTGAAGAGACAAGGAATAGTACACCAGACAACCACACCATACATTCCTGAACAAAATGATGTAGCAGAAAGGAAAAATCCCACTCCCACTTATAGAAATGGCCAGATGCATGTTGTCAGATGCCAACCTACCTCACAAGTACTGGGGGGAGAAGCAGTCATGACTGCAACCTACCTACAGAACAGACTACCCTCAAGAGCCATTAAAAGTACTCCATGCAACACATCGCATTGATCAAAGCCTAGCATAGGGCACATCATAGTGTTTGGATGTAAAGCAAATGCCTATATTCCAAGTGAAAAGCGATCCAAGGAGAACAGAGCCATAGAGGGCATTTTAGTAGGCTAGAGCGAGCAAACTAAGGGTTACAGAATCCTACACCCAAAGACTGACAAAATGACAATAAGCCATAGTGTTTATTTTGATAAGAGCCCATCTTAAGAAACACCAATCCCTGAAAGCTGTGAAGTGAATATGCCCAACAAACCAGAAGAAAAGGTTGATCAAAGCGAACCTGTGCAGGAATCAGAACAAGAGGTGGAACTTACAATGCCTAAATCAATCCTGAAGTCAGAAGATCCACTTGGACTACAAAGGGGATACCACCCCGCAAGCTATCATACACCGTCAAAACACACAGCATATTTCAACCAACATCCTGGGAAGACACAGAAAAACTGCCAAAACATGAAGTCAATAAATGGAGAAAAGCAGCAGAAGAAGAATTAAAGTCACTTCAAGAAAATAAAACCTGGACACTTACAGAGCTCCCTCCTATAGGAAGTAAGTGGATTTTCAAAGTAAAGTCAGATACAGAAGGGAATATCCACAAATACAAAGCCAGACTAATTGCCAAGGGTTACTCCCAGAAATTTGGCGAAGATTACGATGAAACATTTGCTCCCGTCGTAAAACACTCCACCATCAGAGTGCTTCTTAGCGCTGCAGCCGGGAAAAGCATGCAAGTCAAACACCTAGACGTTAAAACCACTTTCCTATATGGAGACATTAAGGAAGACCTTTACATGGAGCAACCACCAGGGTTTGAGCAAGGAGACAACCTTGTGTGTAAACTTCAGAAGAGCATCTACTGTCTTAAACAATCTGCAAGAATATGGAAGGAGAAAGTGAACAAAGTACTTATCAGAGAGGGATTCTCAAGAAGTAAAGCAGACCCCTGTCTCTACTCCAAGAATCAAGAAGACAGATGGATATACATCTTTATCTATGTTGATGACATTTTACCTTGTTTTGAACAAGAAGGGGATTATAATAAGATAGTTCACAAGCTTAAAGAAAAATTTGAAATCAAAGAACTTGGAAACATTAGCTACTATCTGGGAATCCAAAAAGAGAGAAAATGGAAGTTATCTTTTCAACCAATCTCAGAAAATCTCTGAAATCTTGGAACAATTCCATATGCAAGATGCAAAGGAAGTGAAAACTCCTATGGAACCAGGCTATCAAAAGAGCAATTAAGCAGAAAACTTGCTACCCAACAATGACATGTATCGCAGAGCAATCTGTAAGCTGCTACTGTGACAAGACCAGACATAGCTGCAGCAGTGGGCTTACTATGCAGGAAAGTTTCAGTCACCTGTTAGCGTGACTGGAACGTAGTGAAGAGAGTGATACAATACCTCAAAGGAACAATTCGGATGAAGTTACGGTTACCAGCAACATCAAATCCAATACTGGTCGGATATGTGGATGTTGATTAGGTCGGGACTGCACAGACCACAAATCCACAAGTGAATTCATCTTCCAGTATGGGGAAGGAACCATAAGTTGGTCAAGTCGAAAGCAAGCAACTGTCGCTCTATCTTCAACTGAAGCAGAAGGGATATGGATTTGTCAACTTTTTGTGGACATTGGGATAGACATGTCAAAACCAATTCCCATTTTTGAAGACAACCAGGGATGTTTAACCACTTCAGCCCCGGACCAATTTGCAGCCAAAGGACCAGGCCCCTTTTTGCGATTCGGCACTGCGTCGCTTTAACTGACAATTGCGCGGTCGTGCGACGTGGCTCCCAAATAACATTGGCGTCCTTTTTTTCCCACAAATAGAGCTTTCTTTTGGTGGTATTTGATCGCCCCTGCGGTTTTTATTTTTTGCGCTATAAACAAAAATAGAGCGCCAATTTTGAAAAAAATGCAATATTTTTTACTTTTTGCTATAATAAATATCCCCAAAAAATATATAAAAAAAACATTTTTTTTCCTCAGTTTAGGCCGATACATATTCTTCTACATATTTTTGGTAAAAAAAAATTGCAATTAGCGATTATTGATTGGTTTGCGCAGAAGTTATAGCGTTTACAATATAGGGGATAGTTTTATAGCATTTTTATTAATATTTCTTTTTTTACTATTAATGGCGGTGATCAGCGATTTTTATTGTGACTGCGACATTATGGCGGAGTCACATGAGATATGTAAATCACCTGTCACTCACAGCAAGGGGGCATTTTTGACAAAGTTTTCAGCACTTTGTCAAGATATTTCTAACTGAACAATAAAAGATTTCTCAGGGCTGGAGTAAATCTGTGTGACAAGACTGGGCTCAAATGAAAGGAAATCTCATTCTCTACATTATGACATCCACTTTAAATCTGTGCAGAAAGAAATGTCCTCCGATATTGAGCCAAATAATTATCATACTTCGATGAACTATGATAGAATAATTAGCATGGTTGATTGGGTTTACCTTTGACGAGCACATATTCATAATTATCATCTTATGTGTAATATCAGTGGTCTTCCCACTGTATGATACTGCCATCCCACAAGCCATAATGGCTATAAGTTTATGCCAATTCCCAAACCAGCCTTCAGTCTGTGGGCCCTTCAAGAGATGCAGCAAAGTAGCACGATACTCCATTCACACCTGGGCGTTTTGAATCGCAGACGGAATCGCTGTGATGCATGTTCTTTTGGGCGGCGCGCGTCCCACGATTTTGTATGCGTGATTTGTTTGCGGTTGGGGTGCCGTGACTCTGATTCAGAACGCATAGGTGTGAATGGAGCCTTAGACGTTTCATGTGCAGCTTACACTCACTGGCCACATTATTAGGTACACCTGTTCAATTGCTTGGCAACACAAATTGC
Source organism: Lithobates sylvaticus (assembly GCA_028564925.1). NCBI lineage: Eukaryota > Metazoa > Chordata > Amphibia > Anura > Ranidae > Lithobates > Lithobates sylvaticus. The sequence continues at coordinate 262,143,312 of CM053026.1, forward strand.
TAATCAGCCAATCACATGGCAGCAACTCAATGCATTTAGGCATCTAGATGTGGTAAAGATGACTTGCTGAAGTTCAACCTGAGCATCAGAATGGGGAAGAAAGGGGATTTAAGTGACTTTGAACGTGGCATGTTGTTGGTGCCAGGATTTCAAAAACTGGTGATGTACTAGGATTTTCCGGAGGTCCTTGCTAGCTTGGTGATTAGATTTTACATGTGCATGTTTTTTTAAACCGATGTAAGTGTATTTACTTACTCTTTTTTGCATGAATACCCCTGTGTGGAGCTTTGGTTGGTTTGATCAGTGGTGGACTTCCAGGTGATCTAAGATTGTTGGGGGAATAAAGTGACAGCTTTTGGATTGATCTTATATAGCTTACATGACTTCTCTTGAGAAAGAGAGTCATGGAGTTCTGGCAAGCAGATACCATATCACAGTTGGGTTGACGGTGGCTGCTGGTGACACGTGTTTGGTGTTGAATTCAGTTAAGGAGCACTACTTCACTGATATATTGGATCTGATTATTGGGACTTTTTGTGAACATGGGGTGCCAACTTCACACAGCTCTTTTAGCTGACTTTTTTCCCACTTATTTTTCATTTTGTTTATGGTATATTTGGTTACTGCACAACACTATTTTAGACTTGCACACGAGACGCAGATGCAAACTCTGCTGAACGCATGTTTTAAAAAGCAAAAACGTGCGTTTAAAAACGTGTGTTTTGCTGTGTTTTCATGTCGCGTTTAGCCACGTTTAGCCGCGTTTGCGTCTATAAGCATTTGTAAAGATAACATCATATAGACCCTCCCCAAGCTCAGAAAGCATGTATTATTAACTATTTCTGCCATTTTGATCAGAGTGAGCAGCAGCAGCAGCAGAGAGAGCAGTTGTACACTTGCACTTGCCTCTCTTTCTGTGTTTTTTTGGAAATGGATCCCATATTGAATATATGTCAGGAAATGCTCCTGATGTTGCAGCAACGTCGTCGCAAATTTGCATGAGAGGTCCAGAATCAGAGCTTGTCGATATTGGACCCATCCGTTGATGGTACAGCGAATGTCCGTTGGATAATTCACAAACATGTATGCATTTCACAAACATGTATACATTAGTGAGTATATATGCTCTATGAATTAATGATCTAAACTAATTACGACATTTTAAACCAATTTTTCTAGTATTTTTTATGGTTTACCATCATATTTCTGATTTTTCTGGTCCAAAAAATTGGGTTCCTTTAAAAAGGCTTATAAACGCAAACGCGGCTAAACGCAGGTGCCTGCGTTTACCCACGTTTAGCCGCGTTTAGCTGCGTTTTGCGTCTGAAACGCGGAAAAGCAAAGTGTCTGAAAGCATTTTTTTGCTTCTGGAAAAACGAGGTTAAACGCAACTGCATAAAAACGGGAAAAAAGTAGACTGTGTCCATGGACACATAGGATAACATTGCATGCGTTCAGGTGCAGTTGAAAAAAGTGTCCAACTGCCTCTGAACGCGCGTTTAACAGCGTCTCGTGTGCATGAGGCCTTACTATAGATAATAACATGCCATTTTTGTAGACTGCCGTCTATTGATTGGCCAATGTAAGGTGAGAAAAGACAAGGTACTTACATTAACTGTTGGTGACTGAGCTAAATATGCTAAAAAATATGGCATGTCCACACTCTCTGACCCTCAATTCCTTTATTAGGTTTGCAGTCTCTGACAATCATACCAAGCATTACATATATCGAACATTATGCGCATCCCTTTGGTGATGTCAGGGACCACATTTGAGGCCTCCTTTAGCTCATAAATTGACAACGACTGCTCCATTCGCTTGGCAGACACAGGTTTCTGTAAAATTTCGATCACTCAACAAAACTGGTCCCAATACGAATCTTGATCGAATGGCCATAACCGAGTGTTTTGTGTGAGCATTCTTTACTGTTGCAGAAATCAGCATCAATAAATATCACCTTTAACTAAAGCACACATATGAAGTTCATTCAATTTAGATCAAAATCATTATATATAATCTCCAAAGTAGAGAATGAAACAAATGATATATAATCTCCCAAGTAGAGAATGAAACAAAGTTAATTTATTCTTTTTGCATAGAAGGAACATAATATCACAGTAATACATCAATGAAAAGATTAGTATAGTGTACTTTGCATATATCACCATTGATTTATTTGACTTTGTTTTGCAGAAATGTAATGTAAATATTAACCCAATCACTAAAATAATGTAAAAGCTTTAACATGTTCATGTGATTTTAAATGCCATTTGCAGGTTTTCAAATCTTCAGCTATAATAATAATACCTTGTTTTTCTGCAATGAAGATCTTTGTTCAGGCACTGCCTGCCATCGATTGACACTCTACCTCTCCTCTCTCCAAATTGTGCTCCTGTGTTGTCACCATGTCACTGGTTCTTACAATGGACACTACAAGCAACTGCATAAACATGTTGCACTGTTGTCACGATCAAGAAACCTGCCCTGGAAAACGGCCAGCAGCAATTGCCGAGGTGTACACAAGTAGGCTGGAAGTGGTTGTAAAGAGGGTGCAGGAGATTAACAGTGCTGATATTAACCAATGGATGAAAAAAAGGTAAAAATTGTATTATACTTTTTCAAAAATGGCAACTGCGTACATAGTACTTTAGCAAACTAAATATCATTCTGTTATGCCCCGTACACACGAGCGGATTTTCCGTCGGAAAAGCTTTCAGAATTTACGATCGTGTGTACGGGGCATTAGGGTTTACATATACTTTATTACAAATTCACCTCTCCCGCAACAGTGTTCTCAGCGTCAGAGACCAATCTTTCCTATGGCTACAGATAACAGTGCAAGTGCCCAGATATCAGCAGGTACTCTTATGCCGCGTACACACGGTCGGAATTTCCGATGGAAACAGTCCAATGGGAGCTTTTCATCGGATTTTCCGACCGTGTGTATGCCCATCGGTCTTTTTTTGTCGGAATTTCCGACGGACTTTGGATTGAGAACCTGTTCTTAATTTTTCCGACGGAAAACCTTTCTATCGGATTTTCCGATCGTGTGTATGCAATTCCGACACGCAAAATTCCGACGTATGCTCGGAAACAATTCGACGCATGCTCAGAAGCATTAAACTTCCCTTTTTATAGTGCAGTCGAACGTTTTTAAGGCGTGGTTTTATTGACCGTTGGAATTTGGTGTGACCGTGTGTAGGCAAGACAGTTTGAGCGAAATTCCGTCGGAATTCCGACGGGAAACCCATCAGGGCTTTTTCCGACGAGAATTCCGACCGTGTGTACGCGGCATTAGACCCCATACACACTATTAGATTTTCTGCAGATTTTTGTCTTCAGCTTTACCAAAACTATGTAGTGCAAGGGCCTGTCTGATTGCGTACAAATTGAAACTCTTAAGGTTTGACCTCATATTATATGGTTTTGGTGAATCTGAAGACAAAAATCTGCAGAAAATCTAATAGAGTGTATGGCCTAAGTCTCAGAACAGTATTTTTATACCAAAATATAGTAATATTATCAGTGTTATTTAGTAATACTGAGTAATAAGGATTGGCCCGGTGTTCGATTCGAACCCATGTTCGAATCGAGCACCGGGCGTTCGGTCGCTCGGCGAGCCCAGAACTATTGGGGCCGCTCGCATCAAATTCGTGTGATGCGAGCGGCCCCGCAATGCATTGCGGCCCGCGCAGTGCAATGCTGGCTGATGATTGGCCAAGCATGCACTGTGACCCCGCATGCTTGGCCAATCACAGCGCCGGCAGCGAGGAGAGCCATAATTGGCTACAGGCAGGATGCCTGTAGCCAATTATAGCTCAGGGGCTTTAGTACACGCCCACGCCCCGTGCCGGCGGCCTCGCATATTCTGTTTCAGTCAGTGTCAGCGTGTCAGTGTGTTGCTGACTGCTGACAAGATATGCTTTATTTCTGGGGATATGTGTGTGCATGCTGTTAGAACAGCATTGCAGTATCACATCTGGGGGGGGGGGGGTGTCTATAGGTGGCCTGTGAAGGGGGGCAGGTTTCCTGTGCTTAGAACTTTCCCTGCAAAAAAGTGTCATTTTTGCAGGAAAAAAGCTATTTAAAAGCACTCGCGGCTAATGAATTGATGGCTCCTGTAACACAGAGAACTGTCATTCATTGATAAAAAACCAAAAAAAAAGCGTAGGGGTCCCCCCTAATTCAATAACCAGGCCCTTCAGGTCTGGGATGGATATTAAGGGGAACCCCAGCCCAAAAAAAAAAAAAAATGGCCTAGGGTCCCCTCAAAATCCATACCAGACCCTTGAGGTCTGGGATGGATTTTAAGGGGAACCCTAGCCAAAAAAAATGGCGTGGGGTCCCCCTCAAAATCCATACCAGACCCTTATCCGAGCACGCAACCTGGCAGGCCGCAGGAAAAGAGGGGGGGACGAGGGCGGCCCCCCCTCCCGCCTGAACCGTACCAGGCCACATGCCCTCAACATTGGGAGGATGCTTTGGGGGTCTAAGACCCCCAAAGCACCTTATCCCCATGTTGATGAGGACAAGGGCCTCTTCCCCACAACCGTGCCCGGTGGTTGTGGGGGTCTGCGGGCGGGGGGCTTATCGGAATCTGGAAGCCCCCTTTAGCAAGGGGACCCCCAGATCCCGCCCCCCCCCTGTGTGAAATGGTAAGGGGGTACAAAAGTACCCCTACCATTTCACCAAAAAAGTGGCAAAAATTGTAAAAATGACAGGAGACGGTCTTTGACAATTCCTTTATTAAAATCTTCTTTCTTCTTTCTTCATCCTTCGGTTTCTTCATCTTCTCCTTCCGTCATCTTCTTCCATCTTCTTCTTCCATTTTCTTCTTCCTCCGATCCGCTTCTTCTTGCGCTGGTCTTCTCGTCCTTCTCGTCCGGCATCTTCTTCCGTCGGCGTCGGTGTCTCTGTCTCTTCTTGGGCCGCTCCGCGCAATGGGAGGCTCCCGCTGTGTGAGGTGAGGCTCCGTCTGACAGGTCTTTTAGAATGGAGGGCACCTGGTGACCCCGCCCCCTCTGATGCACGGGGACGTCATGGGGAATTCCATGATGGCTTTCCCCATGACGTCAGAGGGGGGCGGGGTCACCAGGTGCCCTCCGTTTTAAAAGACCTGTCAGACGGAGCGGAGCCTCACACAGCGGGAGCCTCCCATTGCGCGGAGCGGCCCAAGAAGACACCGACGGAAGAAGATGCCGGACGAGAAGGACGAGAAGACAAGCGCAAGAAGAAGCGGATCGGAGGAAGAAGAAAATGGAAGAAGAAGATGGAAGAAGATGACGGAAGGAGAAGATGAAGAAACCGAAGGATGAAGAAAGAAGAAAGAAGATTAATAAAGGAATTGTCAAAGACCGTCTCCTGTCATTTTTACCATTTTTGCCACTTTTTTGGTGAAATGGTTAGGGGTACAAAGTACCCCTTTACCATTTCACACAGGGGGGGGGGGGGCGGGATCTGGGGGTCCCCTTGTTAAAGGGGGCTTCCAGATTCCGATAAGCCCCCCGCCCGCAGACCCCCACAACCACCGGGCACGGTTGTGGGGAAGAGGCCCTTGTCCTCATCAACATGGGGACAAGGTGCTTTGGGGGTCTTAGACCCCCAAAGCATCCTCCCAATGTTGAGGGCATGTGGCCTGGTACGGTTCAGGCAGGAGGGGGGGCCGCTCTCGTCCCCCCCTCTTTTCCTGCGGCCTGCCAGGTTGCGTGCTCGGATAAGGGTCTGGTATGGATTTTGAGGGGGACCCTACGCCTTTTTTTTTTGGCTGGGGTTCCCCTTAATATCCATCCCAGACCTGAAGGGCCTGGTTATTGAATTTGGGGGGACCCCTACGCTTTTTTTTTTTTTCATTTTTTTTATTTTTTATCAATGACTTTTTTTTTATGAATGAGTTTCAATGAATGACTGTTCTCTGTATTACGGGAGCCGTCAATACACATTAGCCGCAAGTGATTTTAAATAGCTTTTTTACTTTCAAAAATGACACTTTGCGCAGAGACAGTTCTAAACACGGGAAACATGCGCCCCTTCACAGGCATACTATAGACACCCCCCAGGTACGAAATTTAAAGGAATATTACACTTTTATTGTTTCAATTTAAGCATTATTAACCGCTTCAATACCGCCCGCCGTCATATGACGCCCACAAGGTGGATCTACCATCCTGGGTGGGCGTCATATGACGTCCTCGGATTCCCGGCCACCTGGGGGGCGCGCGCGCGCGCCCGCGGCATCGCTCGGGACCCGGTGCGAGTGCCCGGCGGCCGCGATGTCCGCCGGGCACTCGCGATTGCCCGTTAAAACAACGGGACCGGGCGGGAACGTGGAGCTGTGTGTGTAAACACACAGCTCATCGTCCTGTCAGTGCAGAGGAGACCGATCATGTGATCCCAGTACGGAGGAACACATGATCGGTCTCCTCCCCTTAAGTCCCCTCCCCCTACAGTTAGAATCACGTCTATTAGGGAACACATTAACCCCTCCAGCGCCCTCTAGTGTTAACCCCTTCCCTGCCAGTCACATTTACACAGTAATCATTGCAATTTTATAGCAACGATCGCTGTGTAAATGTGAATGGTTCCAAAAATGTGTCAAAAGTGTCCGAAGTGTCCGCCGCAATGTCGCAGTCACGAAAAAAAAATCGCAGATCCCCGCCATTACTAGTAAAAAAAAAAAAAAAAAATTCAATAAATCTATCCCCTATTTTGTAGATGCTATAACTTTTGCGCAAACCGATCAATATACGCTTATTGCGATTTTTTTTTTTTTTACCAAAAATATGTAGAAGAATACGTATCGGCCTAAACTGAGGAAAAAAATATTTTTTTTAAAAAAAAATGGGATATTTATTATAGCAAAAAGTAAAAAATATTGTGTTTTTTTTCAAAATTGTCGCTCTTCTTTTGTTCATAGCGCAAAAAATAAAAACCGCAGGGGCGATCAAATACCACCAAAAGAAAGCTCTATTTGTGGGAAAAACAGGATGTAAATTTTGTTTGGGTGTAACGTCGCACGACCGCGCAATTGTTAGTTAAAGCGACGCAGTGCCGAATCGCAAAAAGTGCTCTGGTAAGGAAGGGTGTTTAAAAGCCCTGTATTGAAGTGGTTAAAATCACTGCTCCTGAAAAAACGGACGTTTTTAAAACTTCTTTTTGCATTGATACATGTCCCCTGGGGCAGGACCCAGGTCCCCAAACACTTTTTATGACATTAACATGCATATTAGCCTTTAAAATTAGCACTTTTAATTTCGAGCGTTCGCATCCATTATAACTAATAGCGTTCTAAAGCTCGCACGGACTTTAGGTCCGTTCGCGGGTTCTGGTGCGAGCCGAACGGGGGGGGGGTGTTCGGCTCATCCCTACTGAGTAATGATGAGCCGAACATACCTGGGTTCGGTTTGCATGCATGTCCCCCTCCCTTCCTGCTCTGATAAGGGTCTTTTGATATATATAAAAGAAATTTGGGGGGGGAGGCTTATGCTTTTTTTTTGTAGGGGTTCCCACTTAAAATACACACCAGACCCAAAGGGAGTGAGATCTGGGGGGGACTTTTTGCTGTTATATTTTTTTATTTGTTGTTTTTTTATTTGCGTAGGGTTTCCCTTAAAAGTTATACGAGACATGAAGGCCTGGTGTTAATTGTCAGCGAATCCCCATGCCATTTTTTTTTATTTAACCTGGCAATGTAAGTGAATGGGGCTGGGTGCTATCACTGGTAGTTAAGGATTTGGTGGTGCCGGCACCCGCCAGCATCCTTAGCAATCGTTGACAGCGGGAGCTGTTATATATAACAGCAGTTGTAATAACCCTGTTATATATGATGTTCAGCCCTGCCAAATGGGTAAATGTTCAGACATTTGAACACCCGAATTGCCAAGGTTCTGTTCGAATCATCCTTAATATTGAGATGTGCCTTACAGATTCCTATGAAGTTCCCAATGCCGAGCTTTTGCGGTGCTGCATCTCAACATGACTGCTTTTCACACTGCTTGAAATTTGAAATATACAGAAAGCTCTTCCCATCTTCCTCGCACATATTGGCAGTAAACAGACTGGCAATCTGCTACCTGTCATAGTTTGCTTTTGACTTTTGTTAGCAACTTTTACATCCTGACTCATATCCTAATCCTTTACTGTTGTGTGATTCATCATTCCCTGCAACCTCCATCTCATTCCTCCCCTAAGTATGGTTTCATTCTGTGTTTAGGCGCTAAACTCTGGAACTGTTACCTGGGTTAAGAGCTTGTCTGGACCTGTTTCCTCTGCCACACCTCATAAATCCAGCTATCTTTACTGTTCTTTGCTCAGTAATCTGCTTTCTAAAGTCTTTTCAAAGGGCTGCTAAATCTAAAACACAAGCGCTGTACATAAAGACACTAGTGAAAGCATTCACAAATATACATGCACACATTACTATTAATCAGGAAGGAGCTTGATAGATGTCACATGTGCTGCTGTTTGGTGTGCAGCAATTGTTAAAGTTTTTAGCCATTTTAGACTGGGAAAAGAAAGATTATTAATGATTTCCAGTTCTAAGAGCTCATGAAAGCAGAAGCTGAGAGATGTGAATGGTGCCCGAGTCTAGGTTCACACTGCGAACCTCGTGTGAATCACACCGCAATCCTGTGCAAATCACGTGCGATTCTTTGCGATGCAATTTGAGCCCATTATTTTTTGATGGCTCAAATTGCACCACATCCCTTTTTTCGTTTTTAGCCGCACTGAAATCGGATTGCATGGGTGTTTATTTCCTTGCAATCCAGTTCAGGCAAACGCACTGAGTTTGTAACCTGATTTTGGGGTTTTATTAACGGACAACTGCAGCAAATTGCAGAACGCGGGAAACACACAGAATTTGCTGCGTTTCCTGCACCGCATCAGTGTGAACCAGGGCTTAGGGTTCTTTCAAGCAGGCAGTAAGCTTATACCCCCACTTAACCACCTCAATACTGGGCACTTTCACCCTCTTCCTTCTCAGACCAATTTTCAGGTTTTGGTGCTCTCGCACTTTCATTGACAATTACTCAGTCATGATACACTGTACCAAATTAAATTTTTATCATTTTGTTCACAAAAATAGAGATTTCTTTTGGTGGTATTTAATCACGACTGTGTTTTTAATTTTTTGCGATATAAGCAAAAAAAGAGCGAACATTTTTTGGAGTGCGGCTATCCAGCTATCTATTTTTCTATTACTCCTGTTGAAAACTGAGCCTGCACCCTGTCTGAGGGCCGGTTCAGACTGCTGTGGTGCGGGCACTGCATGTCTCCCGCTGGCAGTTCACACTGCCCTATGCGAGCTCCTGGGAGTGTCAGTGAAATGTTAATGACACCCCAATATCAGCTCGCACATCGCAGTGCGATCTGCAAACTCGGACAGGAATCGGATCGCATGGTGAGAACACCATGCGATCCGATTCTGCAACGGACCGAAAAAAAGGGTCCTGTGCGAGTTTGGGCCAAATGCGATGCGAATTCAGCCATACTATCTGTATGGCTGAATTTGCATCGCACAGAGATCGCATATGATTTGAACTGCAGTGCGGTGCGAATCATATGCGGTCTCCCGCCCCGCAGCAGTCTGAACCGGGCCTGAATGTGGAGACAGCTGATCCTGGGAGAGGTAATTACCTTTGAGCGGTGAACTCGGTCATTCTACTTTCTGTTTTAAAAGAAATCCAATAAAATCTAATTTTGGCATAAATTTAGGCCAGAATGTATTCTGCTACTTGTCTTCGGTAAAAAAAATCCAGATAAGTGTATGATAATAGGATTGTGTGAAAGTTATAGAGTCTACAAGCTATTCTACGTATCATTGAAAATTGATCAATCCTGATGTACTGACGATCTCAATTCTTGACGCCTAAAATGTCAGGATAGTACAAATATCCCCCAAATGATCCCTTTTTGTAAAGATGACAGCCCAAGGTATTTATTAAGAGGCATCGTGAGTTTTGTGAAGTTACAATTTTTGACCACAATTGTTTGGAAAAAAAAAGTAAAACATTTTTACATTTTTTTTCCCCACAAAATTGTCATAATAACAAGTTATTTCTCACACATGGCACAGATAAACTTGCAATTACACCCCAAAATATATTTTGCTACTCCTCCTAGGTATGGCGATAACACATGTGTGAGACTTTTCCACAGTCTGGCAACATACAGAGGCCCAACATGCAGGGAGCACCATCAGGTGTTCTAGGAGCATAAATTACACATTTAGTTTCCTGACTACCTATCACAATTTTGAAAGCCCTGGAGCACCAAAACAATAGAATTACCCACAAAATTACCCCATTTTGGAAAGAAAACACACCAATGTATATTATGTGAGGCATAATGAGTCTTGAACATGTCATTTTTTTCCACAGGTTTTTGGAAAATGTGGAAAGAAAGTGAAAACTTATTTGTTTTTTACAAAAAGTTATCAATTTATAAGATTTTTTCTAACACATAGCATAAATTACCCCCCAAAATACACTCTGCTACTCCTCCTGAGTATGGCAATACCACATGTGTGAGAATTTTACACAGCCTGGCCACATACAGAGGCCCAACATCCAAGTAGCACCGTCAGGCGTTCTAAAGGCATAAATTACACATTTAGTTTCCTGAGTACCTATCTCCTTTTTGAAGGCCCTGGAGCACCAGGACAATGGAATTAGATGTGGCAGATGATCCCGGACAGATGTGGCAGATGATCACGAACAGATGTGCCAGATGATCACAGACAGATGTGTGCAGATGATCACGGACAGATGTGCGCAGATAATCACTGGCAGATGTGCGCAGATGATCATGGAAAGATGTGTGCAGATGATCACGGACAGATGGGTCAGATGATCACAGACAGATGGGTCAGATGATCACAGACAGATGTGTGCCAGATGTGTGCAGATGATCACGGACAGATCATAGGAAGCTGCTGATTGTGGGGGCACTCGATAGGAGAGAGAGGGGCCAGGAGCAGCAAAGAGGGACCTGAGAAGAGGAGGATCCAGGCTGCTCTGTGCAAAACCAACTGCACAGAGGAGGTAAATATAACATGTTTGTTATTTAAAAAAAAAAAAGGAGTATTTCCAATCACTTTAAGGTTTGAACATGCACTACAGACATAGATTTAGCCGTTCTCATATAAATTAAATTTAGTTGTAGTCATAGTCTTTTGACTAAAATGCAATTTTAGTTTTAGTCGTATTTTAGTCATCTGAATTGTTTTAGTTGTATTTTAGTCGACTAAAATAGTATTAATTTAGTCGATGAAATTAACACTCGCGTTCAGAAGGTGCTACTGTGTTTGGCTCACAGGTGCGGTGTGGCCCCATTGACCTTAACAGCAGGTGGTGCTGCCTATCAAACTCTGCAGATCAAGTTAACCACTTCCCATCCCAGCCATTGTAATATAACACCCGCAGAGTGGCTCTGCCATCCTGGGCGGGAGTCATATGATGTCCTCGGCTTCCCAGCGTTGTAGGGGGCACACACCTGCCGCGTCACTCAGGAGCAGATGCACGTGCCCGGCAGCCGCGATGTCCGCTGGGCACCTACGATTACTCGTCACAGAGCAGGAACGTGGATCTGTGTGTGTAAACATACAGATCCACGTCCTGTCAGGGGAGAGGAGACCGATTGTGTGTTCCTAGTATATAGGAACACCGATCAGTCTCCTTCCCTAGTCAGTCCCTTCCCCCCACAGTTAGAATCACTGCCTAGGTAACACATTTAACCCCTTGATCACCCCCTTCCCTGCCAGTGACATTTACACAGTAGTCAATGCATATTTATAGCATTGATCGTTGTAGAATTGTCAATGGTCCCAAATTAGTGTCAAAAGTGTCTGATGTGTCCGCCACAATGACGCACTCCCGATAAAAATCGCAGATCGCCACCATTACTAGTAAAAAATAATAATAATAAAAATTCCATAAAATCAATAACCTATGTAGCGGCCATAACCCCAAAGGGCGGCCTTGACTTTTCTGGGCTTACCAATTACCTCTTCGTGGCTTGTCGGTTGTTGTCTAGGGGTTCCCAGGGTTAGTACCCAGTAACTTCAGATGCTGACACATAAAAGTCCTTTTCAAGGTTTTTATTTGGCAGGGGTAACATCCAACAATAACACAGTCTCAGGTGGGAATAGAGGGCACAGGTGAAAAAAACTCAGGCACTTTGAACTGCTGACATCCACTGAATGTCTCTAGTTAGCCCAGAGATTAGCCACTCGCAGCTGGGTGCTTCACTGCTGGATAAACCTCTAACCTTAGATTTAGCAGCCAACATGCGATCCGGAAACTTTGCAAAATCTCTGCCACAGACTAGATTGTAACTGAAGAGGAGTAGGAACTCTTTCCACAGTACCTGGATCTCTCAGCCTTCTTGGCGATACTGTGGAAAGTGTGAATTCTCTAGTGTCCATACAACTCAGCTCCCAGGCTCTTACCGAGCAGCCAGCTTCTTGGCCCTCCTCCGAAGAGTCCTCCCCTGGTCACTTGTACGAGTTGCCGTGTCCCTCCAATACCGAGAGCACACCGGGACGCCTTCCGAATCCTCCTTCAGTTACTGGGCCTCGGACTAGCCAGTTCTGAGGCTCGGGCACAGACGGATCCCCACCCCAGACCAGGAGGGCCTCTGGGGCTGGTCATAGCGACCATGCTCGCGGGGACGGCAGACACTCCTGGGACTCCAGGAATCAAAGCAGCAGCCGAACCCTGAACATGTGACTTCAGCACCTTAAATACCCCTTTCCAGACTACACAGCAGGGCCAGACGCGCCCACTGATTGGCTCCGGCAAAGATTGGTACCTAACGCGTCCAACCAGGCCTGGTTCTCAGCCTGTCACAGATACCTCACTGCACCTATGACCAGGCGGAACTTCAGTACTGCCCAGTCAGACTGATGCCAAAGCAAATCCTGTACAATTAACCCCCAGAACTGTGTAATAGTTCTGAGGAAAAACTAAATTTACATGATAGCGCACACTTTAGCAAAGTGTGGGCACTACACCTATTTTGTAGATGCTATAACTTTTGCACAATCCAATCAATATACGCTTATTGCAATATTTTTTACCAAAAATATTAGGACTGCGGAAATTAACGATTAATTGTTCTATTAATCGTTAATTTCTTTGATCGTTCAAAATAATTTTGATCAAGGACGATCTGCGGATTGAGCTCCGCGGTCTCGCCCATAGGAAAGGTCGCGGCTTCGGCCTAGCTCCGGAGCGGCGGCCATCTTGGTCCACCCGGCGGCGGCTTAGTAGCGGCGCGCTGACGTCATCATCACCCGCCTGCTTGTGCCGTCTACTCTGAGGACAGACAGGTCTGCCTGCTGTCTATTCCGGACAGAGCAGACAATCGTATATGTGAATATTACGGTATGGGGGGAGATATGGGGAGATGTAGACATTACAGTATGGGGGGAGATGTGGACATTACAGTACAAAAATTGTAAAAACTGTATGTGCGTTGTAATTAATCGAAATTAGTCGATTAATCGATTAAAAAATAATAGATTAATCGAACACAAAAATTTTAATCAGTAACAGCCCTAAAAAATATGTAGAAGAATACATATCGGCTTAAACTGAGTAAAAATTATTTTATTTTTATTTTTAAAAATTGGGATATTTATTATAGCAAAAAGTAAAATATATTTTTTTTTTTCAAAATTGTCGGTCTTTTTTTGTTTATAGCGCAAAAAAATTAAAACTGCAGAGGTGATCAAATACCAACAAAAGAAAGCTCTATTTGTGGGGGAAAATTTTTTCTAAATTTTATTTGGGTACAACGTTGCACAACTGCGCAATTGTCATTCAAAATGTTACAGCGCTGAAAGCTGAAAATTGGCCTGGGCGGGAAGGGGGTGAAAATACCCTATATTGAAGTGGTTAAAGTGGTTGTAAACCTCAGGCATGAAATATGAACAAAGCTTATCCCTCTATAGTGTGTACTTGTCTCAATTAAGAGCACTAAGTGTCATTTGTGTCAGCTGCTTCATTCCTCTGCTATCAGCATGATTCACTTCTGACACGGTTTCCTGACACCAAGAGAAAAATAATAACAAGCTCCAGCTGTTTGATAGCCTCAGCTTGGTTCCTGTGTGCTGTGTGAAGGGGGTGTGTCTCTTCCCTCTTCCCCAATCAGTTCTTAGAGCTCTCCAAAGTGTAACTTCAGCTCTCTGCCCTCTTTTTTCTGAACTCTCAGACAAACTTTAGAATTCTGGATTTTGAACGAATTTAGAGAAGATACGACAAAGGTACAGCTTATGTTTCATCTCTGTGTATCACCTATGGCCAATCACTACACTTGGTATATGTGGGTATATAGGGTTTACATTCATTTTAATATGGCCGCAGTAGGGAAGCAAAGCATCGCGCGGCATGTGTGTGGCCCTGTCCGGCTAGAATTTAGGGGAGTGGCCAGAGTTAGTAAAACTGCGGTTCAGCCACCTGTTTTTTATCACCCCCTGGCTGCCCATGTGAAAGAGATCTAGACACTACTAGCTAATAACCTTGGGGTATATATGACAAGAAATGCAAATATTCCAAAGAGCAGCTTAATTCACAACTTCTCACAAAAAACAGGCAAATTATTTTAAAGCGTATCTAAAACCAAAGCTTTTTTTTAAATTTTGGATAGAGTGGCGAGGAGTTAGAACCCCATCAGCTTTTTGAAACAAAAAAAGCCGCTCCAGGTGAGTGAGTCTCTAGTTAATCCCCACACATACTAGTCAGGCGCTAACCCAGCTTGCATGCTGTGTAACATAAGGAAATGGTTGGTTAGTTCACCTGCAACCTAATGATGACACATTAGAGCAGTATATAAGTGAATGTGGTGACTAGTTCCAATAGGAAATGACCAAGTGCTAACTTTTGCGTGAAACGCATCTACCAGAGGCGTAGCTTGAAGCTTGTGGGCCCCGATGCAAAAGTTGACCTGTGCCCCCCCCCCCTCATTACCACCCACCTCTTCCACCTTGTGTGCAGATACATCCACCGCACGCCAAGATACTCAAAGTGGCTTAAGAGTTTTGAGTTCCCAGAGTTCCTCTTTACATCAGAGGACAGGGATCACCGCTGGAGAATCAGAGGACAGGGATCACCGCTGGAGAATCAATCAGAGGACGGGGACCCCTGGCAGGTCACATGGCAGAGCTCCTTTCCCATCCCAGCTCTGTATACAGCTCCTCGCCCCCACACTACACAGGGCTGAAATCACATTCCTTTACACACAGTCTCACAGTCTTCACAGGGTGTTTCTGGCTTTTCTGTTGCCCTTCTGACCTGTGAAATTCTCTGGTCAGAACGGCAGTGTAGTTTCAGTAGGCAGATACACCGTGTGCAGATCTTGGCTAACTGGCTGTGTTGAAAAGGAATGTTATTTCAGCCCTGCGGAGGAGGAGCAGTATAGAGTGCTGTATTGGAAAAGGAGCTCAGCACCCGGGCATAGTATCCAGGGCAGAGGGGGTGGTCAGGGGGCTTGGGGGGGGGCGGGTGCAACTTTGATCTGTGAGGGCAAAGCCATGTGACATAAAATCTGGAGCCTGCAGCCCTTCAGGGGCCCCCTGATGAGGTGTTAAGGGATTTGTTTTAGAAATTTCTGAAGGTTTCTCTGTCAGTGTTGGCATGTGTCGGGGGAAGGTCACCTCCCAGAGGTGTGTGTCTTTTCCCCAGTTGTCAGGGAAGTGGGGTAAACGGACATCCCTGAGTGGAGGGGGGTACAGAGAATCCCAGCTGGTGACTAGAAGTAGAAGACACTGAGCGGTGTCTTACCTCACCAGTGACATCGGTCCCATTATGGCTACAGGACGGCACTCTTCTCCTCTTGCCTCGCCAAGCATGGTTACCATTCCATGTTGCCAGCACACAGCACAGACACTTCCCTATCCTGGGCTGTTCTCACCTCGTGCTCCTCTCCATTCAGGAAATGCCTCACAGCTTCTCCCCAGCCAATGAGATTGGAGGGGTGTGGACTGTAGAAGGCAAAGTAGAAGCCCAGTACTAGACCGTGGCTGTGGGGCCCTAGGGCAGATCAGAGCTGGACTTTGTGAAGGATATGATAATATGACAGGGAGGCTGCTGGGGCCCTCTGGAGCTAGGGGCGGGGTTGCGATTGTGACCCCTGCAACCCCTTATGCTACGCCCATGGTGTCTACCTCTTTGTCCCCTGCTACACCTGTCAACCACTTGTCATATGAAGCTTCAATAAAAAGGATTATTGGAAGTGCAGCTGTCCAGAATTATTTCCTTAAGTTACCCATCAGCTTTTTATTGCTGTCTGTGTCCCCATAAAGGAGATATACTCTCTCGATTTGTCCTAGTGACCATTGTTACTAAGACATGTGAAGGACAAACCATATTTGAGTTGACACCAGGACAGGAATAGGTGGGAAATCTTACAATGGGGACACTTGGCCTGGCGATAATCGTCCAAAGCTGGCCATACATTATACAATTTTCTTATTCAATTTAGTTTAGATATACCTTCAACTACCCTGTTTCCCCCGAAAATAAGCCCTACCCTGAAAATAAGACCTTGCAATATTTTCAGGATGGCTGCAATATAAGCCCTACCCTGAAAATAAGCCCTAAAGTCATTTTTAAGTGAGGGCAGGGAGGAGTAGAGGGCTAAGTCAGGGCAGGGTAGTTGAGGGTGTGGTGGGAGGGCAGAGGGCCAGTGCAGGTGGTGCTTGGAGGTTGTATATGTGCTAGGGGGTTGTATATGTGCTAGGGGGTTTGATATGTGCTAGGGGGTTGGATATGTGCTGGGGGTGCTTTGAGAGGGCAGAGGGCTAGCACAAGGGGGGTAGGAGGGTTAGATATGTGCTGGGGGTGCTTTGAGAGGACTAGTGCAAGGGGAGGGTATGGGGGTTAGATATGTGCTGGGGGTGCTTTGGGAGAGAAGAGGGCTTGTGCTAGAAGGGGTTAAGTCAAGGCAGGAAGAGGGCAGGATGGGGGGGGGGAGTAGAGGTGTGAGGACAGGGTAGGGGGTTAAGTGAGGGCAGGGAGGAGTAGAGGGCTAAGTCAGGGCAGGGTAGTTGAGGGTGTGGTGGGCCAGTGCAGGTGGTGCTTGGAGGTTGTATATGTGCTAGGGGGTTGTATATGTGCTAGGGGGTTGGATATGTGCTAAGGGGCTGGATATGTGCTAAGGGGGGTCAGATATGTGCTGGGGGGGTGCTTTGAGAGGGCAGAGGGCTAGCACAAGGGGGGGGGGGGGGGTAGGAGGGTTAGATATTTGCTAGAAGGGGTTAAGTCAAGGCAGGAAGAGGGCAGGATGGGGGGGAGTAGAGGTGTGAGGACAGGGTAGGGGGGTAAGTGAGGGCAGGGAGGAGTGGAGGGCTAAGTGAGGGCAGGGTAGTGCGCAGGGGGGGGGGGGGGGGGGGGGGGGGGTAGGAGGGTTAGATATGTTCTGGGGGTGCTTTGAGAGGACTAGTGCAAGGGGAGGGTACAGGGTTAGATATGTGCTGGGGGTGCTTTGGGAGAGGAGATGGCTTGTGCTAGAAGGGGTTAAGTCAAGGCAGGAAGAGATCGTCACAGCCGGTGCTATGGCCCACCTTCTCAACGCAAATGCAGTGAGCCGGCTGCATGAGAGGTATTTTCCGTATGTCCTCCCTGGTACCCCTACCCAAAGAACACCCCAAAGAAGATGTCGCGTCTTGCAGAAAACGCGGATTTAGGCGTGACACGCGCTTTTATTGTCCCTCCTGTCCTGACCTGTCTCTGCATCGGTGACTGTTTCAAACGCTACCACACACTAGTGGAGTATTAGCGTATGGTACAGCACTACACAGTCCTAGGGCACACTGACACAGGGTCTCGAAAGATGTGATGGCCATCACATTATCTGCAACGTTCAGTTTACTGTTTTTTTACAGTTTTTAGAAAAGTGAAAAAAAAAAACCACAAAAACACAAAAAAATATAAAATAAAAAAGAAAATGACTTCAGCGCTGTCGGATGTGATTTCACCACCACAGTTTAAAAAAAGAGCCTATATGCCGAAGCATGGGGGGCAGGGGTGGAGGAGCGATTTGCTCCTAACATTAGGGACCGATTGCCCCCATGCTTGGGCATATATTTTTTAGGCACAGATTGCGTTAAAAAAAAAAATTTTTTACTATGTTTTATTGTATTTGCTTTGCAGGTATGGTATGTCTACTGTTATACTGTAATGTTACTTTGTTCTATTGTTAACCATCATTTGCTTAGCAGGTACGCCATTCAGCTGCAGCACTGATTTATTTATCTTGACAGCAACAGCGTTTGCTCCCACGATACTTAAATCAGCGACTACAGCGCTGTAGGAGGTGCTTTCACCACCACAGTTAAAAAAAATGGTGCATGTATGCCTATCATTAGAAGTGGGTGGATGAAGGGCGGTATTCTAATGGTGGGCATACCCACCGATCAATCTCTTTTTTTCGTTCAGCCCACAAAATAATTGTACCGCTTTCAGCACCTAAAATCTGAAATAATCATACCGCCAGTGAGGTTAATGACATCACCTATTGTAGTTAGTTTAGTTTTTTGCTCCTGAAAATGAAAAGCATAATGGGCTAGTATGCGTTGCATACTAGCCCATTATACCACACTTACCTGCAAATGAAGGCCACGCTGTCCTCTGAGTAGGCCGCGTCTATCTTTGCCCCTCTTCCTTCTGGGGCCACGGACTCTGGCTCTGTGACTGGCCGGAGTCGCGTGACGTCACTCCCACACATGCGCGCGGGAGCCGTCAGTCACAGCACACGCTGGGGAAAGAAACGGCGCAGTGATCCGTTTCTTCACAGCGCATGCACCGATGATGACATCGGTGCACTACAAGTGTAATATCTCCTAAACGGCGCACGTTTATCCATGCATCCTGTATTACAGGCCCCCACTGGGCTGAAGTATGCTATAAGCAAGTCAGTCATTTGCATTTTGCAGAGTAGAGTAGGAACTGACCAGAGAGGGATTACTTTGACGCAGTTGGTCAGCTTAAACATGTATTGCAATATATGTGAACCAAAAATCCCTGTTTTTATGTAGAGTTTCTTAGAAATGTGTAATGATGTCAAGGGTAAGGGTGTCTAGCAGGGTGCAGAGAGGTGATTCAGATTTTGAGACTGGAAAGAGGGCTATATGCTGCCTAAGATGCAAATCCTTGACACATTTCACCACATAAAGTGGATTTCTTGTTAGGACGTGTACTATTCTAACAATAGACTGTAATACAACAAATCCCTATGACAGTGATTTACAACTTCTACAGAGATGAGCCAGGTATGGCACATGCATACTTACACTGGTCCAAGATGGACCGACATACAGCGCCTTGAAAAAGTATTCATACCCCATGAAATTTTCCACATTTTGTCATGTTACAACTAAAAACGTAAATGTATTTTATTGGGGGTTTATGTGATAGACCAACACAAAGTGGCACATAATTGTGAAGTGGATAGAAAATGATGAATGGTTTTCATATATTTTTCCAAATATTAATAATCTGAAAAGTGTAGCGTGCATTTGTATTCAGCTCCCTTTAATCTGATATCCCTAATTAAAATCTAGTAGATCCAATTGCTTTTAGAAGTCACCCAATTAGTGTCCACCTGTGTGTAATTTTCTTTTTTTTTTTAAATATCTTTTTATTGATTTATAATGAGCAGAACAAAAAACAAACGGTTAAACATACATTGGTCTTACATGGTAACAATGTGATCCCTGCGGGGACCTCATTTTAGTTATGTCATACATAGAGAGCAGGCATATATCATAGATTGTGGTTGTTTGTACATCAGCACAGTTCCCTGGGTCACTAGATACTGTAGCTAACATTTGTATATGATGGAATAACGTCTGATATATTCGTTGTACACAGTTGGCACCCACTTTAGAGCTATTTTGTGCAGGTTCTACTAAGAGACCTCCGAAGCAGAGGAGGGATCCGCCAACCATTTAGACCAGACTTTGTCATACTTGTTGGGGCAGCCTCTATTGGCGTATGTGTCTTTATACAGAGGTAGGCTATTGTTGATGAGTTGTTTCCACAGAGAGAGAGGAGGAGGGGTTGGTTTGCGCCAACTAAGAGCTATGGCTTTGCGGGCATAAAACAGTAGGAGTCCAACAAGCGTGCGTCCCGCCACCGTAGGGATTAGTTGCTTAATCAGGCCTAGTATGCAGATTGCCATTGATGGTTGTAGTGGCACAGAGGTAATTTGCGTGATGAAGTCTAGAATCTCCTTCTAGTAACTGGTAATTGCTGGGCAGGTCCAGAAGATATGGATGAAGTCCCCAGGAATCACACCACATCTCCAACACCCGGGAGGGGAGTCAGGGTTCATTTTGTGTAATCTGTGCAGTGATGTAAGTAACTGAGTTAAAATAAACTGAGTTACCTAACGCAGTTACTTTAGAGGGTAACTAGTAATCTAACTGATTACTTTTCCCCTCATGGTAACTCAGTTCCCATTACTTTGGCTTAGTTACCCCAATTACATCTACCGCCACTAGATGGCAGTAGTGTAATTCCAGTGTCCTGCCGAAAAAGTCCCCCCGCCGGATAAGGACCCCCTGTACTGCGCAGGCGCAGGGCTTGCGCAGTACGAAGGACTACGGAGCTTCCGAAAATTGCCGAACCTAAACAGATCTGAGTGAACTCTACACCTCGCAGGTGCAGTTAACATGTATCTGTACGAGGCGATGCCGCACGCTCCTGATGCTCGTGCTACTCTGCAAGGGGCATCTATCGTGTAAGTAAGAGGCGGGTCTAGTATTACTGTAACCAAGGGGCACATTTATTATTATTGTTATATATCGAGCTCTGCCCATTAATTTAACATTCGTCCTCTTCTGTAGCCATCCGCCCCTTACACGATATAATAATAATAATAGACCCGCCCCTTGATTACACACTATAACAGATCTGCCCCTTGGTTAGAGTAATAATAGGGCAGCCCATTGGTTACACGATATATAACAATAATAATAAATGCGCCCCTTGGTTACAGTAATACTAGACCCGCCCCTTAGTTACACGTATAGAATATTTGAAAAAAAAAGTCAGTTACTTTGCTGCGTAACTAATTACTTTTCCAATGTAGTAACTGAGTTACTAACGCAATTACTTTTTGGGAGAAGTAATTTGTAACTTAACTAATGACTTTTTTAAAGTAAGATGACCAACACTGAATCTGTGAGGGGTAAAGTATGCCTGGTAAACTATCTTGAATTGGATCAGGCAGTCTCTCAGAGAGACCAGGGAGTTAAAAGGGAAATCCCATATGTCGTCCCACCACCTGTGTGTAATTTAATCTCAGTATAAATCCAGCTGTTCTGTGAAGCCTCTCTAACTGTTCTGTAAAGGTAACAAACAGCATCGTGAAGGCCAAGGAACACACCAGACAGGTCAGAGATAAAGTGGAGAAGTTTAAAACAGGGTTAGGTTATAAAAAAATATTCCAAGCTTTGAACTTCTAACGGAGCACTGTTCAATCCATCATCCGAAAATGAAAAGCGTATGGCACGACTGCAAACCTACGAAGACATGGCCGTCCACCTAAACTGACAGGCCGGGCAAGGAGAGCATTAATCAGAGGGGCAGCCAAGTGGCCCATGGTAACTCTGGAGGAACTTCTGAGATCCACAGCTCAGGTGGGAGAATCTGTCCACAGGACAACTATTAAGCCCCATACACACGGTAGGATTTTCCGATGGATTCTGTCCTATCCTACAATGTTGTCGGAAAATCAGACCATGTGTAGGCACCATCGGACAGTTTCCATCAGATTGTCTGACGGACAAAGTCCTATCTCCTGCTGGATAGATTTTTGGACAACAAGGTCCGATCACACCAAATCCTATCGTGTGTATGGTAGTCCGACCGGACAAAGTGCTACGCATGCTCAGATCACATTACAAGACCAAAGCTATTGGCTACTAGCCTCTACGTAGTCCCGTCGTAGGCAACAAGCGTCACCACGTTCAGAATGATCGGATTTTCCGACAACTTTGTCCGACCGTGTGTACGCAAAACCAACATCAGACAAAGTATGACGGACATGGTCTGACGGACCTGGTCCTCGGATAATCCGCGCGTGTGTATGGGGCTTTAGTCGTGCACTCCACAAATCTGGCCTTTATGGAAGAGTGTCAAGAAGAAAGCCATAAGTTCTGTTTGCAGTTTGCGAGAAGCTATGTGAGGGACACAGCAAACACAACTATAGGTAAAGTTGATCCAGGGAAAATTCGATTGCCTCTTGAGGGATCAGGAAGGATTTTTTTCCCTGCTGGAGCAAATTGGACCATGCTTTGCTGTTTTTTTTTGCCTTCCGCTGGATCAACTGTGGGTACAGGATTGTAAAAAAATGTGTTTTCACTTTTATTGGTTTAACTAGATGGACTTGTGTTTTTTTTTTTTTTTACTGGACTAAATATGTAACTGTGTAATTTAGTATAAGGCTCTTGCAGATGGGTCGGGTGAGCCTGTTCAGAAAATTTGGAGTGTATTTCCTCCACCTGGGCAGCCCAGATGCAGTATCCAGTCTGTCATTGACATGAATAGCTTTGTGCTGCTGTACTCATGTATGTGATGGCACTATTATAAACACAAGTATGGCATATGCCAAGAATAGAAAATGTTCTATTTTTTGCAAATGCCGTACTTATGTTTATGATCGCATTGCCATATAGAGTACAGTACAGTAAGATAAAGCTAAGCTATAGGTATTGATCTAAGTTGATCTACTGTCAGTTTGCAGTGCGATATGCAAGCAGAAATGGGGGTGTCATTAACATTGTATGACACTCCCCAGCAGTTTGCATATGGCAGTGTGAACTGCTGTGCGAGTCGGATGCGATGTGGGAACCTGCAGTGGATTCGCAGGGTTCCCGCATCGCACCAGTGTGAACCGAGCCTCAAAGCATACAGCATACAAATTTCACCTGACTGCTCCCACCAAGGCTGCGAATCCACTGCGGGTTCCCACATCGCATCCGACTCACACGGCAGTTCACACTGCCATATGCGAACTGCTGGGGAGTGTCATACAATGTTAACGACACCACCATTTCAGCTCGCATATCACACTGCGAACTGACAGTTAGGACATGAATCGGATCTCATAGGTGTGAACACCCATGCGATTCTGGTGCGGACCAATAAAAGGGTCCTGTGCGAGTTTGGTCCAAATGTGATGCGATTTTAGCCATACAGTTTGTATGGCTGAAATTGCATCGCACAGACATCGCATGTGATCTGAACAGCAATGTGGTGCGAATTACAGGAATGCGGAGTGTACAGTGGTGGGTAGTACATGCAGGATAGTGGACAGTGTCAGATTATTTTTTTATTTTACAATAAAAAAAAAAAAATTCAAAAGTTTTTTTGGGACCAGTGGATTGTTTTTATTTTTATAAATGTTTACAATTAAATTTTTTTAATTATTTATTTTTACAATAAATTTTTGTACTATTCTAACAATGATGGGAGGGTGGGGTTTTATTTTTTAAATATATTTTTTCACAGTGCTTTTGGGAAAGGGGGTGGTCGGTGTCAGTGGGGCAGTGGACGGTGTCAGTGGACGGTGTCAGTGGGGTAGTGGTTGGTGTTAGTGGACGGTGTCAGTGGACGGTGTCAGTGGGGTAGTGGTTGGTGTCAGTGGACGGTGTCAGTGGGGTAGTGGTCGGTGTCAGTGGGGTAGTTGGTGTCAGTGGACGGTGTCAGTGGGGTAGTGGTCGGTGTTAGTGGATGGTGTCAGTGGATGGTGTCGGTGTCAGTGGGGTAGTAGTTGGTGTCAGTGGACAGTGTCAGTGGGGTAGTGGTCGGTGTCAGTGGACGGTACGGTATCAGTGGTGTCAGTGGACGATGTCAGTGGGTGGTGTCAGTGGACGGTGTCAGTGGGGTAGTGGTTGGTTTCAGTGGTCGGTGTCAGTGAACGGTGTCAGTGGTTTCAGTGGTCGTGTCAGTGGTGTCGCCGTCGTTGTCAGTGGACAGTGTCAGTGGGGTAGTGTTCGGTGTCAGTGGACGGTACGGTATCAGTGGTGTCAGTGGATGGTGTCAGTGGACGGTGTCAGTCGGGTAGTGGTCTGTGTCAGTGGACGGTGTCAGTGGTCGTCTCAGTGGGGTAGTGGTTGGTGTCAGTGGACGGTGTCAGTGGGGTAGTGGTTGGTGTCAGTGGGGTAGTGGTCGGTGTCAGAGGTGTAGTGGTCGGTGTCAGAGGTGTAGTGGCCGGTGTCAGAGGGGTATTGGCCGGTGTCAGAGGGGTAGTGGCCGGTGTCAGAGGGGTAGTTGTCGGTGTCAGTGGTCGGTGTCTGTGTCAGTGGTCGTTGTCAGTGGGGTAGTGGTCGGTGTCAGTCTTCAGGAGGTGGGGGATCCCTGGTATCCTCATATTTCCAGATTCTTTGCTCACCTATGAGAATGAAACAAAAGGTATACTTAGCACACCGATATTTGAGGCCAGAAATATGAATGTGAAACATTGCTGGGAAGTGGGGTACAATTGTCTGTTTTGTCAGCGTTCCAAGCTGAAGACATGATTTATTCCCTTACCAAAGCTGGAATACTTACCTTTTTTTGGACAAGTTTCACACCTGGAGACACCCCTAGTATACACTGGAGTACCTGTGTGGGACACCCTAAAAAGTTAGTTCTTGTGTCCCACGCTAGTGCTCCTGAGTCCAGATGTGTAAACCGCTGCTGAGTTTCCTACCCTTACATTACACTGAATAAAGTTTGCAATTCATTCTAGTTTCAAACACATCTTGACAACAATGTCCTAAACTTCTTTTAATAAGATATCATGACCAAATGTAGTTAACCCTGTATCTGGCAAAAACATTGTATTTAGTTGGCAAACAAACGATGTTTACTACGACCGATTACTGTGCTCACGAACATGAAAGTAGCCATTTTAAAATGTCCAACAATAAAGAGAAGCACATGGAACAGCATGCAAGTAATAATAATAATAGGAACACACGACAACTACTTACTTTTTTGAAGAACTTTCTTGATCCTTCTGTACTGATCCTGCTCCTTTAATTTCAGGTTTGACCAGCGTTTCCTCAATTGCTCCTTGGATCATTGTACCCCAAAATTCCTGTGCAGACTTCTCACAATTTTAGTCATGATCTTAGCCTTTCTCGTATTTGGGTTTGGGTACGGTCCATAATCACCATCATAGTCATTCCTCCTCAAGATGTCGACCATCTCCAACATCTCTACAAAGGACATATTTGAGGCCTTAAATCTCCTCCTGGATCGTGACGTTTCTGGCTCCGGATTTCCTCCTTGTTACTTCTATTATGCACCGGCTGTGTCTCCGCCATGTTCCTCTCCCACTGGAACGAAAGAGACGGGGAGATATTCTAGAAAGAACATCAGGGGCGGGCGACGTGGGCAGAGTTTCACGCATGCGCAGTGTATATAAAGTTAACACGCATGTGTCATACCTACGCTCTTTGTGCGGAGGAAGGAGGAACGGAAGCGACGAACGTAATAACGAAGGTAACATTTTAACTTGGGACATGAGTGGCCTATACTGATTCTAGATTGAGGCCTATATTGGGATAAGATTAGGAGAGTTTAGCCTGATATTTAGTGTTTTTGTCTTGTGTTTGGTTTTTCAGAAAAAATGAAACAATTTAAAGACCCTGAATTTATGGGACAATTCATAGATCGATACAGGCATATGCGGAATTTATGGGAGGTGAAAAAACCCTTTATATCGCAACAAACCAGCAAGGAAGGCATCGCTGGAGAAACTGCTGGAATTCGTGAAGACGCAGGTCCCCAACGCAGAAATCACATTTGTTGAAAATAAAATTGGTAGCTTGAGAAGCACATATATAGGAAGGAGCATCAGAAGGTCCAGAAGTCCGTGAGCTCAGGAGATGCAGCAGAAGACATGTATGTACCCAGTCTGTGGTACTACAAGATGTGTTTTCTGGATGACCAGAATGAAGCCGGGGAATCACTTTCCACTCTTCCGGCCCCCCTTCCACCCACCCTTCCCTCAACCCCAGCTGAGGCTTCCGAGGACCAACCTGGGCCTTCCATCCTGGAAGAAATTGAGGAGCCCAGATGGAGCCAGGTATAGTATTTTTAAACATATTTTTTGTGGGAAAATTATTGTTAACTAGATGTTATTATTGCTAACTTATGAATGATTTAACAAAAAGTGTTTGACATATCAATAGACAGTAAGGGCCAAAAATGTTTGGCACAAGAATGAAAAATTCTGGGCTCAGAATGATAGTCTTTTCTATTTATTAACATTCAATTTGCAACAGTCATGAGCTGAAAATTGTGTGCGATTAATGAACCAAAACCTAAAACTATGTCCCTTTTTTTCATACACTGGAAGACCCTCTGGAATGTGGAAGACAGGAGGAGACAGGAGGAAGTTTCAGCCAGGCGGTGCCAGGAGGGCCCAGTCACACCCAATCCAAGATGCCTCCCCTCTGCCTTCCACACAAAATGCCCAGGAAGGGGAGGAACGTAGATAAGGCAGCACTGGCCCTCATTAAGGAGGCTAATGTAGCCCTGAAAGCCCCCCTCAACGCTGTAGAGGCCTATGGAATCTATATAGCCTCAAATTTGCAGCAAATGGAGGAGGGCCAATCATTTTTGAGGCCATCCATAAGGGGTTGAGTGGTCAAATGAAGGATGGCGTCCACCTATGTACGCTCGCCCATCCTCCTCCTCCTGCCACAAGTCCACCTCCAGAGCCACAGCCTGCAGGGAAGCGTGGAGGGAAGGTTGCAGTGAAGAGAAGAAAGTGATTGCCTGGCTTCAGTCTGGTCTGACAGAATACGCAGCCTGTTGTAGTACCACAGCCTGGGGACATATATGTCATCTGCTGCTGTTCCTGATCTCTGGGAGTCCTGGACCAGATTGTGCTCCCTTCTATATGGACTTCTCAAGCTACCAATTTTTTTAGCCACAGAGTTGATGTCTGCCCTGGGGGCCAAAGGCTTTGCAAATTCGAGCAGTTTCTCCAGCGTTGCCTTCCCTCTTTATTTTGTTATTATGAGCCAGAATAAATGGATTTTTAATTTATGAAAATACTTGCCTTTGTGTTTTTATATAAAATAGGACAATTCCTTTTGTGACTAGGCAGGTACATTTCAAAAATACAATGTCAAATTAACAAGGGACACCAACACCAAGCAACCTCGTTGAGGTTTGCAAATGTAAGATAATAATAGTGTAGTGGAAACGTGACATCCAAAAAAAAAAAAAAATTAAAATATGGAGCTCACTATGAAACAATTACAAAAAAAAACAACAGAAGATCTTGATTAAAAAAAGAAAATGACTAGAAAACAAAATTCTAAACATTAATATGGAGATCTGGCTTTAAGGCTACTTTCACACCGAGGTGCTGGGCGCGCTGGCGGTAAAGCGGCGCTATATTTAGTGCCGCTTTACTGTCGTTTTAGCAGCGCTTTTTGGCCGCTAGCGGGGCAGTTTTACCTACGCTAGCGGCCGAAAAAGGGTTAAAACTGCCCCATTGTTTTCAATGGGAAGGGGCGCTTTAGGAGCGGTAAATACATCGCTCCTACAGCGCTCCAAAGATGCGCTTTGCAGGACATTTTTCAGCGTCTTGCAAGCGCACCGCTCCAGTGTGAAAGCCCTCGGGCTTTCACACTGGAGAGACAGCAGCGGCTGTTTGAAGGCGCTTTGCAGGAGCTATTTTTACAACTTTAGCGCCTGCAAAGTGCCTCAGTGTGAACGGGGCCTAAAAACAAAAAAAGATTTTTCATGAGATCACGAGAAATAATAATGAAATACGTTTGTGAGAACTCTGTGTTAATATGAGCATCAAAACAACTTCATTCTTCTAGCATTAAGAGAATGCGCTGCATTGAAATATTAAAAAATTTCCTGTGTGACGAATGTGCTATCTCCATTACGAACGCTAGTTTTACCAGACCGAATGGTTCCGTCTCGTACTTGATTCTGAGCATGCGTGTTTTTTTTTTGCGCGTCGGAATTGCATACACACGAACGGAATTTCCGATAGAAACTTTTTTCCGTCTGAAAAATTGAGAACACTCAATCTTTTGCTGGCGGAAATTCGGCTAGCAAAAGTCCGATGGAGCATACACACGGTCGCATTTTCTGACCAAAAGCTCTCATCGTTTTTTTGCTGGCCGAATTTCCGATCGCGTGTACGCGGCATAAGGTTTATTTTTGGGATTACAGAATTTCATAGTGCTGACTCCTAAACTGACAGGGGAGGAACTTTTTTGTACATACCGTAAATAAATAAGACATCCCCTGAAAATAAGCTCTAGTGTGTTTTTTGTAGCCAAAATTAATATAAGACCCAATCTTATTTTCGGGGAAACACAGTACTTGTCCGTGACACCTCTCATGAATTCCCCTGATGGGGTTCTAACGTCATTTTCCAGCGATAATAAAGAATGTAAAGTGCATACAGTTACATTTTACAAAAAAAACTCTGACTCTCAGTGTATAAACATTCATTTCTGCTCCGGGCTCCCCAGCACCGCCACAATGTGAGGTGAGAGAATACTAAGAACTCTCTGCGGTAGACATCGACCCCTGACCACATGATCAGCTGTCAGCACTGCTGATCACATGATGTAAACAGAAGATCGGTAATGGTTTTTCTTTTCTTCTCACGCTGATAGTGTGAGGAGAATAAAAAGCTGATCACCAGCCTCTGTTGAAGGGACATCGGGTCTCGAAGAGGAAGAGGCGAAGCCACCTCATATGTGCCCTCCAGTGCCACGAAGCAGTGCCCACCAGTACATAAGTGCCAGCAATCAGTGCCACCTATTAATTCCCAAGAGTGCCACCTATCAATGCCCACCTGTGGTGCCAATCAGTGCCACCTACAGTGCTGCCTATCAGTTTAACCTACCAGTGCCAATCAGTGCCACCTATCAGTGCCATTTAGTGCCACCTATTAATTCTCTTCAGTACCACCCATCAGTGCCACCTCTCAGTGCCCACCAATGCCACCTCATCAGTGCCCACCAATGCCACCTATCAGTGCCCACCAGTGACACCTCATCAGTGCCGCCTATTAGTGCCCATCAGTGTCGCCTTATCAGTGCCCATCAATGCAGCATATCGGTGCCCATCAGTGCCCATCAGTGTAGCCTCATCAGCATACATCAATGAAGGAGAAAAATTACCTGTTTGCAAAATTTATTAACAAAATATAAAACGGTTTGGTATTTATTTTTTTTTTTTTAAATGTGGTCTTTTTTACTTTTTTTTAACAAAAATAAAAATTAAAAATCCCAGAGGTTATCAAATACCACCAAAAGAAAGCTCTATTTGTGGGGAGAAAATGATACAAATTTCATTTGGGTACAGTGTTGTATGACCGTCATTCAAAGAGTGACAGCGCTAAAAGCTGAAATCTGGTCTGGGCAGGCGGGGGGTTTAGGTGCCCAGTAAGCAAGTGGTTAAACTTTGGCACTAAAACCTGGAGACTGATTGGTTTCTGTGCAGAAGTGAGGCTTATTTTGCGTTAGTAAATAAACCTCATTGCCACCGATGAAGAAGTTTTGTTGCCATAACACGTGGTGTGCAGTAATACAGTGTGACAGGAAGCTCAACATTCCATGCATGCCAATAGCGATCCCTCCTAAGCGCCACCTGCTGGAAGCCGCTGTTCTTACACATCTAGTGGTCCTCGGCAGGATCCAGTTTCACTTTCTTTCCTGGTTGGGATCGAACTTTCCCTCTGTGTACAGAATGAGCTGATATTTCAAACAATGAGCCATGTCCATGCTTCCCAGATACCGAGCGTGTGAGTATATGAGAAGGTAGAGCAATGATATGAGTGGAGGGGGAGGGAGGTCCATGCAATCTTCTGGGTGCAACAAGTGACACGTTGAAGGTTCTGCATAGAGATGGCTGAGGACTGTCAGATGTCAGAGTGTCCTGTGTGTGATCACCTCTGTCACACCTCTTCTCTTCTATAAGCTTTAGCATTGTACATTATATTCCTGGACAAGATGGGAGTACACTTCTCTGTGGAGAGGAAAATGGCATCACTGTCCCAGACTGGAGGGAGGTGAGGGTCAGGACATGGAGAATGGAGGAAGGTGAGGGGTCAGGACATGGAGAATGGAGGAGGTGAGGGGTCAGGACATGGAGAATGGGGGGAGTGGAGGGGTCAGGACATGGAGAATGGAGGAGGTGAGGGGTCAGGACATGGAGAATAGCAGAGGTGAGGGGTCAGGACACAGAGAATGGAGGAGGTGAGGGGTCAGGACATGGAGAATTGAGGAGGTGAGGGGTCAGGACATGGAGAATAGCAGAGGTGAGGGGTCAGGACATGGAGGAGGTGAGGGTTCAGGACATGAAGAATGGAGGGAGGTGAGGGGTCAGGACATGGAGAATGGAGGAAGGTGAGGGGTCAGGACATGGGGAATGGAGGAGGTGAGGGGTCAGGATATGGAGGGAGGTGAAGGGTCAGGACATGGAGGGAGGTGAGGGATCAGGACATGGATAATAGAGGTGAGGGGTCAGGACATGGA
Organism: Lithobates sylvaticus; assembly: GCA_028564925.1. Lineage (NCBI taxonomy): Eukaryota > Metazoa > Chordata > Amphibia > Anura > Ranidae > Lithobates > Lithobates sylvaticus. The sequence continues at coordinate 262,173,826 of CM053026.1, forward strand.
GGGGGGTGAGGGGTCAGGGCATGGAGGGAGGAGAGGGGTCAGGACATGGGGGAAGGTGAGGGGTCAGGGCATGGAGGGAGGTGAGGGGTCAGGACATGGGGGAAGGTGAGGGGTCAGGACATGCAGGAAGATGAGGGGTCAGAACATGGTGGGAGGTAAGGTGTCAGGATATGGTGAGGGGTCAGGACATGGAGGGGGGTGAGGGGTCAGGACATGGAGGGGGTGAGGGGTCAGGACATGGAGGGAGGTGAGAGGTTAGGACATGGAGGGAGGTGAGGGGTCAGGACATGGAGGGAGGTGAGGAGGTCAGGACGTGGAGGGAGGTGAGGAGGTCAGGACGTGGAGGGAGGTGAGGTCCCATCTCTCGTGTCCCTGTGGTCAGGGGCAGTGATGCCTTGTCCGGCGGCCCACAATGCCATTTTCACTTTCCTTTCCTAGGAATATCATGTACAATGCTGTAGCTGATAGAAGAGGTGTGACAGAGTTGAGCACACACAGGACACTCTGACATCGGACAGTCCTCAGGCATCCCTGTGCAGAACCTTCAACGTGTCACTTGTTGAACTCTTCAACTTTTACATCAAACACTTCTACAATAATGTTAGAGGACACCACAGTTATCATTGCCTGCTCTACCTTTCTTTGGTTATTTATTTTCCCGAAGAGTATTTCTGAAAATGTTTTGTAGGGGATTGGTAACTAAATTATCTGCACTGGGTATCAAATGTGCTACACCACGTTACTTACTTTTTTCGTCAACTTATTGATCACACTAATGTACTATGAGTTAAAGGTATGACGCTTTTTACTAGGGACTACCCTGTGGACATGAAAATTATTTCAAAGGTTCCTGAGGAGTAAAAAGTTTGAAAAAAGCTGGTTTTGGGTATTAGGTATTGTATTTAAGGTCAATAATCCTATATTTCCAGCTGTATATATAATAAATATGACTCTGCCTCTTCTAGTTGGGAGATAGGATGCTGTGACCTCTTTAGTGGAAAGCTGCACAGATGAAGAGGAAAAGATTGGAGGATGAAGCACTGCAGATGAAATCAGATTCCTGTATTAACTCATTTCATGCCGTATAATATGACGTACAGATGTTGTCAGCTATTTCTGATTTTCAAGGACAGTCCTTCCTTTTTTGTAGCGCTGACACTTTTCTAAAGTGTGCGCTATTCTGTAAATTTCGTTTTTTCCAGAACTGTAACTGAGTTCTGGGGATTAATTGTTCTAGGGTTTTACTTTGGCATCAGTTGGCTGGGCTGTACTGGAGTTCTGCCTGGTCATAGGTGAAGTGAGCACCTGTGACAGGCTGAGAACGCAGCCTGGTTGGACGCATTAGGTACTGGCCCCGCTGTGTATTCCGGGAAGGGGTATTTAAGATGCTGGAGTCACTTGTTCGGGGTTCGGCTTGCTCTTGTGTTCCTGGTTCCAGTCCAGACCAACCCCGTAAGGGGTACCGGACCCAGGAGTGTATGCTGCCCCTGTAAGCCTGGTCACCCTGACCAGCCCCAGATGCCGTCATGGTCTGGGGTGGGGATCTGTCCTGGCCTCGCCCCCCGTACTCCCGGTCTATGGGTAGCTATCCAGGCAGATAACCTTTTTTCTGCGCACACAATAATTGACTGCTGTTTCTTTGTCTGTGTCTTTTATTGGCACGTTGCAGATTTTAATATACACGTGAATAACACATGTGATATGCGGTAAAACTGAAAACAACAAGAATAATATAACATTACCATACAGCAGTAATCATCATACAAAATAATAACTAAAATGACTAACTCCCTTTCCTGATAGCTTGTGGAGGAGGAAGATAAATATGGCTTACCTTCGATGCCACGGATGGGGAGAGATAGCATCTAGGCTGCTGCCATGATATGAACATGTTTTTCTCTGAGGTTGCTTCACTTCCTGACTAAAGAGGATATGATGATTTTTACATCATTTCCTAAGTAACTGGATATCTCTTATAAACTATATTAATGTTTGGCCAGTAGGGGGCGCAAGCGTAACAGCTAACCTAGAACAAACATAATTTATAGCTTAATAATGCAACAACACAATATACAAATTAAATGACAAGGTAATTCTCTTTTCTGGACCTCAGAAAAGAAAGAGGTATCCTGGAGACATAACACTCCCCGTCTGGCGTTAACCAACGCCACTAACAGCGTCATTGGACACAAGTAAAATCAAGTCCGATATGGGTCTGAGAAATGACCTTACTTCACCCTGTTTGGAAATCTTAACTTCGACCTTCCTGACATGTCCATCTTTGCTTGGGAATGTCTGTGTGATAAGTCCCAACGGCCAGTCATTCCTGTGTGCTTGGCAGTCTTTAACGAGCACCACATCTCCTGACTTCAGGTCTGGTTTGTTAACTTGCCACTTATTCCTGAGTTGTAGGGTTTGGATGTAATATCTCCTCCATCTGTCCCAGAAAGTGTTGGCTAGGCATTGCACCTGTCTCCATTGACGTCTGAAAAGGTCTTTATCAGTAAACTCTCCATTTGGAGCACTGACCATGTTGGTTTTTTGAGTGAGTAGAGTTGCAGGTGTCAGCAACATGGGGTCCTCTGGATCATTAGTAACTGGGATCAGAGGTCTAGCATTTATGATGGCTGAGACCTCAGCCATGAAAGTGGACAGACATTCGTGCGTGAGTCTGACATTTCCCATTTGAAGGAAAATAGAATCCAAGATCTTGCGGGCTACACCTATCATTCTTTCCCACGCACCACCCATATGGGAAGAATGAGGAGGGTTAAATGTCCAGGTACATCCCTGTTAAATGAGATACCTTTCCACACTGTTGTTGTCTAGATTCGAAAGGATCTGAAGTTCCTTGGCCGCTCCAACAAAGTTGGTGCCCCTATCAGAGCGGATGTGCTTAACAGGACCTCTAATGGCAATGAAGCGCCTGAGAGCGTTGATAAAGCTGGAAGTGTCCATTGATTCAATCAACTCTATGTGAACAGCTCGAACAGTCATACAAGTAAAGATAACTGCCCAGCTTTTGCTGCTGGCGTGACCTCCCCTGGTTTGGCGAGTTGTAACGGACCAAGGACCGAATACATCAAGGCCCACACTTGTAAAGGGAGGCTCTGAGTTAAGTCTGTCAGGTGGAAGGTCAGCCATCTTTTGGGTTTGTAAAAGTCCACGGAGTTTGCGGCAGGTAACGCAATTAAAGATACACTTGCTCACAAATCTTTTTGCTCCTATTATTCACAGTCCAGCAACCCTCAAAGCTCCTTCAGTGAATAGTCGGCCTTTGTGTTTAACTTGACTGTGATAGTGTTGTACAAGCAGGGCAGTGACATGGTGCTGAGCTGGGAGAATGAGAGGATGCTTCTCGTCATACTCCAAGGTAGCTTCTTTAAGGCGTCCTCCTATTCTCAACAGGTTACTGCTGTCGAGGAATGGATTGAGTTTCCTTAAGACGCTGTCTTTAGGGATTGGCTTTTTGTTGTTAATACAGTCAATCTCTCTAGCAAAGGTCTCTTGTTGCACAGTGTAAATGATCAGATGTTTTGATTGCTCTAGGTCAGTCACTGAGTAGGTATTTTTTAGCGGTGCCAGCCTTTGCAGTTAGTCCTTTTCCCAAAGGAACGAGCTATGTGGGATAAGGAAGTAATGGCTCTAATGAGTGATTTCCATGTGGAAAATCTGGAGAACCGATGAGATTTGAGTCGGTTTTGTGAAGTCACCGTGACTAATGCAGACACTTGTGGACGAACTTCTGCATCCTTGACTGCATCTACCAAGCTAAAGGTTTCCGATTCAGAAGTGCGTTCTGAATTGTACAGGAATGCAGGGCCAGTAAACCATGTTGTGTCCTTAAGACAGTTGGCTGGGACAGCTCTGGTCGCTAGGTCTGCAGGGTTGTGTTTAGTTGGAACGAAGAGCCACTGTTTTGGGTGTACGGATCTCCTAATCCTCAACACTCTATTACTGACGTAGACGTAGAAGCGTCTGGTTTCATTGTAGATGTACCCCAGGACTATTTTACTGTCAGTGTAGAACTCAGTGTCTGGTTTTCTCTGGAAATTACATTTAAGGGAGGCAAAGCATTTAAGGACTTGTTCCTTGTTGTTAGGTAGACGCTGTCTATGGGGTCTAAATGGGAGAGGTGCGACCCAATTGTTTGACTCTTCCTTGGCTGTCTCCCTTTCCATTATTTGCAAGAAAAGTCTATCTTCGAAGGACATTGCTACCTGCTGGTCTTCCTTTGTTCTATGAAAGACTGTACACCCTAGGTGGTCTGGGTCGCTGTCACAAGCGTGGTCATCTGCGTCTGGGTCTACAGAGGAACAAGGTATGTGAGTACTACCTGGAAGTTCTTTTGTGATGAAGCTGTTGTGACATGGTTGCAAGGAGGAAGGACGTCCTTTGTCAAGTACATTAGTGAACATGCTACTGACTGTGGTGGGTCTGTGCACAGTCTTTAGACAGACGTCCCCTACGATGACCCACCCCAGGTCAAGTCTTTGGGCAAAAGGAGCATTGCGGGGACCATTAATCTGTTCCCTTACTTTATGAACCTGCAAAATGTCTCTTCCCAGGAGCAGCATTAACTGAGCTTGCTCGTCATATTCTGGTAGGAGATGGGCCATGCGTTTTAGATGAGGTTGGTGAATTGCTGCATCTGGTGTAGGGATTTCTGACTGGTTGTCTGGAATCTGGTTGCACTCGAGGATGGTGGGCAAAGGTAGGCGAGTCCGACCGTCTATGGACTCTATACAGAAGGCGGTGGCTCTTCTCCCCGCCGTCTCAACAGTACCCGCACAAGTCTTTAGGGAATAAGGGGAGCTTGGACCCCTGACACCGAAGGTGTCAAAGAATATGGATCTAGCCATAGAGTGGTTGCTTTGGTCATCTAAGAGTGCATACATCTTAACAGCTTTGTTTCTGTGACCCGCTGGATAAGCTCTAATAAGACAGATCTTTGAACAAGACCTACCGCCTGCAGGATCTTTGCATACCTCAGTACACTGTGAGGTAACCATTGAGATGTCTGAACCAGTGTTCTCTTGCTCCCCGCCATGCTCGTTGGTATCGCTAGCTCGCTGGGCGGTCCAAGGAGCAGGGCCTGGATGTAGTGCTGAGTTGTGATCTGTGTTGTTACACTCTGTGCATGATACACTAACCTTGCAGTCCTTGGCAAAGTGTGAGGTTGATGAACAACACCTGAAGCATATGCGGTTCTCTCTTAGGAAGGCTTTGCGATCTTCTAGAGACTTTTCCCTGAAGGTCCTGCATTTTGGTAGAGGGTGCGGCTTCCTGTGTAGAGGGCACTGCTTGCTAGGATCTCCGACTTTGTCTTCTGGGTGAGCAATGTTGGAAGACCTATAGGAAAAATCTGTAGGAGAAACATGAGACTTGTTCACGGTCACTGGCATCCTGTGCTGTTTGAAGCTAGGGGGCGTGACTGATGACAACATAAAGTCAAAGCTGGGATCATTCAGGAACTTAGCTTGCTCTGAAACAAAGTCTACAAAAACGTTGAATGGTGGAAATGGTACTTGGAACATTTTCTTATGTTTAGAACCATATGTGACCCACCTTTGTTGTAGGTCATAGGGAAGCTTCAGAATTAAAGGTTTAATCCCTCTGGCCGCATCCAGGGAGGCGAGACCTGGCAGGTCTCCCTCCTCTTTAGCAAGAAGTAGTTCCTCTAGCAAGTCGGCTAATTCTCGTAGTTTGTGATAACCCTTGCTAGGTATTCTGGGAAAGTCCTCAATCCTTTTAAAAAGTGCATGCTCTATAGTCTCTGTCGAGCCATAGCACTCTTCTAATCTGCTCCAAATCTTTTTAAGACCAGTCTCTGGTTGTTTTATGTTAATGTTCCTGATTCTACTGGCATGTTCGGCAGAGTCCTTCCCAAGCCATTGGACTAGGAGGTCTATTTCATCGGAGTGAGACAGGTCTAGACCTTTTATGGTATTTTGAAAGGACGACCGCCAGGCTTTGTAATTTTCTGGCCAATCGTTAAACTTTACAAGTCCTTTTGTGATCAAATCACGTCTGGCAAAGAACTTGGCAAAGTCTGTTATAACTTGGTTGGTGTTAGAGCATGTTGGCGATTCACTACTGTAGTGGGAGTGTGGTGTGCGACCATACCTGTCAGAAGTTTCTGCTTTAGGCTCTCTTGTCTCGTATCGTTGTGTAGTAGAAGGGTTATTCTGATGCTGGTTTGGAGGTTGAGGGTCGTGACGTGCAGAGACGTAGGCTTGATCTGTAATGTGCTGACAGGAGTTCTGCTGCTTGCAGCTCTGAGGAATTTGGTTGCTCTCATGCTCTGTTACCTGCAGTGCTTGGTTTGTTTCTCCTAGGACATTGTCTATTCCCTGTAGAAAAGAGGTACCGTACGTTGATTTGAAGTGTTGATGCACGTACTCTGAAGTGCGTTGCAAGGGATTTGGCTCTCCTTGTTCGGAGCCAAGCACATTTATGCGTTCACCACTGAGGCTTACGGCTGCTTCTAGGGCTTCTGCTTCAGCTATGGCAATTGCAGCTTCCCTTTCTGTAGTGAGCTTCTCTAGTGCGACATATAGACGTGTTTGTTCAAGCTTTATAGAGGCTTCTATTGCGGCCCTATCTTGCGCTTGCTTGGCTTCTATTGCGGCCTTATCTTGCGCTTGCTTGGCTTCTATTGTGGCCTTATCTTGCGCTTGCTTGGCTTCTATTGCGGCCCTATCTTGCGCTTGCTTGGCTTCTAGCGAGGCCTTTTCTAACTTCAAATGCATTTCTTGTTCGGCAAAGGTAGCTCGCGTCTTTGCCGCTTCGGCTTTCCCACGGGCAATGGCGGCTGCAACACTAGCTGTCACCGACTTGCTGGAACCGTAAACTCGTGATCTGGTTTTGAGTGAGGATGTGTTACTGCGTGACATGGCTGCTTGACTGAGTAGCGGCCTGTGGGAGCAGTAAGCGTATAGGGCTGCAGTCTCTGTATGCTGCTTGGCTGTATGAAAGTGGCTGTATAGTCGATTGCAGACTGTAGCTCTTCCGTGTGGGCCAAAACCTCTTCCCCTTCTGCACTATCCTTAGTGTTCCTGGACGAAGTTTTACTGTCCTGGCCTCGCCCCCCGTACTCCCGGAGTCTATGGGTAGCTATCCAGGCAGATAACCTTTTTTCTGCGCACACAATAATTGACTGCTGTTTCTTTGTCTGTGTCTTTTATTGGCATGTTGCAGATTTTAATATACACGTGAATGACACATGTGATATGCGGTAAAACTGAAAACAACAAGAATAATATAACATTACCATACAGCAGTAATCATCATACAAAATAATAACTAAAATGACTAACTCCCTTTCCTGATAGCTTGTGGAGGAGGAAGATAAATATGGCTTACCTTCGATGCCACGGATGGGGAGAGATAGCATCTAGGCTGCTGCCATGATATGAACATGTTTTTCTCTGAGGTTGCTTCACTTCCTGACTAAAGAGGATATGACGATTTTTACATCATTTCCTAAGTAACTGGATATCTCTTATAAACTATATTAATGTTTGGCCAGTAGGTGGCGCAAGCGTAACAGCTAACCTAGAACAAACATAATTTATAGCTTAATAATGCAACAACACAATATACAAATTAAATGACAAGGTAATTCTCTTTTCTGGACCTCAGAAAAGAAAGAGGTATCCTGGAGACATAACAGGATCCATTCGTTCCCGAGCCTCGGAACTGGCTAGTAACTGAAGGAGGATTCTGCAGTGTCCCGGTGTTCTCTCAGGATTGGAGAGGCACAGCAACTCGTGCAAGCAACTCTTCGGAGGAGGGCCATGAAGCTGGCTTCTCGGTAAGAGCCTGGGAGCTGAGATTGTATGGACACTAGTGAATCCGCATTTCCTACGGTATCGCCAAAACGGCTGGAAGATTCAGGTACCATAGGAAAAGTTCCTAACCCATCCTTCGGTTACAACATAGTCTGTGGCAGAGACTTTTACATTGTTCACTTGAAGTTTCACAAACTGGTCTGTGGCAGAGACTGTGCTAATCCTGAATAACTTTTTGGCTGCTAGATCTACAGACAAGGGTTTATCCGACAGTGAAGAGTCCAGTTGCGAGTGGCTACTCTCTGGGCTATCTAAGGAGACATTTATTTGATGTCAGCAGTTCTGAAGTGCCTGAGCTTTATCACCCGTGCCCTCTATTCCCAAATAAGAGACTGTGTTGTGTTTGAACGGTTTTCTTTTTGCAAATAAAAAATCCTAAAGAGGACTTTGAGTATCGGTCTCTGAAATTACTGGGTACTAACCCTGGGAACCCCTAGACAATGAAGGGCGAGCTACAAGGAGGAGGTAATCGGTAAGCCCAGAAAATACATAGCCGCCTCGCAGGGCTTATGGTGCTACACGTGTGGGCTCGCAGTCGAGGATTTACCGTTACCCTGCAACTTTATTGGAATAGAGGGTGAAGTATTTTTGAACTGCGCCATCAGCGCCACCTTTATTGAGGCAAAGACTTTCACTGTGCTGCGTAAGTGTGGGAGGAGCCCTGCTGAAAAAGCCCACAAAGCTACACAGCCGGAGGAACCAGTGCGAGGAGTCTACGCCTGTTCGTCTTCCTGCACGAGGCACCGCGTGAGTGTGTTGCGGTAGGAGAGTGAAGCTGGTCGAGTTTCACAGTGTTGGAAGAAAACCAAATTTTCCAAGAGAATGTTCCGTGTCCCGGGTGTGCAGTCTGTTCCAGGACCCAGGATGCCTTCCGTGAAAGGTCCCGCCGGTATACAGATACCCGGCACCATTCTGACAGACACGGGCAATCGCTTGTTGCCGCAGAGGCGGTTTGTCCTATATACCGCTGGGGACGTTGAGGCCCTCGGTATGCTGTGCGGAGGGTGTGACGGCCTGATTGGCAGCCCTCGGCCGTTTGCCAGATGTCGGAGATGTGGAGAGTACATCTGCAATGTGAAACAGCCCACCGAATCGCCTGCCATATGTACTGGACCACGGGCATAGCAACTGAGGAGTCAATTGTCTATGCTCCAGCATCGTCCATCGGAGCCCGTATTTCGAGAAAGGATGTTGCCCCCTCTAAAATTCAAGAAACTATCCCGGAGGTCGTGGACACGATTTCAGTTGTGGGCACTGCTGCTGCTGTGCCTGTTTTGCAAGAGGGAGAACAACCCAGAGCTCCCCGTCGTCGCAAAGGCAGACCGCCCCCAAGCCTTCCCGGACCAAACATGTGGAAAACGGTACCCGCGGATAAGCACCGGAGAGCCGTGAGTACCACTGCCAAGAACTATCGGCCCGCAGGGGAGTCACAAGACTCGGAGACAGATTCCGGCTCCGATGAAGGTGATGTTTAACACTTTGAGCCTCGGCTACCGTGAGTACTTTTAAACTTTTAAAGCTTTTAAGCTTAGTGTTGTTGCCTCAAAGAAAAAAAAAAACTGCCTGATCATGACGAGATCAGCCCAGTCTCAGAGACTTTGGCACAAGTGGGTGGCAACAGAGTATGGACTTGAGTTCCCTTATGTGCCCAGGGAAATCATGGACATCATTGAGAAAAGTCAGGAAAAGTGGAATGCAGAAGATGTCTGGGACTACCTAAAAGTTCCGAAGCCACTTAGGAAAAGGGCATTTTCTCGTGAGATGTATGAACGCTTTCAAGGGTGTCTGCAACACTGGAGCTATGGTCGGCACATTTACAGTGACAAAGTTGTGATTTGCAGGCCAGATAAAGACAGTGCTGTGTACTACATCACCACGTGGATGTACAGATGGGAAAAGACTTCGTTTTGCCTGACCCCCGTTTCTACTGGTGAACTGTTTCCTGAACCAAGCCTTTGGATGCAAGAAGAGTTTCTTCTCCCTCCTCTTTGCAGCTTTTTCTTGAAAGTACAAGAACTGTGGGGTAGACAGATAGGTTAGTTGCTGGAAGAACTGTGTGTCAAGGCTACCACACTGGATCACAGGACTTGCTTTTAGGAGGGACTTGTAGTTACAGTGGCTCTGACCATCAGGTGGCATGGGTCGGCAGAACAAAATTGTTTTTGCTTCAGTAAAGCACTTAGTTATTTTAGGAAGAAAGTAAGAAACAAAAAAAAATGTGTTTTAAATTTAGAAAAGAGAATTTCATTGAGACCGGGATGGAATTCTGCTTTCTAAAACGATAATGTAAAATATGTTATATTGCTGTTGTTTTCCTTACAGGATGCACCGAGATCGTCTGTCAAGCTACCGGAGATTGGGTGGTGTAGACAGTTAGACTGGGTGGTATGTGCATAGTATGTGAATTGTTTTACTGTGAAGAATGTTAAACATTTTAATTGTTTCCCTTTCTTTCCCTACCCCAACACCTCAAAAATCTCAGGCACAAAAACATTTTTTTGTAAATGTTAGGAGTTTTTTTTTTATTAGCTAGATGATGAGGACATCATCTAAACAACTAAGGGGAGTGTGTAGCGCTGACACTTTTCTAAAGTGTGCGCTATTCTGTAAATTTCATTTTTTCCAGAACTGTTACTGAGTTCTGGGGGTTAATCCGATCATTCTGAACGTGGTGACGTACGACGGGACTACGTTTAGGCTTTTGGCTTGTAATCAGTTGGCTGGGCTGTACTGGATTTGTGTCTGCCTGGTCATAGGTGAAGTGAGCACCCTGTGACAGGCTGAGAACGCAGCCTGGTTGGCTGGGCTGTACTGGAGTTCTGCCTGGTCAGAGGTGGTAGGTACCAATCTTTCTCAGAGCCAATCAGTGGGCGTGGCTGGCCCCGCTGTGTATTCCGGGAAGGGGTATTTAAGATGCTGGAGTCACATTTTCGGGGTTCGGCTTGCTCTTGTGTTCCTGGTTCCGGTTCGGACCAACCCCGTGAGGGGTCCCGGACCCAGGAGTGTCTGCTGCCCCGGTAAGCCTGGTCAACCTGACCATCCCCAGAGGCCCTCATGGTCTGGGGTGGGGATCCATCCGTTCCCGAGCCTCGGAACTGGCTAGTTTGAGGCCCAGTAACTGAAGGAGGATTCTGAAGTGTCCCGGTGTTCTCTCAGGATTGGAGAGGCCCAGCAACTCTTCGGAGGAGGGCCATGAAGCTGACTGCTCGGTAAGAGCCTGGGAGCTGAGATTGTATGGGCACTAGTGAATCCGCATTTCCTACGGTATCGCCGAAACGGCTGGAAGATTCAGGTACCATAGGAAAAGTTCCTAAACCATCCTTCGGTTACAACATAGTCTGTGGCAGAGACTTTTACATTATTCACTTGAAGTTTCACAAACTAGTCTGTGGCAGAGACTGTGCTAATCCTGAATCACTTCACAAAGGGTTTATTCAACAGTGAAGAGTCCAGTTGCGAGTGGCTACTCTCTGGGCTATCTAAGGAGACATTTATTTGATGTCAGCAGTTCTGAAGTGCCTGAGCTTTATCACCCATGCCCTCTATTCCCAACTAAGAGACTGTGTTGTGTTTGAACGGTTTTCTTTTTGCAAATAAAAAATCCTAAAGAGGACTATCGGTCTCTGAAATTACTGGGTACTAACCCTGGGAACCCCTAGACAACGAGGAGGAGGTAATCGGAAAGCCCAGGAAATACATAGCCGCCCCACAGGGGTTATGTCGCTACAGTTTTATATACTTTCTCCAGATGTTTTTGTGCCTGAAAATGCCCCTGATTTCCAGTGTGTGAAATCAGTGGTGTGTACAGCCTTTTGCATTAGGGTACATCACAGAGCAAAAACATACATGTGTGTATATCAGCAGAGCAGTGGACACTGTCAGTAGAGCAGAGATTGGTGTCAGTAGTTTTTTTATTATTTTTTTCAAATGTGTTATTTTAATTATTTTTTACATTATTATTTTTTATTATTTGTTTACAATTTTCTGCGGAGCCCCATTGGTGGGTTTTGGTGAAATATCAAGGGTCTAAACCAGCCTTTCTCAACATTTTCAACACAGAGGAACCCTTGAAATGACTTTCTGGCCTCAGGGAACACCTGCTGAAAATGACTTTATCTACAACTCATAAATGAATGTGGTGGTCATAGGGAAGAATGCTCCTTGTAACTATGGTCATTGGGTAGAATTACCTCCTTGTAGATAGCCACAAATATTATTGGTGTTGGTGGGAACTTATCTGAGAGGCAAAAACTGCTCATTGCTCAAGGAACCCCTAGCAACCTCTGGAGGAACCCTATGGTTCCATGGAAACCTGGTTGAGAAACCCTGTTCTAAACAGACCCCTGAGGTCTCTCTTTCCCCAGGTCCTTTCTCTGCAGGCTCATCTGCACTGGACAGTGAAGGAATGGAAATTGCTGTGTGCTGAGTGGCATCGTTTTCTAAGCTTCAGTTGAACACAGGAGTGATCGGTACAGATCACTCACTGTGTTCATTCATCAAAGGAAGGGGCCGGTAAATGTAATATTTATTGGCCCCTTCCCCCCGCTCTCAATCCTGACACAACCCCAACAGCAGCTGGGGGGAGAGAGGGAAGATGGCAGCATTGTAGGGGGGAGACAGGGTGCCAGGAAGCAGGGGGATTCAGTACTGTACGGGGTGATTAGGCACACCTTGTGCGCACACCTATGGTGGAATTGTATCTGGTTTTCTGTTTTTATTCCTAGAAATTACTTTGGATTTCAGTTACTATTCATGGAAATGGTCCTGGTCTTTAGTTTTTCATTCCCAGTTTTCAGTATTTATGAACAGTATCATAAAACCATCTCCAGTTGTTATATATATCATTCTTCAGGTTTAGGGGCTCTTGCACATATGCCGGCTGGGTGTGTTCAGCATAAATGCCGGCATATTTCCTCCATGCGGGCATGAATGGCTGTACGCTGCTGTACTTCTATATACAGAAGTGCTGTTATAAACACAAGTCCAGCATATGGGCATATTCAGAATTTAGAACATTTTCATTTTTTTTGTTGTTGCATACACCGTACTCGTGTTCACAATAGCACTGCTGTATACACGATTACAACAGTGCGCAGCTATTCAATCTGCTATTCCCCACCAATCCAGATTATATGGATCTGCAGGAAAATTCTGACACAATGGCATCCCACCACACTGTATTTGTGTGATGGAATGCTATTAGGAATAAATGGCACCACAGTGCACTGCATAGAGCTGTAGGTGTTGTGGTAACATATGGTAAAATGTGCGTTTTACTGCACATTAACTCACTGCATGGATGTAAAGCCCCATTCACATAAAGCGATTTGAAATTGCTGGCAGATTTGCAGTGATTCCAAATTGTCACACATCAGAATCGCATTGCAGTCCTGGCAAAATGCGTGGTTAAAAATTGCACTAAGCTTGTTGGCCAAAAAGGCGCAGGAGCTTCTTTGGGGCAATAAACACACATAGGGCAACCCATTGAAGTGAATGGGCTGCCATATGTCCGACGCACTTTTCCTCCTGTAAATCGCACTTTAAAAACCGAAAGCACGAACATTCCTGCTACGCAAGGTCTGAACAGGATCAAGCTGGTTCACACCATGAATCGTGCAGGAATGCGATGTGCATTCCTGTGTGATTCACATGCGATCCAGGTGCAATGCGATTACAGCCCGTTCATTTCAATGAGCTAAAATTACGCCGGACCGCACCAAAAGTACCATAAGTAGTGTATGCACTGCAACCGGATTGCATGGTACTACTGTACCATGCGATCTGATGTAGGCAAACGCATAGCGTTTGCAACCTAAATTTGGGGTGTTATTCAGTTAACACTGACACCCACGCAACATTTCGCAAGTGTAGTGCGTTTTGAACTTGTAACCACAAAACGTGGGTTTCCCACACAGTGTTGTGGTGTGAACTGGCCCTCAAGGCAAAACTTTAAGGGATGGTTATAACCCCTGTCTGTTTCTATTTTTGCCATCTCTGTCCCATTGGGAAGCTTTCCCTTCAGTTCCTGTCCCATAGCCTAAACGTGACATCTGCGCGACTGATGTTGGACGAGAAGGCCTGGCTCGCAGTCTTCGCTCTAATTCATTGCAAAGGTTTTCTATCAGGTTGAGGTCAGGACTCTCCATGTCTTTATGGACCTTGCTTTGTGCACTGGTGAGCAGTTATGTTGGAACAGGAAGGGGCCATCCCCAAACTATTCCTACAAAGTTGGGAGCATGAAATTGTCCAAAATGTCTTGGTATGCTGACGCCTTAAGAGTTCCCTTCACTGGAACTAAGGGGCCAAGCCCAACCCCTGAAAAACAACCCTGCACCATAATCCCCCCTTCACTAAATGATTTGGACCAGTGCAGAAAGCAAGGTCCATAAAGACATGGATGAGTGAGTTTCGGGTGGAGGAACTTGACTGGCCTGCACAGAGTCCTGACCTCAACCCGATAGAACCCCTTTGGGATGAATTAGACCGGAGACTGCGAGGCAGGCCTTCTTGTACAACATCAGTGCCTGACCTCAAAAATGTACACAATTGTGAATAATTGGTGTGCTAAATCAACCTTAATAAATAAATAAAATCGGTAGCCTTTTTGAATAGAAATATAAGTGAAATAACCAGTGGTGCTCCTATGCAGTACTGTGTATAAGAATATTGTTATATATATCAATATTCCTCTGTGGTGCACAATTCACAAATGATGTGCATTCTTCATTTAAATGGCTGGTATACTTGTTTCTGCGATTGGAACTAGATAAATAAATAAATAGATGTGCAATGAAATGCTGTGCTGTGTTCAAACATATGTGTATAAAAAATGTGTGTTGGTCTGTATCTGCTAATAAAATTACTCCAACCAAAATCACATGCAGTCCACACACTATAGATAGGATAGATAAACAGAATAAACAATTGACCAATTAGTCACTAATGACGTCTAACACACAGGTGTTCATGAAAAAAAATAAAAATGGGTCAATAGCAAAACCAGAGACAATAGCAAAAAATTGAAATTGAGGACACTGGTGAATATTTTGCAATAGCTCATATGTTCAACATTAGTCTTTCAAACATGCTGATTTTCAATCGTTTTCAATCATTTCCCTTGATAAAGTCACCCGACCTGATGCCAACCGAGCGTCTGATTTTTGTCCTAAAGGCGTGTGCCAGGATCTTGTCTTGCATACTAATGGGACACAATTGTTGTCCCACAAACACGAACGGAATTTCAGCTCTTGAGCGCCACCCTTTGGGCCCGTTCTGCTAATTTGTGTTTAGTGAACATTGATTCCGAGCATGCGTGTTTGTACTTTCGACTTTTTTGTGACAAATTTATGTACTGACCATACGAAAATCTGACGTCAAACCTTTGTCCTCTGAAAAATTTACTAACCTGTCATCCAACATTTGTTGGCCGAAAGTTGGACAACAATTGTCAAAAGAAGCGTACTAATGGTAAGATTTTAGGACAACAGTCTGTCAACAGACAATCCCCTGCCAACAATCGTACCGTGTGTACGAGGCTCAAGCCTGGGATACCATTTAAGTTCATGTGCGTGTAAAGGCAGGTGTCCCAATACTTTTGGTTATATATATATAAATATATATATACCGGTATACTGTATCTGCAGTACACACAACATTTATATGATTTATATGATTTAGGTCTAGGAAATAAAAATTAAACTCAGTCTTTTGATTGCTTATGCTATCCTGGAGACATTACCACGGGGCTGTATAGTTTTATATACTCTACTACTATAGTACTCTCTCTACTCTAAGCATATGCAGAAGGCATTTCATAGTGGAGGACATCAGTCTGTCTCATGAATGTACAGGCCTCCATGTCTAAGAAATATCAGAAGGCGTTGGCACCTGGAACCATAAAGCTGGTAGTTTTTCAAGCTTTGTTAGGTCAATTTGGTTGGCAGGACTTAGTTGATGGCTAGGCAGAAAAGGCAGGTGAATTGGGTGTTTCAACAGGAGGGGGTATGAAAGGGACAGGACCTGCAACCTATGTCACAGAAGTAGTTCACAGCTTATGGAAGGGGTTGGGGGGCACACTTTGGCTTTTTCTCCTTGTGTGTCTCCTTGTCCTAGAACTGTTGCCTACAGTGTATCTTTAACCATCTTTAAAGCGGAGTTCCACCCATTTCCACCCAGAGTTCCACCCATTTAAGAATACAAGAAGTGTAGCTGCTGACTTTTATTAATCAGACACTCACCTGTCCTACGGTCCAGCGATGCGGGCGTACAAAGCCCAGCTCCTCTCTGCGGCACCAGCTTCGTTACTGTGGGCACCCGGCTGTGGCTTTACAGCCGGGTGCGCACTGCACATACGCAAGCCCCGCAGCCTGCTGTGATTGGCAGGGCAATCTTCTGGGACCTGTGATGTGCCCCAGAAGATTGCAGGGAGAGGGGGAGAGCTGATCTTCCTTTTGGCACCAGGGAGGAGGTGGAAGCCCCTAAAAAAAGGACATGTCAAATGTGGCATGTCAGGGGGTCACCTACAGTTAAAGCGGAAGTTTTCCATTTTTGGGTGGAACTCCGCTTTAAGTGGCCTCCCAACCTAAGGACATTACATGGTGGGAGGTAACTTTAAGGCTGCATTTACACCTTAATGTATCGATTTACTGATGTTTTTCAGGCTTTTTACAAGCTTTTTACGCTGCATTCACACCTGAGCGTATTGTTTTCAGGTGGAAAGTCGTGCGATTTTGTACAGGTCAAAACTTCTTTTTTTTTTCTTCACTCTTGCATGCCCCCAAGTAAACTCAAGAGCAAAGTGATACCATTGGACAGTGCAGACCAGGAAAAAAAATTGATACAGAGCCAATAAGAGTGGCTCTGTACCACGTGATCTCTGTAACAAATCACATCTTCACTTGTAAACAATGGCTGCAGCTTGTTGATCAATGCATGAGAGGAAAGAAAGCTTCAGCCAGTATCAATGCAATCCACTACAGGTGCCACCAGTACCAGAAACAGTCTTACCCACCCCTCTACTCTCATCTACCCCTCTGCAGTATATGTCAGCTCCATCCTCTGATCTGGCATGAATATGAAACCCTCCCTTATGCTGCACAGGGCCGGATTAACATAGGGGCTATTGGAGCTGCAGCTCCAGGCCCCTTTCTCAAGATAGGCCCATTTGCCCCAAAAAAAAATAAAATAAAAAAAAATAAAAAAATTATCGACTTCGAGGGTTGTAGCTCAGCAATCAGGGGTCACAGAGACCCCACATTTGGGGGGTAGGTAGCTAAAGACCTACCCCAGCACTGGTATATGGGGCTGCTATCATCTATGGTTCTGGAGATATGGGGCTGCTTGCGCAGCCTGTCAGAAGCTATATACAGAGCGGCCAGTATAAATACAAGCTGGAACACTGCAGCAGACTGAGAGGATGAGATCACAGTGCTTATAATAATTATTTGCATATTACTTATGATAATTAACCCCTCGCCACCCAGGCCAATTCTGACACTTCTCTCCTACATGTAAAAATCATAATTTTTTTTTTATAGAAAATTACTCAGAACCCTCAAGCATTATATATATTGTTTTAGCAGACACCCTATGGAATAAAATGGTGGTCTTTGCAACTTTTTATGTTACACGATATTTGCGCAGCAATTTTTCAAACGTTTTTTTTTGGAAAGAAACTGTTTCATTCATCAAAAAAAAAAAAAAAATAAAGTTAGTACGATTTTTTTTGTGTACTAAGCGATGCTTTAAATTTTTTTACAGGTTACATGTTTAGAGTTACAGAGGAGGTCTAAGGCTAGAATTATTGCTCTCGCTCTAACGATCGTGGCATATGTAACCTGTGTGTATCTGGCCCTGATACTAGCCGGTGTCTAACCAGCCACTGACTAGTATCTCTCCCCAGCCTGTCCCCACACACCCTCTCACATGCTGACCTGTGGATGGGGGAATCACTCCTGCAGTGTTATTGTGTTCTGCCAGTGAAAACGATGATCAGTGTTGCTAACTATAGCTTGCAGCACTGATTGTTTTGGGGAAAACCCGACAGGCTGGTTGTACTCAAGTCGGTTAATAGGTTGACTTGTGTAAAACCAGGTAGTCCATACATAGATCAACTATGGCTGGTCTCTGCTTAATTGGTGTAATTTCAATCCATGTAGGGCCCGCTTCACCACTACACAGTCCCTAAACATCCTTCCACAAACCTTTACATTTTTCCTTCCCAGATTACTGCATCCTGCTCTCCTATACATAGTGCCCACTGTCATACTCTCCACACTTCTCTCCTGTACATACTGCTCACTGTATTACTCTCCACACTTCTCTCCTATACATAACGCCCGCTGTCATATCCTACACACTCCTCTCCTGTACATAGTGCCCGCTGTCATACACTTCTCTCCTGTACATAATGCCCACTGTCGTACCCTCCACACTCCTCTCCTGTACATACTGCTCACTGTCATACCCTCCACACTCCTCTCCTGTACATACTGCCCACTGTCATACCCTCCACACTCCTCTCCTGTACATAGTGCCCACTTTCGTACCCTCCACACTCCTCTCCTGTACATACTGCTCACTGTCATACCCTCCACACTCCTCTGCTGTGCATACTGCCCACTGTCATACTGCCCACTGTCATACTCTTCACACTCTTCTCCTGTACATAGTGCCTTCTGCCATACCCTCCGCACTCCTCTCATGTACATAGTGTCCACTGTTAGACCCTCCACATTCCTCTCCCTCACCTGCACATACTTCCCACTTTTATACCATCCATTCTCCTCCCCTATGCCTCTTACCCACAAAAACAGTTCTTTAAAATTATACTGAATATCCTCAATGTTACCAGCTCTATAATGGGCACACTTTTGTTAGTTCAACTAAAGGAAATCTCAGTCCTCATATTTGTCCTGCCCCATTATTAGTACTTATTTAATTTTGTAATTACTATTGTGATGTATAGATGAACATAGGGGATGTCAGCTACTCTAAATATAGCACTTGTAAAAAAGTGTCCCTGAAAATATTTTTGAAATGTTGGCAACTATGCGGGTCAATAGGCTCCTGGGTTCCAATGATATTAAAGCGGTAGTAAACTTTTTCTAACATTACTATTTTTTAGAGGCCCTTAGGTAGGTTATGCCATAATGTACAAGTATGCACAGCATATTAGCGCATTAGGGTACACTTAAATTGTCAGACTGAGCCCTCCAGTGCTGTGCTGTGATCAATCCGGCGGGGCCCGGGCGCTTCCATCTTCACCCGGTCTTCCTTCGGGGTTCTGTACCTTCGGTCACTTGCCTTGCCTTGGCTGGGCTGCGTTGATATTATTACCACGCATGCTCATGTGCATCCTCTTTCTCTCATCCCCCTTTCTCTCTCATCCTCTTTCCCTTACCCCTAACACCTCTTTCATCCATTTCTCTCTCTCTCTCTCTCTCATCCTCCCTCTCTCTTTAATTTAATTTGTTATAACAAAAAATTGTTTGCATTTTTATTTATTCATTTATTGTTTATAAAAGGCCCCACCAAAATCCTCAGCACCAGGCCCACAATGTTCTTAATCTGGCCCTGCAGCTAGTAGACGGGGATGTGACAAAACTCTGATCCTCTAGCCAATGGACAGATCTGTGGCAGAGCTCTGGCCCTCTAACTAGAACACTGTGGTTGTGGCAGGGCTCTGATCTTTTTAACAGTAGATGGGGTTGTAGCAGACCTTTGTATATAGTAGACAAGGTTGTGGCCAAGCTCGGACCCTCTAGCCAATAGACAGAACTGTGGCAGAGCTTTGATCTCCTAGCTAGTCAATGAGATTGTGGCAGTCATGGCAGAACTCTGACCCTCTAACTAGTATGCGGTGCTAACAACCGACATGATGTAATAGTGGTGGGCAGCCACGAACACAATATTTTTTAGTTGCAGGCAAAAGACTGTAGGTTAGCTGCTCCCACGTTGCAAGGAAAGAAGGCAAACTTATATCCTTTGATTTAAAAAATGGCTTCTTGCTATAACACAACATCTTGATTTTCCATTCTTTAAAGCAGAACTGAAGGCAAGACTTTTTTTATCATTTTGGATAGAGTAATGCCCTGTACACACGATCCATAAATCAGACGACAGATCGTCCGTTTTTTTTTTTTTGCATGCTAGTCGCATATCGAACATGAAGAGTTTACTAAAGTACGAAAACTCTCATACAACAGAATAAAACATTTGGAAGTGATGTCATGGGTTGTAGTGTATTTGTATTGTATCTTCGAATGACATCTGTACCAGTTAAATGAAAATCGTACGAGAAATTTTCCTGCTTGTCCGATTGGATAATATCGGCTGAACTGTCATGATCAGCTCTCGAAAAGCTCTGTACACACGATCCAATTTTGATACGATCGCTTCGAAAGTGGTATTTTTCGTGGATTTTCTAATCTTGTGTACAGGCCTACTGGTTGTGTAACAGCCCCTGTCAGTTTTTTTTTGCCATCTGTCACATTGGGGGGATTTCCCTTCACTTTCTTTCCCATGGAAGTGAGAAGAAATCCCTCCAAAGTTAGGGAATCCCTGGTTGTCACCAGGGTCACCAATACTAGTGTCCCCATTGGAAGATTTCCCTTAAATAAGGGATTTTCCTTCACCATTACACTCAGTGATAACAGTAAACAGGATAAAGAGACTGGGACTGGGACAACTGGGACAACCTGACGGGTTCAAATCTATTTCCAATGTATTCAAGACAAAAAAAAAAAAAGGTTTTGCCTTTATGCCTCTAGTTATAGTTTTATTATCCTTCAACTTCCTAATAAGTGGGGTTGGGATCTTCTGACAGTGGCGCGGCAGCCGCATTGTAATTCCCACCTTCTGGAGCCTGCAGCGCCTATGATGGAGGTCACACGTCCCGTGGTCCAGGCATTGGACCAGTGGGACGTCCATCAACGCTGCAGGCTCCAGAAGGTGGGACCTGCTATTACACTTGGCCGCACTCGGGTCAGATCGGTCCCAGCTCGGCGACTGCGCTCGGGGCTAATAATAGAACCGTGCCCACCCGAGACCCAGGGCTTTTTGGGGACCCACTCTGGACTTCAGCCACTGTCACGCCGCCCCCCCCGCCAACGCCACTGACAACAGAAATTAGCTTTAACCTCTTGGCTAGATTGTATGTGACCCCGCTGAGGGTGCGCAGCTAAAAGCCCGATTCCTAGGTACCGGCGAACACTAATAACCCCAAGTGCAAAGAAATGGATACTAAAAATTGGTCAGATCTGCTCCATAGAAAAGACAATACATGCAGGGGAAGACCTACTAGACTAGAGAGATATAACGATACCTGGGGGGAAATGGCTGGATTTCAAGAAATCGGGGAAGTATAGGGAAATATGTTATACATGAGAATGAGAAGACATGGGAATATTAATATCTTGAGTATGTAGAGAATTGATTAGTTGGGGAAGACTAAAGCCCCATACACACGGTAGGATTTTCCGATGGATTCTGTCCTATCGGACAATGTTGTCGGAAAATCAGACCGTGTGTAGGCACCATCGGACAGTTTCCATCAGATTGTCTGACGGACAAAGTCCTATCTCCTGCTGGATAGATTTTTTGACAACAAAGTCCGATCACACCAAATCCGATCGTGTGTAGCGAATTCCGACCGGACAAAGTGCTACGCATGCTCAGATCACATTACAAGACCAAAGCTATTGGCTACTAGCCTCTACGTAGTCCCGTCGTAGGCAACAAACGTCACCACGTTCAGAATGATCGGATTTTCCGACAACTTTGTCCGACCGTGTGTACGCAAAACCAACATCGGACAAAGTATGACGGACATGGTCTGACGGACCTGGTCCTCGGATAATCCGCGCGTGTGTATGGGGCTTAAGAAGGGAAAAGGAGGGAGCCTAGAAAGGAAATGGGGGGGGGGGGGGTGTGGGGGTGGGTTTTGGGTTTTTTGTTTTTTTGCCTTTGCCAAGATTTAAGACTGTAGATGGTATTTTTACATAAGTTTGATAAGGTGGAGCTCATGATACAGATGGACAGCAGCACGAGATCCTAGCCATACCATCCACTGACAGTATACCACGGTCCCTACGGACTCCATCTTGGATACATATTGGCTTTATATTTTCCCCTTTTTTATGCGCTATGCGCAAAACTTGGGTTTACAGATGCGCCTAATAAGGAGCTATACATTACCAAGAGATGTACCCTGTGCTCTGTGTTTGACTTCCATGGCCTCCCAGTAGAGATACCATATATATTCAACAAAGAGTTATGACAGTGGTATCACCACTAATATCCGCTGTGAATTCTTTGATATTAAGTCATCCCTCCCTACGGGTGACCCAATACGGCTGGCACTAACTACGGAACATATAACAGTTTTGATTGGATGACATCATCCGTTGGTCCCTTGTATGACTCCCGGACCCACACTGAGGTTGAATATATACAAATATTTTTCTTAAAAGTAGCTTTCACTAAATATCCTATAAAGAGACTTATTTTTCGGGATTTTATTGAAACATAAATGTACTTTATTTATCACAGGTATTTCTATAATGCCGACAATTTAGACATTTATATTGCACATTCATATCAGCCCTCTCGGATCTTACAATCCATAGCCGGCCACAGAAGGATTGAACCTCGACTGGTTCAGCAGCGACAAGGCCTGAGATTCAATCCATCCCTGGGCAAGCTGTACTGAAATCAAATTGACTTCAGTACAACCAGTGGGATTTTTTTTTATGTGATCACTGCCGGCAGCTATAGCCACCAGCAGTGATCATTTTGTTCTACCGGCAGGGAAAGCTCCTCACTGGAAAAACACAATAGCACTATGGGAGGGATTTCCCCATCTGTGTTGATGGGGGAAATCGAGCAATTTTCTTTCCGTCCACACGTTGTGGACGGAAAGAAAATTGCATAATCTATGGGCTGCTAGAGTCCCTAATGTTGGACATAGAAAAGTGTTTTTTTTTTTTTTTTTCAATCAGCCAGTGGGCGGATCAGAAAAACCAAATGGAATCCCCATCCCCATCTATTCAAATAAAACAAACACCACACCGACAAGTATTGTTAAGTAAAAGTAGTCAAATTTTATTACAATATCCAATAAAAAAACATAGGTGGGACTATATTGCAAATGTATAAAACACTTTACAGTAAAAGGCATTGCCACTCTTGGTGGCAGATGAGTGGGTGTAGCAAAACCTAAGAGGCATTGCCACCCTTGGTGGTACAAAAAAGTGGTTACTGCCCCCACCTGTAACTGGTCACTGCAGCAAAGAACATTGCAAAGGCAAACACATAAAAATAAGACATTACCACGCTCAACTTACCGACCAGCCTGTGACCAACCAAACTGTCCTGTCAAGCAGTATGTGTCAAAGACAGGGGTTTAGTTGCACACATTCACAAATGCATGCGTAAGCCACAGAGCCACGGCAAGGCACCCCATTTTCTGTGGAACCTAAGAGGCATTGCCACCATTGGTGGTAGATGAGTGCATGTAGGTGGGAGCTGGGCGTGGGGGAGTGAGGGCAGATGAGTGGGTGTAGCAGAGCCTTAGGCATTGTCACCCTTGGTGGTAGATGATTGCATGTAGGTGGGGCCTGGGGGTATTACCAGTACGCTGGGCATGGGGGAGTGAGGGCAGATGAAACTTGGGGGGAAGTTCCACTGGCCACAATCACCCCATGCCCAGGGTGGTAGTGTCACCTCTTGGCGGTAGATGAGTGGGTGTAGGTGGGGCCAGGGGGTATTACCAGCATGCTGGGCATGGGGGAGTGAGGGCAGATGAAACTTGGGGGGAAGTTCCACTGTCCACAATCACCCCATGCCCAGGGTGGTAGCATCCCCTCTTGGTAGATGAGTGGGTGTATTGGGTTGTGAGGCAGTTGATCCAGAGGAAGGCGAAAAACCCCAGCAAAGCATGATCCAATGTGCTCCAGCTGGGGAAAAAATTCCTTCCTGATCCCCCGAGAGGCAATCGAATATTTCCTGGATCAGCCCTGTGTTGGTGGTAGATGAGTGGGTGTAGCAGAGCCTGAGGCATTGTCACCCTTGGTGGTAGATGATTGCATGTAGGTGGAGGCAGGGGGTATTACCAGAATGCTGGACATGGGGGAGTGAGGGCAGATGAAACTTGGGGGGAAGTTCCACTGGCCACAATCACCCCATGCCCAGGGTGGTAGCATTCCCTCTTGGCGGTAGATAAGTGGGTGTAGCAAAGTCTGAGGCATTGTCACCCTTGGTGGTAGATGATTGCATGTAGGTGGAGGCAGGGGGTATTACCAGTATGCTGGGCATGGTCCCCGGGACTGAGGGCAGATGAAACTTGGGAAGTTCCACTGGCCACAATCACCCCATGCCCAGGGTGGTAGCGTCCCCTCTTGGCGGTAGACGAGTGGGTGTAGCAGAGCCTGAGGCATTGTCACCCTTGGTGGTAGATGATTGCATGTAGGTGGAGGCAGGGGGTATTACCAGAATGCTGGGCATGGTCCCCGGGACTGAGGGCAGATGAAACTTGGGAAGTTCCACTGGCCACAATCACCCCATGCCCAGGGTGGTAGCGTCCCCTCTTGGCGGTAGACGAGTGGGTGTAGCAGAGCCTGAGGCATTGTCAACCTTGGTGGTAGATGATTGCATGTAGGTGGAGGCAGGGGGTATTACCAGAATGCTGGGCATGGGAGAGTGAGGGCAGATGAAACTTGGGGGAAGTTCCACTGGCCACAATCACCCCATGCCCAGGGTGGTAGCGTCCCCTCTTGGCGGTAGATGAGTGGGTGTAGCAAAGGCTGAGGCATTGTCACCCTTGGTGGTAGATGATTGCATGTAGGTGGAGGCAGGGGGTATTACCAGTATGCTGGGCATGGTCCCCGGGACTGAGGGCAGATGAAACTTGGGAAGTTCCACTGGCCACAATCACCCCATGCCCAGGGTGGTAGCGTCCCCTCTTGGCGGTAGACGAGTGGGTGTAGCAGAGCCTGAGGCATTGTCACCCTTGGTGGTAGATGATTGCATGTAGGTGGAGGCAGGGGGTATTACCAGAATGCTGGGCATGGGAGAGTGAGGGCAGATGAAACTTGGGGGGAAGTTCCACTGGCCACAATCACCCCATGCCCAGGGTGGTAGCGTCCCCTCTTGGCGGTAGACGAGTGGGTGTAGCAGAGCCTGAGGCATTGTCACCCTTGGTGGTAGATGATTGCATGTAGGTGGAGGCAGGGGGTATTACCAGTATGCTGGGCATGGTCCCCGGGACTGAGGGCAGATGAAACTTGGGAAGTTCCACTGGCCACAATCACCCCATGCCCAGGGTGGTAGCGTCCCCTCTTGGCGGTAGACGAGTGGGTGTAGCAGAGCCTGAGGCATTGTCACCCTTGGTGGTAGATGATTGCATGTAGGTGGAGGCAGGGGGTATTACCAGAATGCTGGGCATGGGGGAGTGAGGGCAGATGAAACTTGGGGGAAGTTCCACTGGCCACAATCACCCCATGCCCAGGGTGGTAGCGTCCCCTCTTGGCGGTAGATGAGTGGGTGTAGCAAAGCCTGAGGCATTGTCACCCTTGGTGGTAGATGATTGCATGTAGGTGGAGGCAGGGGGTATTACCAGTATGCTGGGCATGGTCCCCGGGACTGAGGGCAGATGAAACTTGGGAAGTTCCACTGGCCACAATCACCCCATGCCCAGGGTGGTAGCGTCCCCTCTTGGCGGTAGACGAGTGGGTGTAGCAGAGCCTGAGGCATTGTCACCCTTGGTGGTAGATGATTGCATGTAGGTGGAGGCAGGGGGTATTACCAGAATGCTGGGCATGGGGGAGTGAGGGCAGATGAAACTTGGGGGGAAGTTCCACTGGCCACAATCACCCCATGCCCAGGGTGGTAGCGTCCCTTCTTGGCGGTAGATGAGTGGGTGTAGCAGAGCCTGAGGCATTGTCACCCTTGGTGGTAGATGATTGCATGTAGGTGGAGGCAGGGGGTATTACCAGTATGCTGGGCATGGTCCCCGGGACTGAGGGCAGATGAAACTTGGGAAGTTCCACTGGCCACAATCACCCCATGCCCAGGGTGGTAGCGTCCCTTCTTGGTGGTAGATGAGTGGGTGTAGCAGAGCCTGAGGCATTGTCACCCTTGGTGGTAGATGATTGCATGTAGGTGGAGGCAGGGGGTATTACCAGTATGCTGGGCATGGTCCCCGGGACTGAGGGCAGATGAAACTTGGGAAGTTCCACTGGCCACAATCACCCCATGCCCAGGGTGGTAGCGTCCCCTCTTGGCGGTAGACGAGTGGGTGTAGCAGAGCCTGAGGCATTGTCACCCTTGGTGGTAGATGATTGCATGTAGGTGGAGGCAGGGGGTATTACCAGAATGCTGGGCATGGTCCCCGGGACTGAGGGCAGATGAAACTTGGGGGGAAGTTCCACTGGCCACAATCACCCCATGCCCAGGGTGGTAGCGTCCCTTCTTGGTGGTAGATGAGTGGGTGTATTGGTTTGTGAGGCAGTTGATCCAGAGGAAGGCGAAAACCCCCAGCAAAGCATGATCCAATGTGCTCCAGCTGGGGAAAAAATTCCTTCCTGATCCCCCGAGAGGCAATCGAATATTTCCTGGATCAGCCCTGTGTGTGGGGGAGGGCGGGCAATTGGAGCCCCACCCTCGGTGGTAGGTGAGTGGAGGAGGAGGGACCATCCCCCACACAGAGCTCTGGAGGGAGGAGCCATTGTCCGGACTACAGCCGGGTCCTGGCGTGTCTGTGTGATCTGCCTCCTCTGTTCAGGTTCTAAAGGAACTACAAGTCCCAGCAACCTCTGTCCGAATGAGGAACTACAACTCCCAGCATGATTTTCTCTATGGAGATATTACAGGCCCCAGTGATCTCTACATACCCCAGTCTGCTCCCCTCCAGTTCAGCCATCCCACCCCTCCCCCGCAGGCCCCGGTCCTGGGGGGGGGGGGTAAAGGGCGGTAGGAGATGAGTGTGGGGTACAATTACCCCTCCCCCGCAGGCCCCGGTCCTGGGGGGGAGGGGTAAAGGGCGGTAGGAGATAAGTGTGGGGTACAATTACCCCTCCCCCGGCAGGCCCCGGTCCTGGGGGGAGGGGTAAAGGGCGGTAGGAGATGAGTGTGGGGTACAATTACCCCTCCCCCGCAGGCCCCGGTCCTGGGGGGGGGGAGGGGTAAAGGGTGGTAGGATATAAGTGTGGGGTACAATTACCCCTGAGGAGGGGGAGGGAAGCAGGCTGGGGTATGTAGAGATTGCTGAGACTTGTAGTACATATATAGAAGAAATCATGCTGGGATTTGTAGTCCTGTAACATCTTATTCCAGGCTGGGAGCTGAACCCCCATTACTTACACAGTACATGCTGGGAGTTGTAGTTCCTCATGTGGACAGAGATTGCTGGGAGTTCCTTAGAGCCTGAGCAGAGGAGGCAGCCCCGGACACACAGACAAGCTGTGACCCGGATGTGGTCCGGACAAAGGCTCCTCCCTCCGGAGCTCTGAGGTGGAGATGTTTCCTGTTCTCTGATCTCTTCACACTGAACGCTCTCGTCCTCTGCTCGGCTATTTATCAGAGCAAGCCTTGACGTCACAGTGTAACGGCTCCAGCTCCCGATTGTCTATTTACTGGTCTCCTGGCAACGCTCCCTACATCATCTGGTCACGTCCCTCCCATGCGCTGATCACGCCTACTCCCACCTGGGCCGTTACGTCTCTCTCTGCGGGCGTCACGTGTTGCACGTAGCTGGCAGAACGAGGCCACGTGACTTCAAAGGAGGAGAAGCGTGAAAGCCTCCCTGCAGATACTGCGCATGTGCGGCTCAGAGACGCCTGCAGGTAAACATAAACAAGCGGGGGGATGATTTCCATGGAAACCATTAACCCCATAAATGCCAGAGAACACATCTGCACTGGAGTCTCCGCCCCCTGCAGGTTCCCAGCCTATCTCCTGCAGGCTACTACTAGAGTTTGCGGGATGGGGGTGTAGCCTGGAAGAGGGAGGAGTTCCTGGAGGTGCATTACTTTCCAGGCTCCTCTATATGCTGACCAATGGGGTGCCATCTCCTTCTCATGTATGCCGTGTGTTATGTATGTAAGCTTGACCGTCCCGTGTGTCATGTATGTAATCTGTGACCATCCTGTGTGTTTATGTATGTAATCTATGACCGTCCAGTGTGTCATGTATCTAATCTCTGACCGGCGTGTGTCATGTATGTGATCTCTGACCGTCGTGTGTCATGTATGTAATCTGTGACCATCCCGTGTGTTTATGTATGTAATCTGTGACCGTCCTGTGTGTTATGTATGTAATCTCTGACCGTCCTGTGTGTCGTGTATGTAATCGTCTGACCTTCCCATGTGTTATGTATGTGATCTCTGATCGTCCCGCGTGTTATGTAATCTCTGACCATCGTGTGTCATGCATGTAATCTGTGACCATCCCGTGTGTCATGTATGTAATCTCTGACCGTCCCGCGTGTCGTGCATGTAACCTCTCACCTACCCGTGTGTTATGTATGTGATCTCTGACCGTCCCGTGTATGTAATCTCTGACCATCGTGTGTCATGTATGTAATCTGTGACTGACCCGTGTGTCATGTATGTAATCTCTGGCCGTCATGTGTGTAACCTCTGACCGTCCTGTGTGTCGTGTATGTAATCTGTGACCATCCCATGTGTCATGTATGTAATCTATGACCGTCCAGTGTGTCATGTAGCTAATCTCTGACCGGCGTGTGTCATGTATGTAATCTCTGACCGTCGTGTGTCATGTATGTAATCTCTGACCGTCCCGTGTGTCGTGTATGTAATCGTCTGACCTTCCCGTGTGTTATGTATGTGATCTCTGATCGTCCCGTGTGTTATGTAATCTCTGACCATCGTGTGTCATGTATGTAATCTCTGACCATCCCATCTGTTATGTATGTAATCTCTGACCTTCCCGTGTGTTATGTATGTGATCTCTGACCGCCCCGTGTGCCGTGTTTGTAATCTCTGACCATTGTGTGTCATGCATGTAATCTGTGACTGACCCGTGTGTCATGTATGTAATCTCGGACCATCGTGTGTCATGTATGTAATCTCTGAACTTTCCGTGTGTTATGTATGTAATCTCTGACCGTCCCATGTGTCGTGTATGTAATCTGTGACCGTCCCGTGTGTCGTGTTTGTAATCTGTGACCGTCCCATGTGTCATGTATGTAATCTGTGACTGACCCGTGTGTCATGTATGTAATCTCTGACCGTCGTGTGTCATGTATGTAATCTCTGACCGTCGTGTGTTATGTATGTAATCTTTGACCGTCGTGTGTTATGTATGTAATCTTTGACCGTCGTGTGTCATGTATGTAATCTCTGAACTTCCCGTGTGTTATGTATGTAATCTCTGGCCGTTGTGTGTTATGTATGTAATCTCTGACCGTCCTGTGTGCCGTGTATGTAATCTGTGACTGACCCGTGTGTCATGTATGTAATTTCTGAGGGGCTTGTCACAGGTAAATGATCTGTGTATTTAGATGTCTGCCTGGAGTTCAGTGTTAAAACAGAACTACAGGCAGATATAAGAGACCCATTTATACCTCTCATCCATTCATTCATGGCTCTCCATTGCGGGGCGAATGACAGGGGGGAGGGGTTTGTCATCAATCAGTTGCGGGTGGGCGTGCACTGCACGCTGCGGGGGCGTGCCCGTGGGTTGGGAGGACTCGATGTCCTCCGGCGGCCCGCGATTGACCTGTATACAGGCAGAAGGGGGGAATGTAAACATGGCATTT
The DNA here is from genome assembly GCA_028564925.1 of Lithobates sylvaticus. Taxonomy (NCBI): domain Eukaryota; kingdom Metazoa; phylum Chordata; class Amphibia; order Anura; family Ranidae; genus Lithobates; species Lithobates sylvaticus. The sequence goes on from CM053026.1 coordinate 262,203,457, forward strand.
CCTTATTCTGACGGGTGACATGACAGGGATCTACTGTTCCCAGTGGTCGGGAACAGTGATCTCTGTCATGTCCCAGTAAGCCCCCCCCCCTACAGTTAGAAACACTCATAGGGAACACAGTTAACCCCTTGATCGCCCCCTACTGTTAACCCCTTCCCTGCCAGCGACATTTATACAGTAATCAGTGGCTATTTTTAGTTCTGATCGCTGTATAAATGTCACTGGTCTCCAAAAAAGTGTCCGATCTGTCCGCCGCAATGTCGCAGTCCCACCATTACTAGTAAAAAAATAAATAAATAAAAATGGCATAAATGTATTCCCTATTTTATAGACGCTATCATTTTTGTGAAAACCAATCAATATACGCTTAGGCTGGTTTCACACTGTAGCGGTGGGGGCGCTGGCGGTAAAGCGGCGCTATATTTAGCGCCGCTTTACCGGCGTTTTAGCGGCGCATTGCGGCCGCTCGCGGGGTGTTTTTACCCCCCGCTAGCGGCCGAAAAAGGGTCAATACCGCCCGCAAACCGCCGCTATAGCGGCGTTTTGCGGGCGGGAACGGCGCGCTCCCCCATTGTTTTCAATGGGACGGGCGCTATAGGAGCGGTAAATACACCGCTCCTATAGCGAGCCAAAGATGCGGCTTGCAGGACATTTTTGAGCGTCCTGCAAGCGCACCGCTTCAGTGTTAAAGCCCTCGGGCTTTCACACTGAAGGAACAGCAACAGCTGTTCGGGTCGGTTTGCAGGCGCTATTCTTAGCGCAATAGCGCTTGCAAACCGCCCCAGTGTGAAAGGGGCCTTATTGCAATTTTTTATTTATTTTTTTTAAATATGTAGAATATACATCGGCCTAAACGGATGAAGAAATTTGTTATAAAAAAAATAAATGTAAAAAATATTGTTTTTTTTATTTCAAAATTGTCGCTCTTCTTTTATTGGTTTTAGTGCAAAAAATAAAAACCACAGAGCTGATCAAATACCACCAAAAGAAAGCTCTATTTGTGGGAAAAAAAAGGAAGTCAATTTTGTTTGTGCACAACGTCGCACGACCGCGCAATTGTCAGTTAAATAGACGCAGTGCCGAATCGCAAAAAAATGCTTTGGTCATTAACCACTTAAGCCCCGGACCAATTTGCAGCCAAAGGACCAGGCACCTTTTTGCGCCGTGGCTCCCAAACAAAATTGACGTCTTTTTTTTTCCCACAAATAGAGCTTTCTTTTGGTGGTATTTGATCGCCCCTGCGGTTTTTATTTTTTGCGCTATAAACAAAAATAGAGCGACAATTTTGAAAAAAAATGCAATATTTTTTACTTTTTGCTATAATAAATATCCCCCAAAAAATATATATAAAAAAAATTTTTTTCCTCAGTTTAGGCCGATACGTATTCTACATATTTTTGGTAAAAAAAACGCAATTAGCGATTATTGATTGGTTTGCGCAAAAGTTATAGCGTCTACAAAATAGGGGATAGTTTTATAGCATTTTTATTAATATTTTTTTTTTTACTAGTAATGGCGGCGATGAGCGATTTTTTATTGTGACTGCGACATTATGGCATTAGTTGGGGAAGACTAAGAAGGGAAAAGGAGGGAGCCTAGAAAGAAAAAAGGGGGGGGGGGGGGTGGGGGGTGGGGGTGGATTGGGTTTTTTGTTTTTTTGTCTTTGCCAAGATTTAAGACTAGATGGTATTATTACATAAGTTTGATAAGGTGGCGCTCATGATACAGATGGACAGCAGCACGAGATCCTAGCCATACCATCCACTGACAGTATACCACGGTCCCTACGGACTCCATCTTGGATACATATTGGCTTTATATTTTCCCCTTTTTTATGCGCTATGCGCATAACTTGGGTTTACAGATGCGCCTAATAAGGAGCTATACATTACCAAGAGATGTACCCTGTGCTCTGTGTTTGACTTCCATGGCCTCCCAGTAGAGATACCATATATATTCAACAAAGAGTTATGACAGTGGTATCACCACTAATATCCGCTGTGAATTCTTTGATATTAAGTCATCCCTCCCTACGGGTGACCCAATACGGCTGGCACTAACTACGGAACATATAACAGTTTTGATTGGATGACATCATCCGTTGGTCCCTTGTATGACTCCCGGACCCACACTGAGGTTGAATATATACAAATATTTTTCTTAAAAGTTGCTTTCCCTAAAGATCCTATAAAGAGACCCATTTTTCGGGATTTTATTGAAACATAAATGTACTTTATTTATCACAGGTATTTCTATAATGCCGACAATTTACACATTTATATTGCACATTCATATCAGCCCTCTCGGATCTTACAATCCATAGCCGGCCACAGAAGGATTGAACCTCGACTGGTTCAGCAGCGACAAGGCCTGAGATTCAATCCATCCATGGGCAAGCTGTACTGAAATCAAATTGACTTCAGTACAACCAGTGGGATTTTTTTTTTTTTTATGTGATCACTGCCGGCAGCTATAGCCACCAGCAGTGATCATTTTGTTCTACCGGCAGGGAAAGCTCCTCACTGGAAAAACACGATAGCACTATGGGAGGGATTTCCCCATCTGTGTTGATGGGGGAAATCGAGTAATTTTCTTTCCGTCCACACGTTGTGGACGGAAAGAAAATTGCATAATCTATGAGCTGCTAAAGGCCCTAATGTTGGACATAGAAAAGTGTTTTTTTTTTTTTTCTTCAATCAGCCAGTGGGCGGATCAGAAAAACCAAATGGAATCCCCATCTATTCAAATAAAACAAACACCACACCGACAAGTATTGTTAAGTAAAAGTAGTCAAATTTTATTACACTATCCAATAAAAAAAACATAGATGGGACTATATTGCAAATGTATAAAAACACTTTACAGTAAAAGGCATTGCCACTCTTGGTGGCAGATGAGTGGGTGTAGCAAAACCTAAGAGGCATTGCCACCCTTGGTGATACAAAAAAGTGGTTACTGCCCCCACCTGTAACTGGTCACTGCAGCAAAGAACATTGCAAAGGCAAACACATAAAAATAAGACATTACCACGCTCAACTTACCGACCAGCCTGTGACCAACCAAACTGTCCTGTCAAGCAGTATGTGTCAAAGACAGGGGTTTAGTTGCACACATTCACAAATGCATGCGTAAGCCACAGAGCCACGGCAAGGCACCCCATTTTCTGTGGAACCTAAGAGGCATTGCCACCATTGATGGTAGATGAGTGCATGTAGGTGGGAGCAGGGGGGGGGGGGGGGGGGGGGGGGGGGGGAGTGAGGGCAGATGAAACTTGGTGGTAGATGAGTGGGTGTAGCAGAGCCTTAGGCATTGTCACCCTTGGTGGTAGATGATTGCATGTAGGTGGGGCCTGGGGGTATTACCAGTACGCTGGGCATGGGGGAGTGAGGGCAGATGAAACTTGGGGGGAAGTTCCACTGGCCACAATCACCCCATGCCCAGGGTGGTAGTGTCACCTCTTGGCGGTAGATGAGTGGGTGTAGGTGGGGCCAGGGGGTATTACCAGCATGCTGGGCATGGGGGAGTGAGGGCAGATGAAACTTGGGGGGAAGTTCCACTGTCCACAATCACCCCATGCCCAGGGTGGTAGCATCCCCTCTTGGCGGTAGATGAGTGGGTGTATTGGGTTGTGAGGCAGTTTATCCAGAGGAAGGCGAAAAACCCCAGCAAAGCATGATCCAATGTGCTCCAGCTGGGGAAAAAATTCCTTCCTGATCCCCCGAGAGGCAATCGAATATTTCCTGGATCAGCCCTGTGTTGGTGGTAGATGAGTGGGTGTAGCAGAGCCTGAGGCATTGTCACCCTTGGTGGTAGATGATTGCATGTAGGTGGAGGCAGGGGGTATTACCAGAATGCTGGACATGGGGGAGTGAGGGCAGATGAAACTTGGGGGGAAGTTCCACTGGCCACAATCACCCCATGCCCAGGGTGGTAGCATTCCCTCTTGGCGGTAGACAAGTGGGTGTAGCAAAGTCTGAGGCATTGTCACCCTTGGTGGTAGATGATTGCATGTAGGTGGAGGCAGGGGGTATTACCAGTATGCTGGGCATGGTCCCCGGGACTGAGGGCAGATGAAACCTGGGAAGTTCCACTGGCCACAATCACCCCATGCCCAGGGTGGTAGCGCCCCCTCTTGGCGGTAGACGAGTGGGTGTAGCAGAGCCTGAGGCATTGTCACCCTTGGTGGTAGATGAGTGCATGTAGGTGGAGGCAGGGGGTATTACCAGTATGCTGGGCATGGTCCCCGGGACTGAGGGCAGATGAAACTTGGGAAGTTCCACTGGCCACAATCACCCCATGCCCAGGGTGGTAGCGTCCCCTCTTGGCGGTAGACAAGTGGGTGTAGCAGAGCCTGAGGCATTGTCACCCTTGGTGGTAGATGATTGCATGTAGGTGGAGGCAGGGGGTATTACCAGAATGCTGGACATGGGGGAGTGAGGGCAGATGAAACTTGGGGGGAAGTTCCACTGGCCACAATCACCCCATGCCCAGGGTGGTAGCATTCCCTCTTGGCGGTAGATAAGTGGGTGTAGCAAAGTCTGAGGCATTGTCACCCTTGGTGGTAGATGATTGCATGTAGGTGGAGGCAGGGGGTATTACCAGTATGCTGGGCATGGTCCCCGGGACTGAGGGCAGATGAAACTTGGGAAGTTCCACTGGCCACAATCACCCCATGCCCAGGGTGGTAGCGTCCCCTCTTGGCGGTAGACGAGTGGGTGTAGCAGAGCCTGAGGCATTGTCACCCTTGGTGGTAGATGATTGCATGTAGGTGGAGGCAGGGAGTATTACCAGAATGCTGGGCATGGGGGAGTGAGGGCAGATGAAACTTGGGGGGAAGTTCCACTGGCCACAATCACCCCATGCCCAGGGTGGTAGCGTCCCCTCTTGGCGGTGGATGAGTGGGTGTAGCAAAGGCTGAGGCATTGTCACCCTTGGTGCTAGATGATTGCATGTAGGTGGAGGCAGGGGGTATTACCAGTATGCTGGGCATGGTCCCCGGGACTGAGGGCAGATGAAACTTGGGAAGTTCCACTGGCCACAATCACCCCATGCCCAGGGTGGTAGCGTCCCCTCTTGGCGGTAGACGAGTGGGTGTAGCAGAGCCTGAGGCATTGTCACCCTTGGTGGTAGATGATTGCATGTAGGTGGAGGCAGGGGGTATTACCAGAATGCTGGGCATGGGGGAGTGAGGGCAGATGAAACTTGGGGGGAAGTTCCACTGGCCACAATCACCCCATGCCCAGGGTGGTAGCGTCCCCTCTTGGCGGTGGATGAGTGGGTGTAGCAAAGGCTGAGGCATTGTCACCCTTGGTGCTAGATGATTGCATGTAGGTGGAGGCAGGGGGTATTACCAGTATGCTGGGCATGGTCCCCGGGACTGAGGGCAGATGAAACTTGGGAAGTTCCACTGGCCACAATCACCCCATGCCCAGGGTGGTAGCGTCCCCTCTTGGCGGTAGACAAGTGGGTGTAGCAGAGCCTGAGGCATTGTCACCCTTGGTGGTAGATGATTGCATGTAGGTGGAGGCAGGGGGTATTACCAGAATGCTGGACATGGGGGAGTGAGGGCAGATGAAACTTGGGGGGAAGTTCCACTGGCCACAATCACCCCACTCCCAGGGTGGTAGCATTCCCTCTTGGCGGTAGATAAGTGGGTGTAGCAAAGTCTGAGGCATTGTCACCCTTGGTGGTAGATGATTGCATGTAGGTGGAGGCAGGGGGTATTACCAGTATGCTGGGCATGGTCCCCGGGACTGAGGGCAGATGAAACTTGGGAAGTTCCACTGGCCACAATCACCCCATGCCCAGGGTGGTAGCGTCCCCTCTTGGCGGTAGACGAGTGGGTGTAGCAGAGCCTGAGGCATTGTCACCCTTGGTGGTAGATGATTGCATGTAGGTGGAGGCAGGGAGTATTACCAGAATGCTGGGCATGGGGGAGTGAGGGCAGATGAAACTTGGGGGGAAGTTCCACTGGCCACAATCACCCCATGCCCAGGGTGGTAGCGTCCCCTCTTGGCGGTGGATGAGTGGGTGTAGCAAAGGCTGAGGCATTGTCACCCTTGGTGCTAGATGATTGCATGTAGGTGGAGGCAGGGGGTATTACCAGTATGCTGGGCATGGTCCCCGGGACTGAGGGCAGATGAAACTTGGGAAGTTCCACTGGCCACAATCACCCCATGCCCAGGGTGGTAGCGTCCCCTCTTGGCGGTAGACGAGTGGGTGTAGCAGAGCCTGAGGCATTGTCACCCTTGGTGGTAGATGATTGCATGTAGGTGGAGGCAGGGGGTATTACCAGAATGCTGGGCATGGGGGAGTGAGGGCAGATGAAACTTGGGGGGAAGTTCCACTGGCCACAATCACCCCATGCCCAGGGTGGTAGCGTCCCCTCTTGGCGGTGGATGAGTGGGTGTAGCAAAGGCTGAGGCATTGTCACCCTTGGTGCTAGATGATTGCATGTAGGTGGAGGCAGGGGGTATTACCAGTATGCTGGGCATGGTCCCCGGGACTGAGGGCAGATGAAACTTGGGAAGTTCCACTGGCCACAATCACCCCATGCCCAGGGTGGTAGCGTCCCCTCTTGGCGGTAGACGAGTGGGTGTAGCAGAGCCTGAGGCATTGTCACCCTTGGTGGTAGATGATTGCATGTAGGTGGAGACAGGGGGTATTACCAGAATGCTGGGCATGGGGGAGTGAGGGCAGATGAAACTTGGGGGGGAAGTTCCACTGGCCACAATCACCCCATGCCCAGGGTGGTAGCGTCCCCTCTTGGCAGTAGATGAGTGGGTGTAGCAAAGCCTGAGGCATTGTCACCCTTGGTGGTAGAGGATTGCATGTAGGTGGAGGCAGGGGGTATTACCAGTATGCTGGGCATGGTCCCCGGGACTGAGGGCAGATGAAACTTGGGAAGTTCCACTGGCCACAATCACCCCATGCCCAGGGTGGTAGCGTCCCTTCTTGGTGGTAGATGAGTGGGGGTGTATTGGTTTGTGAGGCAGTTGATCTAGAGGAAGGCGAAAACCCCCAGCAAAGCATGATCCAATGTGCTCCAGCTGGGGAAAAAATTCCTTCCTGATCCCCCGAGAGGCAATCGAATATTTCCTGGATCAGCCCTGTGTGTGGGGGAGGGCGGGCAATTGGAGCCCCACCCTCGGTGGTAGGTGAGTGGAGGAGGAGGGACCATCCCCCACACAGAGCTCTGGAGGGAGGAGCCATTGTTCGGACTACAGCCGGGTCCTGGCGTGTCTGTGTGATCTGCCTCCTCTGTTCAGGTTCTAAAGGAACTACAAGTCCCAGCAACCTCTGTCCGAATAAGGAACTACAACTCCCAGCATGATTTTCTCTATGGAGATATTACAGGCCCCAGTGACCTCTACATACCCCAGTCTGCTCCCCTCCAGTTCAGCCATCCCACCCCTCCCCCGCAGGCCCCGGTCCTGGGGGGGAGGGGTAAAGGCCGGTAGGAGATGAGTGTGGGGTACAATTACCCCTCCCCGCAGGCCCCGGTCCTGGGGGGAGGGGTAAAGGGCGGTAGGAGATAAGTGTGGGGTACAATTACCCCTCCCCCGCAGGCCCCGGTCCTGGGGGGAGGGGTAAAGGGCGGTAGGAGATGAGTGTGGGGTACAATTACCCCTCCCCCGCAGGCCCCGGTCCTGGGGGGAGGGGTAAAGGGCGGTAGGAGGGGTAAAGGGCGGTAGGAGATGAGTGTGGGGTACAATTACCCCTCCCCCGCAGGCCCCGGTCCTGGGGGGGAGGGGTAAAGGGCGGTAGGAGATAAGTGTGGGGTACAATTACCCCTGAGGAGGGGGAGGGGAGCAGGCTGGGGTATGTAGAGATTGCTGAGACTTGTAGTACATATATAGAAGAAATCATGCTGGGATTTGTAGTCCTGTAACATCTTATTCCAGGCTGGGAGCTGAACCCCCATTACTTACACAGTACATGCTGGGAGTTGTAGTTCCTCATGTGGACAGAGATTGCTGGGAGTTCCTTAGAGCCTGAGCAGAGGAGGCAGCCCCGGACACACAGACAAGCTGTGACCAGGATGTGGTCTGGACAAAGGCTCCTCCCTCCAGAGCTCTGAGGTGGAGATGTTTCCTGTTCTCTGATCTCTTAACACTGAACGCTCTCATCCTCTGCTCGGCTATTTATCAGATGAAACCTTGACGTCACAGTGCAACGGCTCCAGCTCCCGATTGTCTATTTACTGGTCTCCTGGCAACGCTTCCTACGTCATCTGGTCACGTCCCTCCCATGCGCTGATCACGCCCACTCCCACCTGGGCCGTTACGTCTCTCTCTGCGGGTGTCACGTGGTGCACGTAGCTGGCAGAACGAGGCCACGTGACTTCAAAGGAGGAGAAGCGTGAAAACAAGCGGGGGGGATGATTTCCATGGAAACCATTAACCCCATAAATGCCAGAGAACACATCTGCACTGGACTCTCCGCTCCCTGCAGGCTACTACTAGAGTTTGCGGGATGGGGGTGTAGCCTGGAAGAGGGAGGAGTTCCTGGAGGTGCATTACTTTCCAGGCTCCTCTATGCTGACCAATGGGGTGCCATCTCCTTCTCATGTATGCCGTGTGTTATGTATGTAAGCTTGACCGTCCCGTGTGTCATGTATGTAATCTGTGACCATCCTGTGTGTTTATGTATGTAATCTGTGACCGTCCTGTGTGTTATGTATGTAATCTCTGACCGTCCCGTGTGTCGTGTATGTAATCGTCTGACCTTCCCGTGTGTTATGTATGTGATCTCTGATCGTCCCGCGTGTTATGTAATCTCTGACCATCGTGTGTCATGTATGTAATCTGTGACCATCCCGTGTGTTATGTATGTAATCTGTGACCATCCCGTGTGTCGTGCATGTAACCTCTCACCTTCCCATGTTTTATGTATGTAATTTCTGACCTTCCCGTGTGTTATGTATGTGATCTCTGACCGACCCGTGTATGTAATCTCTGACCATCGTGTGTCATGTATGTAATCTGTGACTGACCCATGTGTCATGTATGTAATCTCTGACCGCCGTGTGTCATGTATGTAATCTCTGAACTTCCCGTGTGTTATGTATGTAATTTGTGACTGACCCGTGTGTCATGTATGTAACCTCTGACCGTCCTGTGTGTCCTGTATGTAATCTGTGACCATCCCGTGTGTCATGTATGTAATCTATGACCGTCCAGTGTGTCATGTAGCTAATCTCTGACCGGCGTGTGTCATGTATGTAATCTCTGACCGGCGTGTGTCATGTATGTAATCTCTGACCGGCGTGTGTCATGTATGTAATCTCTGACCGGCCTGTGTGTCATGTATGTAATCTGTGACCATCCTGTGTGTTTATGTATGTAATCTCTGACCTTCCCGTGTGTTATGTATGTGATCTCTGATCGTCCCGTGTGTTATGTAATCTCTGACCATCGTGTGTCATGTATGTAATCTGTGACCATCCCATGTGTTTATGTATGTAATCTCTGACCATCGTGTGTTATGTATGTAATCTCTGACCGTCGTGTGTTATGTATGTAATCTCTGACCATCGTGTGTTATGTATGTAATCTCTGACCGTCGTGTGTTATGTATGTAATCTCTGACCGTCGTGTGTTATGTATGTAATCTCTGACCGTCGTGTGTCATGTATGTAATCTCTGAACTTCCCGTGTGTTATGTATGTAATCTATGACCGTCGTGTGTCATGTATGTAATCTCTGAACTTCCCGTGTGTTATGTATGTAATCTATGACCGTCGTGTGTCATGTATGTAATCTCTGAACTTCCCGTGTGTTATGTATGTAATCTCTGATCATCGTGTGTTATGTATATAATCTCTGACCGTCGTGTGTCATGTATGTAATCTCTGAACTGCCCGTGTGTCATGTATGTTATCTCTGACCGTCCTGTGTGCCGCGTATGTAATCTGTGACTGACCCGTGTGTCATGTATGTAATTTCTGAGGGGGTTGTCACAGGTAAATGATCTGTGTATTTAGATGTCTGCCTGGAGTTCAGTGTTATCACAGAACTACAGGCAGATATAAGAGACCCATTTATACCTCTCATCCATTCATTCATGGCTCTCCATTGCGGGGCGAATGACAGGTGGCGGGTGGGCGTGCGCTGCACGCTGCGGGGCGTGCCCGTGGGTTGGGAGGACTCGATGTCCTCCGGCGGCCCGCGATTGACCTGTATACAGGCAGAAGGGGGGAATGTAAACATGGCATTTCCTTGTTCTGACGGGTGACATGACAGGGATCTACTGTTCCCAGTGGTCGGGAACAGTGATCTCTGTCATGTCCCAGTAAGCCCCCCCCCCCCCTACAGTTAGAAACACTCATAGGGAACACAGTTAACCCCTTGATCCCCCCCTACTGTTAACCCCTTCCCTGCCAGCGACATTTATACAGTAATCAGTGGCTATTTTTAGTTCTGATCGCTGTATAAATGTACCTGGTCTCCAAAACAGTATCCGATCTGTCCGCCGCAATGTCGTAGTCCCACCATTACTATAAAAAAAAAATTAAATAAAAATGCCATAAATGTATTCCCTATTGTATAGACGCTATCATTTTTGTGAAAACCAATATATATACGCTTATTGCGATTTTTTTTTTTTTTTTTTTTTTTTTTTTTTTTTTTAAATATGTAGAATATACATCGGCCTAAACTGATGAAGAAATGTGTTTTAAAAAAAATAAATGTAAAAAATATTGTTTTTTTATTTCAAAATTGTCGCTCTTCTTTTATTGTTTTTAGTGCAAAAAATAAAAACCACAGAGCTGATCAAATACCACCAAAAGAAAGCTCTATTTGTGGGGAAAAAAAGGACGTCAATTTTGTTTGTGTACAACGTCGCACGACCGCGCAATTGTCAGTTAAATAGACGCAGTGCCGATTCGCAAAAAATGCTTTGGTCATTAACCACTTCAGCCCCGGACCAATTTGCAGCCAAAGGACCAGGCCCCTTTTTGCGATTCGGCACTGCGTCGCTTTAACTGACAATTGCGCGGTCGTGCGACGTGGCTCCCAAACAAAATTGACATCCTTTTTTTCCCACAAATAGAGCTTTCTTTTGGTGGTATTTTATCACCTCTGCGTTTTTTTCTTTTTTGCGCTATAAACAAAAATAGAGCGACAATTTTGAAAAAAATGCAATATTTTTTACTTTTTGCTATAATAAATATCCCCAAAAAAATTTTTCCCTCAGTTTAGGCCGATACGTATTCTACATATTTTTGGTTAAAAAAAACGCAATTAGCGATTATTGATTGGTTTGCGCAAAAGTTATAGCGTCTACAAAATAGGGGATAGTTTTATAGCATTTTTATTAATTTTTTTTTTTTTACTAGTAATGGCAGTGATCAGCGATTTTTATTGTGACTGCGACATTATGGCGGACACATCGGACATTTTTGACACATTTTTGGGACCATTGTCATTTATACAGCAATCAGTGCTATTTAAATGCACTGATTACTGTGTAAATGACACTGGCAGTGAAGGAGTTAACCACTAGGGGGCGGAGAGGGGTTAAGTGAGCCCTGTGTGTGTTTTCTAACTGTCTGGGGGCGTGGCTTGGCGTGTGACGTCACTGATCGTCTTTCCCTATAAGAGGGAACAGACGATCAGTGACAGTGTCACTAGGAAGCACGGGGGAGAGGTTTGATTACACAGACCTCTCCCCATTCTTCAGCTCTGTGACCCGATCGCGGGACACCAGCGGCCGCGGTCACGGAGCTCAGGACCGGGCGCGACCCACGGCTCTTAAAGGACAATGTACCTGTACGTTGATGTGCCCAGCCGCGCTACTTCTGCTGACGTATATGTGCAGGAGGCGGTCCTTAAGCGGTTAAGAGGGTAAAGCCTTCCGGGGCTGAAGTGGTTAAGGTTTCCTTGGACTCATTTAGTAGGTTGGCGCTCTTCATGCCATCTTCCTCATTCTGGCAGCTGTGGGGTTTGGTGGGGTCACCATTGAGGACACATTTTCAGTGTGATTCGTCTGGCAGAGAAGGTTCAGTGCCTAAGTGCTCCAGTATTAGTAAATCTCCCCCATTGTGTCAAAGAGTGATCTCTTTAGGATATGTCAACTTCATATACAGTATCTCACAAAAGTAAGTACACCCCTCACATTTGTGTAAATCGGCATCTTGTCTCCATAGTGCACCCCCCCGCACGCGATCGCGATGGACCGCGCCGGCCGGTAATTGAGGCCGCGGCCTTGTGCAGTCCTATGGTACCTTCTAGAACATGGCGCCCTCTTGTGGTGGCCTTTGGTATGACACCCAGCAATGCTAATTAGACATGTGCCCAATAAAAAAATGTGTTTATTTTCCTGGAAATTTATAGATAGGCAACTCCTATCCTCATATGTTGCCTATCTATAAATTCCCATGTCAGGCCCACAACTTAACATCAAAATGTCAGCAGAGGCAGCTTGTCACTTGGCATGTCGCCTGCCACCAGATGCCGCATGTCACTTGCCACATTGCCTGCCACCAGATACCGCATGTCACTTGCCACATTGCCTACCACCAGGTGCCGCATGTCACTTGCCACCATCGCCTGCCACCAGATGCAGCACGTCACTTGCCACGTCGCCTGCCACCAGATGCCGCATATCACTTGCCCCTGTCGCCTTCCAAGTCACTTGTCACCAGATGCAGAACGTCACTTGCCATGTCACTTGTCAGCAGAGGCAGCTTGTCACTTGGCATGTCGCCTGCCACCAGATGCCGCATGTCACTTGCCACATTGCCTGCCACCAGGTGCCGCATGTCACTTGCCACCATCGCCTGCCACCAGATGCAGCGCGTCACTTGCCACGTCGCCTGCCACCAGATGCCGCATATCACTTGCCCCGTCGCCTGTCACTTGCCAAGTCACTTGTCACCAGATGCAGTGCTACTACAGGACTTGATGGGCACCTCCAACCCAGCTCTGTACCCCCCCCCCCAACATACAACGTGACAGCGGAGGAGAGAGAGATACACAGCGCCAAATGTAGCATTAAAACAACTTGTATTTCACTTAAAGAACGTTACTGACAAAGTTAGTAGGGTGAAAGGCATTGAGACACTGCGCAAGAGTCCAGGCTTGTCATCAACCTGAATTAGGAGCCGCCACCGGGAACCGATCGGGCCAGTAGATGCAGAGTATCAGTGTGTGTACTACTACTTCCTGGTAGCGGTGGAACGCATGATGGGCGGACGTGATGTCATCAGCCGGAAATGATGCAAGATGTGGGAGGTGACGCATCCTTCAGGCCATCATTCCTCCGCCACCAGGAAGTAGTAGTACACACCGATGCTCTGCATCTACTGGCCCGATCGGTTCCCGGTGGCGGCTCCTAATTCAGATTGATGACAAGCCTGGACTCTTGCGCAGTGTCTCAATGCCTTTCACCCTACTAACTTTGTCAGTAACGTTCTTTAAGTGGAATAAAAGTTGTTTTAATGCTAAATTTGGCGCTGTGTATCTCACTCTCCTCCCCTGTCTCTGAAACTGGCCCACTGAGCCATCGGCCCACCAGGAAACTCCTGATGGCCGGTACATGCCTGGGGTGTACTCACTTTTGTTGCCAGCGGTTTAGACATTAATGGCTGTGTGTTGAGTTATTTTGAGGGGGACAGCACATTTTTTACTGTTATACAAGCTGTACACTCACTACTTTACATTGTAGCAAAGCGTCATTTCTTCAGTGTTGTCACATGAAAAGATAGAATAAAATATTTACACCAGGGCTTGACAAATTTGCTTGGAATCTAGGAGCCAGCTAAAAAAGTTAGGAGCCAGTTTTTTTTTTTTTTTAACAACATGGAGATGAGTGAGGGGAAGATGGCCCCCGCCCGTCTCCAAGTCATTGCAGGGCAGAAGCGACTTCAAATCGTCACTTCCGCCCAGAGGTCTTAAAAGGGACATTTTATTTATTTATTTATTTTTCAAATTACAATTTTTATTTATTTATTTATTTTTTATTATTTCATTTTAGTGTAAATATGAGATCCGAAGTCTTTTTGACCCCCAGATCTCATATTTAAGAGGCCCTGTCATGCTTTTTTCTATTACAAGGGGTGTTTACATTCCCTGTAATAGGAATAAAAATGACACAATTTTTTTTTCAAAAGGACAGTGAAAAAATTAAAAATAAAAGTTAAAATAAATAAGAAAAAAAATAATAATTTTAAACGCGCCCCGTCCTGCCGAGCTTGTTTGCAGAAGCAAACGAATACGTGAGTAGCACCCGCATATGAAAGCGCTGTTCAAACCACACATGTGAGGTATCGCCGCGATCGGTAGAGCGAGAACAATAATTCTAGCCCTAGATCTCCTCTGTAACTCAAAACATGCAACCTGTAGAATTTTTTAAAGTCGCTTATGGAGATTTTATAGGGTAAAAGTTTGTCGCCATTTCACGAGCGGGCACAATTTTGAAGCGTGACATGTTTGGTATCAATTTACTTGCCGTAACATTATCTTTCACAATATAAAAAAAAAAATTGGACTAACTTTACTGTTGTGTTATTTTTTAATTAAAAAAAAGTATTTTTTCCCAAAAAAGTGCACTTGTAAGACCGCTGCGCAAATACGGTGTGACAGAAAAGTATTGCAACGACCGCCATTTTATTCTCTAGGGTGTTGGAATAAAAAATATATAATGTTTGGGGGTTTTAAGTAAAGGGAAGGAGATGGGCAGGCAGAGAAAACAAACAGCTCCATTAGCATTAGACATGTGCAATTCGTTTCATTTTTTATTCGTTTTCGTATGAATGAATGAACGATTCGCTAAAAATTTTAACGAATCGGACGAATCCGAAAATAACGAAAATCCGAAAAAAACGAATTGAACGAAAAAATTAGTACATTCGTAACTTTTTTTTTTTTGTTGAATTGGTAATTTTCCGTGTCCCTTACAATGGCGCTGCTTAACGTGCTTCGAATGGATTGAACGAAAAATTCGTACATTCGTAACACTTTTTTTTTTTTTTCGATTCGTAATTTTCCGCGGCTCTTACAATGGCGCTGCTTAACGTGCTTCGAATGGATTGAACGAAAAAATTCGTACATTCGTAACTTTTTTTTTCGATTTGTCATTTTCCGTGTCTCTTAAAATGTAATAATGGCATACACATTACTTAAAATTATGAATTATGCTCAGATTACGAATCTACGAATGTACGAATAAATACGAATGCGTCCGAATTTCGAATAAACTAATAAACGAAAATTAAACTAACGAAAAAATGAAGCTTTTGGATGTAGTATTTCTAGTGTGTGATTACAGTATCAACAGTGTCTACAATAGGAATTTTGTGTATGTACCTATGACTCTGAATGTATATCTGTATCCACCATTTCTTACTTGTTTGTTCTGTATAAATAAAAACTTTTTTGTATTTTTATATTAATATATTGTAGCGTATATTTAAAATACGTACCTCTAAAATCCCTTATCCTGTATTCCTTTATTCTATAAGTTTGATAATGGTTGTAAAAAACAATAAAACTATTGAATATAAAAATAAAGTACAAAGTTATTTTTGAAATGTAATAAGTGCTCTGGTCCATAGGGAGTGGAAAGGTGTGAGAGCTCATTTGGTTAGCTATAAGGCCCCTTTCACACTGGGGCGGGGAGCCGCGGTGACGGTAAAGCAGCGCTATATTTGGCGCTGCTTTACCGTCGTTTTAGCCGCGGTATTCGGCCACTCACGGTGCGGTTTTACCCCCCGCGAGCGGCCGAAAAAGGGTTAAAGACCCCCGCAGAGCGCCGCCGTAGCAGCGCATTGCTGCGGTATTACTGCGGTGTCCCATTCTAATCAATGGGAAGGAGCGGTATAGGAGCGGTGAATACACCGCTCCAAAGATGCTGCTAGCAGGACTTTTTTGACCGTCCTGCTCCAGTGTGAAAGCCCGCCGGCTTTCACACTGGAGTGAATGGGGCCAGATTTTTTCAGGCGCTATACAGGCGCTATTTTTAGTGCTGTACCGCCTGAAAAATGCCCCAGTGTGAAAGGGGCCTTAGTGTGACTGTGAGGAATGCACACAGCTTGTATGTTACAAGGAAGTGTTATAAACTTGCCCTTTAACAGACATTATGATTATATGACTAGATAGTTACAGCAATTCATCTTGTTGTCATGGCAAAACTCCACATTCACTTATGTTAAGGCCACCTCTAGTGAGCACGTGTACCCAGGCACATTGTAAATGACCAAACCTGATAGACGATGTCCGTGCTGCCATTACTTTTTTTGTAAAGTAAAACCTGTCATGGCATTATTGTAGGTAAGATGACCTGATGAGTGAACAGCGAATAATAATAAATGAAAGGGCTTTCCTTTTTTTATGTTCAAAAGCAATTTTAACCCCCCCTCACACCTCCTCCCAATGGCCGTTGCAAAGTAGTAGAGTGGCTTCCCAATCACATGACCCCATGTGATTGGCTCCCACCATGGTCACATGATCAGGAGTCCATCCTGCTGGTTCCTGATGAGAAGCAGCGAAACCGCTTAGTCAGTGTGGTGGGAGCATGCAGTGGGCACGCTCCCAGCCCACATCCCCAGACCACCGTGGACGCATATGTGTGGCAGCTTGGCATTAAGGGCCACTTTCTCTGCCTCTGCATATATGCCTAATTCATAATGAAGTTGGGAAGGGGGTTATACTTTGCATGACTTGTTTACACTGAGTGAGTTTATCAAAGTTTAAAATCTAGATGAGCATCAACTGATCCTCTTAATTAGAATGAGAGACAACAGGGATGTCAAATTGTAACATATCCCTAGGATAATGTAGAGCAAGGCTTATGTCACCCAAGGCTATTCTGTATGACATTTTTTTTCTAATGGCTGTCATCATTTTGGCAGAGCTCTGACCCTCCAGCTAGTCAGGGCCGGATTAACATAGGGGCTATTGGAGCTGCAGCTCCAGGCCCCTTTCTCAAGATAGGCCCATTTGCCCCAAAAAAAAAAAAAATTAAAAAAAAAAAAAAAATTATCGACTTCGAGGGTTGTAGCTCAGCAATCAGGGGTCACAGAGACCCCACATTTGGGGGGTAGGTAGCTAAAGACCTACCCCAGCACTGGTATATGGGGCTGCTATCATCTATGGTTCTGGAGATATGGGGCTGCTTGCGCAGCCTGTCAGAAGCTATATACAGAGCGGCCAGTATAAATACAAGCTGGAACACTCTGCAGCAGACTGAGAGGATGAGATCACAGTGCTTATAATAATTATTTGCATATTACTTATGATAATTAACCCCTCGCCACCCAGGCCAATTCTGACACTTCTCTCCTACATGTAAAAATCATAATTTTTTTTTTATAGAAAATTACTCAGAACCCTCAAGCATTATATATATTGTTTTAGCAGACACCCTATGGAATAAAATGGTGGTCTTTGCAACTTTTTATGTTACACGATATTTGCGCAGCAATTTTTCAAACGTTTTTTTTGGAAAGAAACTGTTTCATTCATCAAAAAAATAAAAATAAAGTTAGTACGATTTTTTTTGTGTACTAAGCGATGCTTTAAATTTTTTTACAGGTTACATGTTTAGAGTTACAGAGGAGGTCTAAGGCTAGAATTATTGCTCTCGCTCTAACGATCGTGGCATATGTAACCTGTGTGTATCTGGCCCTGATACTAGCCGGTGTCTAACCAGCCACTGACTAGTATCTCTCCCCAGCCTGTCCCCACACACCCTCTCACATGCTGACCTGTGGATGGGGGAATCACTCCTGCAGTGTTATTGTGTTCTGCCAGTGAAAACGATGATCAGTGTTGCTAACTATAGCTCGCAGCACTGATTGTTTTGGGGAAAACCCGACAGGCTGGTTGTACTCAAGTCGGTTAATAGGTTGACTTGTGTAAAACCAGGTAGTCCATACATAGATCAACTATGGCTGGTCTCTGCTTAATTGGTGTAATTTCAATCCATGTAGGGCCCGCTTCACCACTACACAGTCCCTAAACATCCTTCCACAAACCTTTACATTTTTCCTTCCCAGATTACTGCATCCTGCTCTCCTATACATAGTGCCCACTGTCATACTCTCCACACTTCTCTCCTGTACATACTGCTCACTGTATTACTCTCCACACTTCTCTCCTATACATAACGCCCGCTGTCATATCCTACACACTCCTCTCCTGTACATAGTGCCCGCTGTCATACACTTCTCTCCTGTACATAATGCCCACTGTCGTACCCTCCACACTCCTCTCCTGTACATACTGCTCACTGTCATACCCTCCACACTCCTCTCCTGTACATACTGCCCACTGTCATACCCTCCACACTCCTCTCCTGTACATAGTGCCCACTTTCGTACCCTCCACACTCCTCTCCTGTACATACTGCTCACTGTCATACCCTCCACACTCCTCTGCTGTGCATACTGCCCACTGTCATACTCTTCACACTCTTCTCCTGTACATAGTGCCTTCTGCCATACCCTCCGCACTCCTCTCATGTACATAGTGCCCACTGTTAGACCCTCCACATTCCTCTCCCTCACCTGCACATACTTCCCACTTTTATACCATCCATTCTCCTCCCCTATGCCTCTTACCCACAAAAACAGTTCTTTAAAATTATACTGAATATCCTCAATGTTACCAGCTCTATAATGGGCACACTTTTGTTAGTTCAACTAAAGGAAATCTCAGTCCTCATATTTGTCCTGCCCCATTATTAGTACTTATTTAATTTTGTAATTACTATTGTGATGTATAGATGAACATAGGGGATGTCAGCTACTCTAAATATAGCACTTGTAAAAAAGTGTCCCTGAAAATATTTTTGAAATGTTGGCAACTATGCGGGTCAATAGGCTCCTGGGTTCCAATGATATTAAAGCGGTAGTAAACTTTTTCTAACATTACTATTATTTAGAGGCCCTTAGGTAGGTTATGCCATAATGTACAAGTATGCACAGCATATTAGCGCATTAGGGTACACTTAAATTGTCAGACTGAGCCCTCCAGTGCTGTGCTGTGATCAATCCGGCGGGGCCCGGGCGCTTCCATCTTCACCCGGTCTTCCTTCGGGGTTCTGTACCTTCGGTCACTTGCCTTGCCTTGGCTGGGCTGCGTTGATATTATTACCACGCATGCTCATGTGCATCCTCTTTCTCTCATCCCCCTTTCTCTCTCATCCTCTTTTCCTTACCCCTAACACCTCTTTCATCCATTTCTCTCTCTCTCTCTCTCTCATCCTCCCTCTCTCTTTAATTTAATTTGTTATAACAAAAAATTGTTTGCATTTTTATTTATTCATTTATTGTTTATAAAAGGCCCCACCAAAATCCTCAGCACCAGGCCCACAATGTTCTTAATCTGGCCCTGGCAACATCAAATCCAATACTGGTCGGATATGTGGATGTTGATTAGGTCGGGACTGCACAGACCGCAAATCCACAAGTGAATTCATCTTCCAGTATGGGGAAGGAACCATAAGTTGGTCAAGTCGAAAGCAAGCAACAGTCGCTCTATCTTCAACTGAAGCAGAGTACATTGCAGCTACTCACACATGTCAAGAAGGGATATGGATTTGTCAACTTTTTTGTGGACATTGGGATAGACATGTCAAAACCAATTCCCATTTTTGAAGACAACCAGGGATGTTTAACCACTTCAGCCCCAGACCAATTTGCAGCCAAAAGGACCAGGCCCCTTTTTGCGATGCGGATTTAACTGACAATTGCGCGGTCGTGCGACGTGGCTCCCAAATAAAATTGGCGTCCTTTTTTTACCACAAATAGAGCTTTCTTTTGGTGGTATTTGATCCCCCCTGCGGTTTTTATTTTTTGCGCTATAAACAAAAATAGAGCGACAATTTTGAAAAAAAATGCAATATTTTTTACTTTTTGCTATAATAAATATCCCCAAAAAATATATAAAAAAAACATTATTTTTCCCAGTTTAGGCCGATACGTATTCTTCTACATATTTTTGGTAAAAAAATATCGCAATTAGCGATTATTGATTGGTTTGCGCAAAAGTTATAGCGTTTACAAAATAGGGGATAGTTTTATAGCATTTTTATTAATATTTCTTTTTTTACTATTAATGGCGGTGATCAGCGATTTTTATTGTGACTGCGACATTATGGCGGAGTCACATGAGATATGTAAATCACCTGTCACTCACAGCAAGGGGGCATTTTTGACAACGTTTTCAGCACTTTGTCAAGATATTTCTAACTGAACAATAAAAGATTTCTCAGGGCTGGAGTAAATCTGTGTGACAAGACTGGGCTCAAATGAAAGGAAATCTTATTCTCTACATTCTGACATCCACTTTAAATCTGTGCAGAAAGAAATGTCCTCCGATATTGAGCCAAATAATTATCATACTTCGATGAACTATGATAGAATAATTAGCATGGTTGATTGGGTTTACCTTTGACGAGCACATATTCATAATTATCATCTTATGTGTAATATCAGTGATCTTCCCACTGTATGATACTGCCATCCCACAAGCCATAATGGCTATAAGTTTATGCCAATTCCCAAACCAGCCTTCAGTCTGTGGGCCCTTCAAGAGATGCAGTAAAGTAGCACGATACTCCATTCACACCTGGGCGTTTTGAATCGCAGACGGAATCGCTGTGATGCATGTTCTTTTGGGCGACACGCGTCCCACGATTTTGTATGCGTAATTTGTTTGCGGTTGGGGTGCCGTGACTCTGATTCAGAACGCATAGGTGTGAATGGAGCCTTAGACGTTTCATGTGCAGCTTACACTCACTGGCCACATTATTAGGTACACCTGTTCAATTGCTTGGCAACACAAATTGCTAATCAGCCAATCACATGGCAGCAACTCAATGCATTTAGGCATCTAGATGTGGTAAAGATGACTTGCTGAAGTTCAACCTGAGCATCAGAATGGGGAAGAAAGGGGATTTAAGTGACTTTGAACGTGGCATGTTGTTGGTGCCAGGATTTCAAAAACTGGTGATGTACTAGGATTTTCCGGAGGTCCTTGCTAGCTTGGTGATTAGATTTTACATGTGCATGTTTTTTTAAACCGATGTAAGTGTATTTACTTACTCTTTTTTGCATGATTACCCCTGTGTGGAGCTTTGGTTGGTTTGATCAGTGGTGGACTTCCAGGTGATCTAAGATTGTTGGGGGAATAAAGTGACAGCTTTTGGATTGATCTTATATAGCTTATATATAATATATAGCTTATATATTATATATTATATATTTTATATATTATATTATATTATATATTATATTATATTATATATTATATATATATTTATATATATTATATATTATATATTATATTATATATATATATATATATATATATATATATATATATATATATATATATATATATATATATATATATATATATATATATATTATATATTATATATTTTATATATTATATTATATTATATATTATATTATATATATATATATATATATATATATATATATATATTATATATTATATTATATTATATTATATTATATATTATATTATATATTATATAGCTTATATATATATATATATATATATAGCTTATATATTATATATAGCTTATATAGCTTATATGACTTCTCTTGAGAAAGAGAGTCATGGAGTTCTGGCAAGCAGATACCATATCACAGTTGGGTTGACGGTGGCTGCTGGTGACACGTGTTTGGTGTTGAATTCAGTTAAGGAGCACTACTTCACTGATATATTGGATCTGATTATTGGGACTTTTTGTGAACATGGGGTGCCAACTTCACACAGCTCTTTTAGCTGACTTTTTTCCACTTATTTTTCATTTTGTTTATGGTATATTTGGTTACTGCACAACACTATTTTAGACTTGCACACAAGACGCAGATGCAAACTCTGCTGAACGCATGTTTTAAAAAGCAAAAACCTGCGTTTAAAAACGCGCGTTTTGCTGTGTTTTCATGTCGCGTTTAGCCACGTTTAGCCGCGTTTGCGTCTATAAGCATTTGTAAAGATAACATCATATAGACCCTCCCCAAGCTCAGAAAGCATGTATTATTAACTATTTCTGCCATTTTGATCAGAGTGAGGAGCAGCAGCAGCAGAGAGAGCAGTTGTACACTTGCATTTGCCTCTCTTTCTGTGTTTTTTTGGAAATGGATCCCATATTGAATATATGTCAGGAAATGCTCCTGATGTTGCAGCAACGTCGTCGCAAATTTGCATGAGAGGTCCAGAATCAGAGCTTGTCGATATTGGACCCATCCGTTGATGGTACAGCGAATGTCCGTTGGATAATTCACAAACATGTATGCATTTGACAAACATGTATACATTAGTGAGTATATATGCTCTATGAATTAATGATCTAAACTAATTACGACATTTTAAACCAATTTTTCTAGTATTTTTTATGGTTTACCATCATATTTCTGATTTTTCTGGTCCAAAAAATTGGGTTCCTTTAAAAAGGCTTATAAACGCAAACGCGGCTAAACGCAGGTGCCTGCGTTTACCCACGTTTAGCCGCGTTTAGCTGCGTTTTGCGTCTGAAACGCGGAAAAGCAAAGTGTCTGAAAGCATTTTTTTGCTTCTGGAAAAACGAGGTTAAATGCAACTGCATAAAAACGGGAAAAAAGTAGACTGTGTCCATGGACACATAGGATAACATTGCATGCGTTCAGGTGCAGTTGAAAAAAGTGTCCAACTGCCTCTGAACGCGCGTTTAACAGCGTCTCGTGTGCATGAGGCCTTACTATAGATAATAACATGCCATTTTTGTAGACTGCCGTCTATTGATTGGCCAATGTAAGATGAGAAAAGACAAGGTACTTACATTAACTGTTGGTGACTGAGCTAAATATGCTAAAAAATATGGCATGTCCACACTCTCTGACCCTCAATTCCTTTATTAGGTTTGCAGTCTCTGACAATCATACCAAGCATTACATATATCGAACATTATGCGCATCCCTTTGGTGATGTCAGGGACCACATTTGAGGCCTCCTTTAGCTCATAAATTGACAACGACTGCTCCATTCGCTTGGCAGACACAGGTTTCTGTAAAATTTCGATCACTCAACAAAACTGGTCCCAATACGAATCTTGATCGAATGGCCATAACCGAGTGTTTTGTGTGAGCATTCTTTACTGTTGCAGAAATCAGCATCAATAAATATCACCTTTAACTAAAGCACACATATGAAGTTCATTCAATTTAGATCAAAATCATTATATATAATCTCCAAAGTAGAGAATGAAACAAATGATATATAATCTCCCAAGTAGAGAATGAAACAAAGTTAATTTATTCTTTTTGCATAGAAGGAACATAATATCACAGTAATACATCAATGAAAAGATTAGTATAGTGTACTTTGCATATATCACCATTGATTTATTTGACTTTGTTTTGCAGAAATGTAATGTAAATATTAACCCAATCACTAAAATAATGTAAAAGCTTTAACATGTTCATGTGATTTTAAATGCCATTTTCAGGTTTTCAAATCTTCAGCTATAATAATAATACCTTGTTTTTCTGCAATGAAGATCTTTGTTCAGGCACTGCCTGCCATAGATTGACACTCTACCTCTCCTCTCTCCAAATTGTGCTCCTGTGTTGTCACCCTGTCACTGGTTCTTACAATGGACACTACAAGCAACTGCATAAACATGTTGCACTGTTGTCACGATCAAGAAACCTGCCCTGGAAAACGGCCAGCAGCAATTGCCGAGGTGTACACAAGTAGGCTGGAAGGGGTTGTAAAGAGGGTGCAGGAGATTAACAGTGCTGATATTAACCAATGGATGAAAAAAAGGTAAAAATTGTATTATACTTTTTCAAAAATGGCAACTGCTTACATAGTACTTTAGCAAACTAAATATCATTCTGTTATGCCCCGTACACACGAGCGGATTTTCCGTCGGAAAAGCTTTCAGAATTTCCGATCGTGTGTACGGGGCATTAGGGTTTACATATACTTTATTACAAATTCACCTCTCCCGCAACAGTGTTCTCAGCGTCAGAGACCAATCTTTCCTATGGCTACAGATAACAGTGCAAGTGCCCAGATGTCAGCAGGTACTCTTATGCCGCGTACACACGGTCGGAATTTCCGATGGAAACAGTCCAATGGGAGCTTTTCATCGGATTTTCCGACCGTGTGTATGCCCATCGGTCTTTTTTTGTCGGAATTTCCGACGGACTTTGGATTGAGAACCCGTTCTTAATTTTTCCGACGGAAAACCTTTCTATCGGATTTTCCGATCGTGTGTATGCAATTCCGACATGCAAAATTCCGACGTATGCTCGGAAACAATTCGACGCATGCTCAGAAGCATTAAACTTCCCTTTTTATAGTGCAGTCGAACGTTTTTTAAGGCGTGGTTTTATTGACCGTTGGAATTTGGTGTGACCGTGTGTAGGCAAGACAGTTTGAGCGAAATTCCGTCGGAATTCCGACGGGAAACCCATCAGGGCTTTTTCCGACGAGAATTCCGACCGTGTGTACGCGGCATTAGACCCCATACACACTATTAGATTTTCTGCAGATTTTTGTCTTCAGCTTTACCAAAACTATGTAGTACAAGGGCCTGCCTGATTGCGTACAAATTGAAACTCTTAAGGTTTGACCTCATATTATATGGTTTTGGTGAATCTGAAGACAAAAATCTGCAGAAAATCCAATATGTGATGTATGTGATATCCAATATGTGATGTATGTGATATCCAATATGTGATGTATGTGATGTAATATGAGTGTATGGCCTAAGTCTCAGAACAGTATTTTTATACCAAAATATAGTAATATTATCAGGGTTATTTAGTAATACTGAGTAATGATGAGCCAAACATACCCGGGTTCGGTTTGCATGCATGTCCCCCTCCCTTCCTGCTCTGATAAGGGTCTTTTGATATATATAAAAAAATTGGGGGGCTTATGCTTTTTTTTTTTTGTAGGGGTTCCCACTTAAAATCCATACCAGACCCAAAAGGAGTGAGATCTGGGGGGGGGGGGCAGACTTCTTGCTGTTCAGTAGTTAAGGATTTGGTGGTTCCGGCACCCGCCAGCATCCCTAGCAACCATTGACAGCAGTTGCAATAATGCTGTTATATATGATGTTCAGCCCTGCCAAATGGGTCATTTTTCTGACATTTGAACACCCGAATTGCCAAGGTTCTGTTCGAATCATCCTTAATATTGAGATGTGCCTTACAGATTCCTATGAAGTTTCCAATGCTGAGCTTTTGCTGCGCTGCATCTCAGCATGACTCTGCTTTTCACACTGCTTGAAATTTGAAATATACAGAAGGCTCTTCCCATCTTCCTCGCACATATTGGCAGTAAACAGACTGGCAATCTGCTACCTGTCATAGTTTGCTTTTGACTTTTGTTAGGAACTTTTACATCCTGACTCATATCCTAATCCTTTACTGTTGTGTGATTCATCATTCCCTGCAACCTCCATCTCATTCCTCTCCTAAGTATGGTTTCATTCTGTGTTTAGGCGCTAAACTCTGGAACTGTTACCTGGGTTAAGAGCTTGTCTGGACCTGTTTCCTCTGCCACACCTCATAAATCCAGCTATCTTTACTGTTCTTTGCTCAGTAATCTGCTTTCTAAAGTCTTTTCAAAGGGCTGCTAAATCTAAAACACAAGCGCTGTACATAAAGACACTAGTGAAAGCATTCACAACTATACATGCACACGTTACCATTATCAGGAAGGAGCTTGATAGATGTCACATGTGCTGCTGTTTGGTGTGCAGCAATTGTTAACGTTTTTAGACATTTTAGACTGGGAAAAGAAAGATTATTAATGATTTCCAGTTCTAAGAGCTCATGACAGCAGAAGCTGAGAGATGTGAATGGTGCCCGAGTCTAGATTCACACTGCAAATTCTCACCGCAATCCTGTGAAAATCACGTGCAAATCTTTGCGGTGTAATTTGAGCCCATTATTTTTTGATGGCTCAAATCGCACCGCATTCCTTTTTTTTTTAGCCGCACTGGAATCGGATCCAGTTCAAGCAAACGCACTGAGTTCGTGACCTGCTTTTGGGGTTTCATTAACGGACACCCACAGCAGATCGCAGAACGCGATTGTGATGCAGGAAACACACAGAATTAGCTACGTTTCCCGCACCGCATCAGTGTGAACCAGGGCTTAGGCTTCTTTCAAGCAGGCAGTAAGCTTTAACCACATCAATACTGGGCACTTTCACCCTCTTCCTTCCCAGACCAATTTTCAGGTTTCGGTGCTCTCTCATTTTTATTGACAATTCCTCAGTCATGATACACTGTACGCAAATTAAATTTTTATCATTTTGTTCACACAAATAGAGATTTCTTTTGGTGGTATTTAATCACGACTGGGTTTTTTATTTTTTGCGATATAAGCAAAAAAAGAGCGAACATTTTTTGGAGTGCGGCTATCCAGCTATCTATTTTTCTATTACTCCTGTTGCAAACTGAGCCTGCACCCTGTCTGAATGTGGAGACAGCTGATCCTGGGAGAGGTGAACTCGGTCATTCTACTTTCTGTTTTAAAAGAAATCCAATAAAATCTCATTTTGGCATAAATTTAGGCCAGAATGTATTCTGCTACTTGTCTTCGGTAACAAAAATCAAGATAAGTGTATGATAATAGGATTGTGTGAAAGTTATAGAGTCTACAAGCAATGCTACGTATCATTGAAACAGACACTTCCCCATCCTGGGCTGTTCTCAGCCCATGCTCTTTTCCATTCAGGAAATGTCTCACAGCTTCTCCCCAGCCAATGAGATTGGAGGGGTGTGGACTGTAGAAGGCAAAGTAGAAGCCCAGTACTGGAGCGTGACTGTGGGGCCCTAGGGCAGATCAGAGCTGGACTTTGTGGAGAATATGATAATATGACAGGGAGGCTGCTGGGGCCCTCTGGATCTAGGAGTGGGGTTGCGATTGTGACCCCATGCAACCCCTTAGGCTACGCCATGGTGTCTACCTCTTTGTCCCCTGCTACACCTGTCAACCACTTGTCATATGAAGCTTCAATAAAAAGGATTATTGGAAGTGCAGCTGTCCAGAATTATTTCCTTAAGTTACCCATCAGCTTTTTATTGCTGTCTGTGTCCCCATACTCTCTCGATTTGTCCTAGTGACCATTGTTACTACGACATATGAGGGACAAACCATATTTGAGTTGACACCAGGACAGGAATAGGTGGGAAATCTTACAATGGGGACACTTGGCCTGGCGATAATCATCCAAAGCTGGCCATACATTATACAATTTTCTTATTCAATTTAGTTTAGATATACCTTCAACTACCCTGTTTCCCCCGAAAATAAGTCCTACCCTGAAAATAAGACCTTGCAATATTTTCGGGGATGGCTGCAATATAAGCCCTACCCTGAAAATAAGCCCTAAAGTAATTGTAAAAACATGTAATCTGTTTTGTATAAAGATTGTCTAATGTGCAGTGTGTCTCCTTTTGTAACTTTTTTGTGGAAAATACCTTATTTACAGTGCCGCTGGGAGCTCATGTGACCCGCCGCAGATCTACAGTGCTTTGAGCAGGGAAGAAGAGCTCTGGCGGGTCATGTGAGCGCCCAGCGACGCAGGAAATAAGGTATTTTCCACAATAAAGTTACAAAAGGTGACACTCTGTACATTATATAATCTTTTTACAAAACTGATTACATAATTTTACAATGACTTTAGCCACTTCAGCCCCGGAAGATTTTACTCCCTTAATGACCAGAGCATTTTTTGCGATACGGCACTGCGTCGTTTTAATTGACAATTGCGTGGTCCGAATTTCACGTCCGAATTTCTGATCGTGTATACATGGTTTAAGGATAAATTGTACAAAAAATTTGTATAATGTATAGCCAGCCTTAGAGGGCATTTTCTTCATATTGAAAAGATTGGTTCTCACTTCCTGTTGTGTTTACACATCAGGAAGTAAAGGGAATTATGCCCATTGGGACTTTCTTTACAGAGTTGAATAAAATAGTGAGGGGGATAGAAATGAAGCCCAGTCACCTTTGTATGTTTTTCTTTGTTCCCATTAGGGAGATTTAAGGCTCGGCTCACATGTTTACACTGTGGGAACATGCACAAAACCGCACGTGTTGCATATTGACTTGCTGTGATGCCAGCTAAACTAAAAAGTAAAAAATTTTCAAGTAAGCAGGATCTTCAGTGCAGAAGAGACATGCAATAAAATTAACCGACCTTCCTGTTTGCAATCTTCTGCAGAATGTACGCTGACCTGTATGTGCGTGTGCAGTTCAGTGTCTACATTTTCGGCACACCACTGTCTGCCAGCTTATCAAGAGGGCTGAACACCCGTCACCTGGAAGAAGCTGAGGAGAAGATATCAATGCCAGTGAGAGGGTTGAGTAATTGCAGACTTTAGTTCAGTTTTAATGGCACCCGAGCACAGCTTGCTTGCAGCACACCACAACGCATGGTAATGCACTACAATGCATTGTGGTGCACTGCAGTACAAAATAAAAGCGCTTTTTTGGTGCGATTTGCTGTGTTAGGCAGTTCATGCAAATGAATGGACTTCCTGAGTATGAAAAAAACATGCACCAACACACATGCATTACTGCAATGCTGCAGTATAAGGCTGGGTTCACACATGTGCAGCCGCGGGTTCATGCCTGGGCCAGACCCAAAAATGCACCGGACCCTTTTTCAATCCGGACGCATGTGAACTGGCTCCATTGAGAGGCGATCAAACTTGCCTGTCATGTGAATTGGATGTGGGGAAACCCGCAATTCACATATGTGTGCACCCAGCCATAACATAGACTAATGCCTCGTTTCCACTGAGCGGATCGGTTCGGTGCGGTTCGGTACACTATTTTCAGTGTTTCCATTATGAAAGTGGCCCATACAACCGAACCATACTGCACCATTCAGGGTCCTGCTTCAGATGTGGGGCCATAGAAAATGGAACGGTTCGGTTAGGGCGGAGCTACGATACATTCCACTGATTGGCAGACAGAAAAACGTCTGCCAATCAGTGTGAGGCCACGCTAGGCATTTTTTCGAAACCCCATATGGACCCTGGTGGTCCGACTTGCAGTGGAAATGCTCACCTGAATAGGCCGGACCATTCTAACTCTTCCAAACTGTACCGACCCGAACCGATCCACTCAGTGGAAACGAGGCATAATTGTCCTGATTACCAATGTCATAAAGAATTAAACTAGGGGGAAATCTACATTCCAAAACAGGCATAGAGAGGAAATCTTCCAATGGGTTCTACACATTGGAAACATACTGTTAATCTACTAAAACCAGAGTGTGCAAAATCAGCTTCTAGGGTTTTATTGTCAAAGCTTAAAGTGATTGTAAAGTCTCCTTTGTTTTCCTATAAAAAACAAAAAACAAACATATACTCACCTGCTTTGTGTAGTGGATTTGCACAAAGCAGCCCAGATCCTCCTCTTCTCGGGTGCCTCTTCTGTGCTCCTGGCCCCTCTCTCCTGTTGAGTGCCCCCACAGCAAAGAGCTTACTATGGGGGCACCCGAGCCTAGTCACAGCTCCCTGTGTCCATTCAGACATGGAGCCTTGGCCCGACCGCGCCCCCTTCTGATTGGCTAGCTGACTTTTATTGACAGCAGTGGAAGTCAATGGTGTGTCTTAGCCAATCTGGAAGGAGAGTCTTGTACAGCTGAGACACTCGTGGACATTGCTGGATATAGATGGGGTTCAAGTAAGTATTAGGGGGGCTGAGAGGGGCTGCTACACACAGAAGGCTTTTTATCTTAATGCATAGAATGCATTAAGATCTAAAACCTTCTGACAACTTATTTAATTGAACAAGCTGAAGTTAGAGACTGATTGGCTACCATGCACAGCTCCACCGAGTCCTGAGTGCTCCAGTTTTATTAAACCCACCCCCACTGTATGCTCTTATTTTCTGTAGTCTAATGAAACAGGAAATAAAGGGGGAATCTCCCTAATGAGAAAAGCTAGCAAAAAAATTACACTGCTTTCTCCTTTACGCTATCCAAAATAAAATAAAAAAAGTTTTAGTTATACTTTAAGCTCGAAAGAAAGGAAACCTGTCTTACATCAACTAATCCCAATCTTTTCCTAGAGGTTTGTATATTTTTCCAAATCCTATGGTATGCCATACTGTATATACAGTTCAGATAAACTTTTTTTAACTTTAGTAAATCTTTAATGTTGTTCTTGGAGCTTTTACAATATGTCATAGTCCCAGCATAGATGGGCATATCTTGTAGGTGACTAACTGGATCAGGGAAGTTTAAGTGTCCATTCACACTGCAATGTATGCATTCATGCATTGCAATTTAAAATGCACAGATTTTTATTTTTTTTAACTTCACTAAGCTTTATTTGTAAAGAAAAATGAAAGTGTTTGGAAAGCCAAGACGCTTTTTTTTACCTTAATGCATTCTGTGCATTAAGGAAAAAAAAGCGTCTTGGCTTTACAAACATTAAACATTAATTCTTGGTAGACATGTGCGCTGTCAATAAATTTGTTTCGTTTTGTTCCATTCCGTATTAGCCGTCAATTCGTGTCCGAAATTCAAGTTGGATTTGTACGAAATACGAATTTTCGTTAGGTTAATTAACTTTTTGTTACAATTACGAACGTTTGTTATGATGAATTTATCATTATGAGGGGCTCCCACCATCCCTGTGCTGTGCTCATTATGAGGGGCTCCCACCATCCCTGTGCTGACTTCCTGGGTTTTTAACTTCATCATAACGAATAATCGTAATTAACGAACATCCTTATTTTGTCCGATTCTGAATCGCCCATCGACTACCAGTACCAGTCTCCCACTCCCATATTAAAAAAGGTAATTTTCCCAAACCTCACTCGCAGCAGAAGAAAACCTCTGATTGGTCAACAAAACACCAGTCACGTTTCCGTTGTAACGGAATTTCGATCCGAACTTCGTAAACAAAATTTCGTATTTCGTACAAAATTCGGAAGCATAGCAATTCGTATTTCGGATCCTCCCGAATGTACGAATTTACGGAAATTCGTACGAATTTTCGATTAGTACTGATTGCACATGTCTAATTCTTGGTATTCTGTGCATTAAGATATAAAATATCCCAGTAGCAGTATCACCCCCCCTCTCCCCGCTCTCACAGGCTTTGCTGAGGCAGCGGGAGCCATTGGCAGAGCTGAGCCATACTGTGTGTGTCTATGGATGCCACACAGCTTGGCTCAGGAGCACTTGCTATGGGAAATGAGTTGCAGAGAGCACCAGCAAGGGACCCGAGATGAGGAGGTTCAGGGCTGCTTTGTGCAATACCACTGTAAAGAGCAGGTAAATATAAAATGTGTATTAGTTAAATAAAAAAAATGACTGTTTACAACCACTTTAAAGCGGTTGTATGCCCCCCCCCCAAAAAAACCTGTAAGGCAAAGGCATAATGAGCCAGTATGCACCGCATAGGAGAAGATATGTCAACATTGGAGCTGTGTTAGTTTTTTTTGCAGGTATTGCTGGGGTTAAAACATTTAGACCCCTTTCACACTGAGGCATTTTTCAGGTGCTTTTGGGATAAAAATAGCGCCTGTAAAGCCCAAGTGCTTTCACACTGGGGCGGTGCGCTTGCAGGACGTTAGAAAAAGTCCTGCAAGCAGCATCTTTCGGGTGGTGGAGGAGCGGTGTACACACCACTCCTCCACCGCTCCTGTCCATTGAAATGAATGGGCACCGCTGTTGAAGCGCCTGCAAAGCGATTCGGCAGCAGCACTACACTAGCGCATTTAACCCCATATTTGGATGCTAGTGGG
This sequence comes from Lithobates sylvaticus, assembly GCA_028564925.1. Classification (NCBI taxonomy): domain Eukaryota; kingdom Metazoa; phylum Chordata; class Amphibia; order Anura; family Ranidae; genus Lithobates; species Lithobates sylvaticus. Next base: position 262,235,213 of record CM053026.1, read on the forward strand.
GGTTAAAGTGCCCCGTCAGCAGCCAAATAGCGCCGCTAAAACTACGGTAAAGCACCGCTTAAACTAACTTACCGTCAACGCCTGCCCACCCCAGTGTGAAACCAGCCTTACTATAGTGACATGGATGCTTTAAAGAGGAACTTTGCTCTGGAAATAAATAAATAAAAGTAAACAGCTACAAATACTGTAACTGCTGACTTTCAAAGCAGTATTGAACCAAAGGCCGAAAATGCAATGTGTTGTAGCGTACCGATAATTAGATGTGGTGGCTACATTATTTTTCCTTTTTTCCCCTCTGTTTTCACCTGGTGATCTGACCAGATACACAACTGCTGTATTAGAGGGGGGGGGGGGGGGGTTCAGACCACCCAGTCAGAAATAGAAACCTGCTCCAAGAAAAGTAAATAAACCTCCAATAGTGGTTGAGGAGGAGGAAAGACGTAACTGCTTTTTCTAGGTGATCACTATTAAGTAACTCCACTTTTGTTGAGAAAATCTGGGAGGATCAGCAAGCCAATCACACAAGCAGGAAATTACATTTTCAGGTGGAGTTCTGTACACCATATGTGTACGGAACGCCTCCAGGTTACCCTATTGCATTGCATTTTACAGAAAATGTCAGAGCTGCAGACTGAAATTTTTAATAAGATTCAATTACAATATGACTTGTGTCACAATTGAGCAATTGTATATGCTATTTTATTTTGATTTTTTATTTGCTATTTTTGCTATTTTCTTCCCATTTAAAGCATATAACTCTGGAATAGTTGAACGTGATACAACTGATTCATGCATTGCTTGCTGCAGGAATAATGACTTATGATATAACAGGTTGTTGATCCAGGGAATATCTGATTGCCTCAAAGGGCTTTTTTTTTGGATCAACTGTGAGTATAGGGTTCTGTATATGGAGGTTTTTTCTTTTTATTTTGGTTGAACTAAAAATGGATGTGTGTAATTTTTTAACCTAAAGAACAATGTAACTACAGTATGTAACGGTTCTATATAGGATCTTCTGCTCACTGCAACCAAAATTTGTGTATCTAAAGCAGGGGTAGGCAACCCCCGGCACTGGTGCCACAAGCGGCACGCCAAGCCTCTTTTGCCGACACTTGACTCCCTCCCCATCAGCAGAGCAGCGCAGGGTAGTGTCAGTGAGACACTAATGCATTCTAATTTCAGAGTTCCCCACACCGCACCTCCACTGAGGGAGAGGACTGCGCCCCCACACATTGTAGAAGATGGGAAACATTGTTTGGTTCTATAACTTTGCTGTAGCTGCGATCGTCGGCTTTTGTGATGGGGAAGAGATTGAATGCAGTTCTGCTAGGGGGGGCAGTCCCTGTTTCCAGGAGAAGGAGGACTGTCATTGGCTACTACTAAAGCCAATCGCAGTCCTGCTAGCCCCGCCCACCATCTGTAGGAAGATGACTCGCTTGGTTGCCACTACCAATCTCATAAAGAAGGGATTTCTCTGTGATTGAGAAAACCACAATCAGGTGACAGTTTGTGGAATTACTGTTGCGCTTCTGGGAACTTTGTTGAAATTATTCCTGAACCTTTGCATCACTTACTACTGAACCCCGGTACTCTGTGTCCCTTTAAGCCACAGCCAGTTTTCAGCGCAATGAAAATCACATCCAACCACTTCTTCTCAGCTGCGGAGGCCCAACTTCTGATCCTGCACACAGGCCCACTGCTTTCAGAAAATACCCCTGACCTGAGCTCATCATTGCGCATCCATTCCAGATGCTTGTATGTGACATCACATACAGCACATACAAGCACGTGGGCTGGATACGAGAGGTGGATCAGCAGGATGAGTGTGCCAGGACAGGTAGATGTGTCTCATCTCTGCTTCCTTTCACCACTCTGTATATCACACATATCATAGATGAGAAGAGGGTACAGCGGAAAATGAGCAGGATGAGTTCGGAGGTGGAACAGAAGATCAGGAGGGTACAGTGATGTTCCAGATGAGCAGGGGGGTACAGTATTGCGGCAGATGTGAAAGGAGGTGTATTGGTGGGGCAGATGAGCAGGGGGTACAGTGGTGGGGCAGGAGAGCAGGGGGGTACAGAGGTGGGGCAGATGTGCAGGGGGTTACAGTGCAGGGACAGATGAGTAGGGGGGTACAGCGCCGGGCAGATGTGCAGTGGTGGGGCAGATATACATGGGGTTACAGTGGTGGAGCAGATGTGCAGGGGGTACAGTGGTGGGGCAGGTGTACAGGGGTTACAGTGGTGGGGCAGATGAGCAGGGGGGTACAGTGGTGGGGCAGATGAGCAGGGGGGTACAGTGGTGGGGCAGATGAGCAGGGGGGTACAGTGGAGAAACAGATTTGCAGGGGGGACAGTGATCTGAGGCGTGAAGGGGCATGAATTAGGGCTGATCTGAAGTGTGGAGTTGAAGGAATTGCGGCTGATCTGAGACGTAAGAATGCAGGATGTTAATATCTCACTACTAAAAGTAGTTTACAGCATTTACTTTAGAAAAAATCCTTTTCATGATTGAGAGTGTGAAGTTGACATTTTTATTATAAAATCGGCACTTTCAATTTCTTTGAAAACATTTTTCGGCACACTGTGCTCAAAAGGTTGCCTACTCCTGATCTAAAGCTTTGAGTATACCTTTAACAAATAGTTATACAAAACGCATTTGTAAATAACAAAAATAGTCTGAAGCATTGTTATTTTAAAAACCTCATTTACCATAGTGGACAATTTGTGCCGTCTGATAGCCACAGGGCACTGACACTGAATAATTCCTATTCAGCTAACTCACTGAAACAATCCTTTCATTGCCGGAGCAGATAAGATCTGAACTCTGTCTATAAAACTGACTGTGACTCCAGGGCATATTTATCAAGTTCAAGTGAATGAAAAAACTCACTTCGCCAAACTTTCAAGAAATTTTGCTTTACAGTGATCATGTTTTTTAAAGGTAATTTTAAAAAAAGGCTAGTAAAATTTAAAGCTGTATTAAACCTAAAAGCAAAAAAATTCTGGTTTACCAATCCTTAGATGTGGTGTCTGTATTTGTTTTCTTTTTGTTTTCCTTTTTTTTTTCTCCTGCTTACAATGCTCCGCTTTTATTCATGTATGTAAAACTTTTTTACCAAAGAAAAAAAAACTGTTGCTGTAACTGCTTAAACAGCTCAACTAAAATGTGTTAGTCAAGTCCATCTAAATATGCTGGTGCACCTAAAGCCCCATACACATGGGCCGAATGTCGGGCAGCATCGCCCGCTTCCCGATAAAACCAGCCTGCTAAACCGGCCGAGTTTCAAACCATGTATGGCCTGCCTTATGCCGCGTACACGATCGGAATTCTCTTCGGAAAAGCCTTGGAAGGTTTTTCCGACAGAATTCCGCTCATGCTTGTGTTGCCTACACACGGTCACACCAAATCCTGACCGTCAATAGCGCCACAGACGATCGGAATTTCCAATAGAAGGTTTTTCCGTCTGAAAAATTGAGAACATGCTCTCAAACTTTTGCTGGCAGAAATTCGGCTAGCAAAGTTTCGATGGAGCATACACACAGTCGCATTTTCCGACGAAAAGCTCTCATCGGTCTTTTGCTGTCCAAATTTCCGATCGTGTGAATGCAGCCACCTTATTTAAGGACTAGAAAGCTGCAATACACTACATTTTGCTTTTAGTGTTTAAGCCAGAAAAGTGTGTATTTGGCAAAGCCTAATGAAGCTAAGATTTAATAATATGAAAGAGCGAACAAATGTGTATTCTATGAAAAGATCCTGGTAGCACAGTCCCTGCTCCTGCCCAAATCTTCATGCATCAATTTAGGAAGTATAGTATTGCTGTTGTTTCCTATAGGTTATTGGTAGGGTGGGTAATTAGTGACAGGGGGACAGCGACACTATTGCTGGTCTCCAGTCATAAAATACATGCAGTGAACATGAAATAAGTGACATACGCTTATGTAAATTGTTGTCTTGCATTAAAATAGGGGCAACACGCATTTCAGAAATAGTGAATGAAAGGCGGTTTTAAAGATGGATTGTGTTACAAAAAGGACCCCCTACCATTTTAATTTAGGGGGAGGGGGGACTTTACATTTTTTAATTAAAAATGTAGCACAAAAATAAGAAAAAAAGGCATTAAATGGTTAAAGTGGTTGTAAAGCCTAAATATTTTTTACCTTGAAGTGGACCTTTAGTCATTTTTTTAAGTTTCCATCTATTAAATCCTCTGCCCTTGTTCCTTTAACTTTGGATAATAAAACATTTTTTTCTGCCAGTAATATCCTTATACAGCCCACTTCCTGTTTCTTGTCTGGTCATTAGCCTGGGCTTATGACATCATGCACAGATCTCTCTCTCACGCTCCTGAGAGTTTGACAGGAAGGGAGGGGGGGGGGATGAGTTATAAGAGGGCCAATCAGAGCTGCAGAGCTGGAGATGTGCCTCCTGTGTGTCTGTGTGAATCCAGGATGTGAACAGGCAGCAGCTCAGCTGCCCACAGTTAAAATGGTTGCTGCCAGACTCAGTGGAAGGAGATTTCTGCAGCATATTTGGCAAGTACAGAATCATAGTATATATACAATAATATGCAAAGTGGTTGGAGGGAAGCTTCAGAATGGCAAAGATGTTTTTATTACAAATTATGTGAGCAGACTGCAGTTCCCATTGATTGCATTCCTTAGATTAAAGTGGATGTAAACACGAAAATGTTATTTATTATTTTTTGTCTGGCACAATATAGAGTATGGGATTTCAGCTGTGCCCAGTCTTTCCACAAAGAGTTAATCCAGCTCTGAGCAATCCTCATATCTTTTTTCAGTGAAATAAAACGGACAAACTGTGAAAACGTTGTCCGTTCTTCCCCCTTGCTGTGATTGACAGGTGATTTACATATCTCGTGCACTAGCCTAAGACATGCATTCTTTTTAAATTCCCACCCCCACTCCTTTCTTCAGCAGCTCTGCAAGGATTGGCTGTTCTACACCTCAGCATGATTTGGCATGCTAAAGTCATGTGGGGACTTTTCTGGGTTTTGACTGGATGTTAGTGATCATAGCAGAATTTCAGTGTAAGAAATACACAGGAGAAAATGCATGTTGATAAGGGGAGTGTAGAGGTGGGCAGGGAGTCTACTGACATCACGACTCCACCCACTGAGCCCTGGAAAACAGACCCACCCACAAAATCTGCAGTTTCTCGGGTCTCATAGCAGACAGAGGGGAGACATTTGACAGATAAGTATATGTAGCGCTGGCTCCTGACGAGCAGGCGCTATTGTTTTTGAAAATTAAGTTGCCTGAAGCCACAGTTGGGCTTCAGGATAATTCTTCTAAATTTCTGGTTTCAGTACCAGTCCAGCTGGGTTGCACTGGGTTCTCCTCGACCGCAGGTGTCGCTGTCACTGCCGGCAAGAGTAGAAAGCAGTCTAGCTGGATGCATTAAATGCCACTTACCTCTCTGAACCAGCCCAGTGGGAGTGCTCTCCCGCTGTGCATTCTGGGGGGGGGGGGTATTTAAGGTACGGACACCATGTGACAAGGCAAGGAAGGAAGGAGAAAGAAATGTCTTTCCTGTCCGTGTGGTTCTGGTGGTCCTCCTGACCCAGCCTCATGGTCCTCCTGGCCTGGGGTGTGGAGCCATGCATCCTGTGTCTCGGGGCTTGCTAGCCCGAGGCAATGTAACTGCAGGGGGTAGGTCCGAGTGACTTTCGGAGCCTACTGATCCAAGGAAGGTCCGGTGCTGTCTTATCGGAATGGAGAGGCCCAGCAACTGAGGAATCCCAGGCGAGGACCTATTCAGGAGAAGGCCATGCACAAGGCTGGTTTCTCGGAAGGAGCCTGGAGGCTTAGTTGGAGGACGCAACCTGGATCATCCCTCATATGGTATCGCCGGATCGGCTGAGAGAACCTGGTACCATATGGCAGTTACTTAAAGTTCATCTAATCTAAAGTGTAACCTACAAGTCTGTGGCAGGGACTTTACCGAGTATCCTACCGGCTGCTAGGCCTAGTGAGAGAGACCTATCCGGGGGTGCTTCAACCTTGCAATCTAAGTACCTGAACTCACCCCTAAACCCTCTACCCTTTATCAAGAGACTGTGTTCTATTTTTCTGAATAAATAATCTAAAAGAGGATTCAGTGTCAGTCTCAACCTTTTCTCTGGGTTACTTTCCACGGGAACCCCACCCCAAGACGGAGCTACAACAGGTGAGGTAACGGTAAGCCCAAATAAAACCAGAAGCTCCTTCGGGGGTCAGTGCTACATATACATGCAGGAGGCATGTACAGGCTTACCCCACTTTTAAGTATACAATGGGGTTTATTTACTAAAGCTGGAAAGGGCAAAATCAGGCTCATTTCTGCATAGAAACCAATGCACTTTCCAGCTTTAGTAAATAAACCCCATTGTGTACTTAAAAGTGGGGTATGCCTGTATATCCTTCTAGATAACCAATATTGTAGTAGTTTAGAAAGGATGAGAGTGGGTTTACATCCACTTTAAGTAAAACATTTTTTAGATATCCCCCTCTTTTACTTACCTGAGCCCTCATTCGATCCAGCACCACGCACGTCTGCAACTCTTATCTCCCCTTACTTCAAGGCCTTGCTGGCTTTGCTGGGGCACTAGGAGCCATTGGCTCCCAGTGCTGTCGATCAAAGCCAGTGACGAGGGAGAGTGGCCAAGTCCCACTGTCTGTGTCAATGGGTGCAGCAGCGGGGCTCGGGAGCAAGCACACATGAGTGCCCCCCATGGGAAGTGGCTTACCATGGGCACTGCAGAGAGAGGAGGGGCAAGGAGTGCCAGTGGAGGACCAGTGAAGAGGGGGTTTGCAGCCGCGCTGTGCAATTCCATTGAACAGACCAGGTAACTATAGACATGTTTGTTATTTTTTTTCTATTTTTACCTTTACAATCACTTTAAAACTCAAGTATTTCCACCTGATGATAAATATTTCCCTTTACAGTGTACATGTACAAAGAATTCCAGGTGTTGTTATTTTTGACATTGTAGACATTAGATCCTCATAGGTATGCCAGGCTTTAAAATGGCTATTTTGTCCAATGCAACAAAGATTTGACTAATCAAACAGGAAGCAGGCAACCATAAGGCCCCTTTCACACTGGGGCGGTTTGCAGGCGCTATTGCGCTAAAAATACCGCCTGCAAACCGACCCGAAACAGCCGTTGCTGTGTCTTCAGTGTGAAAGCCCAAGGGCTTTCACACTGGAGCGGTGCGCTTGCAGGACGCTGAAAAATGTCCTGCAAGCCGAATCTTTCTCGCGCTGTAGGAGCCGTGTATTTACCACTCCTATAGCGCCCCTTCTCATTGAAAACAATGGGGCAACGCTCCAAACCCGCCCGCAAAACGCCGCTGCAGCAGCGGTTTGCGGACGGTATTAACCCTTTTTCGGCAGCTCGCGGGGGGGTAAAACCGCCAGGCTAGTGGCCGAATAGCGCCGCTAAAAAGACGGTAAAGCGGCGCTAAATATAGCGCCGCTTTACCGCCAGCCCACCCAGCGCCCCAGTGTGAAAATAGCCTAACTGGTATTAATTCTAGGTAAATGACTGATTTTCCCAATAGTGGCCATTACAAAAGTATATGGAATGTGCCCAGCAGATTTTTCATAGATGTCACAACAGGCGATATTGCACTGACTATGCACTGAGATTGTTTGCCAGTCATTACCCATTGTCTGCAAGAATATCAGAAAGTTGGTTTGTTCAGTACATGTCCGTTTATTAGGTGTTTACAATCATATTTGTGAACAAAATGAGCCAGTATTGTGGTAGTCAAGCAAATGTTTGTTGGATCAGAAAAACTTGTTTTGTCTATGACTAGTCTAAACTCACCCAATGATTGTTAACTATTCGGTTACCAAATCATGTACAATCAAATGGCTTTACTATTCACTGGACAACACTTTTGAATGTATCGTATAAGTTTTTAGCTGCTAATCACGAAAAAAACCTGTAAGTTGAACTATTACATTTTCTGCCATCTCTTCATATGTATTTTACGTTTACTAAGTTTCGCTTGCATTAAAAGATGCTTTGTGTAGGTAGCTCTTGCATGTTCAGGCATGCACTCATGGCATACTGCATAACATTCGGGCAGGGCTAGGCTGGATGGGTGCTGCTTGGAAAGGCTGTAAATGCAGGTGCTACTCATTTCATAGATAACAGATTCCATGGGGTTGAGTTAGGCCCCTTTCACTGGTCAGATCTGCTCTTCATTTTTTTCAGGCGGATCTGAACGGTCGCTCCATACAGTTCTATGGAGCGTTGGATGTCAGCGTTGACATGTCTGCTGATATCCGATCCGCTCCGCAAAATCCAGACGGATGGATGTCCTATTTTCCATCCGTCTGGTGGATCGGATCAGATGAAAACGGACAAGCGATCCGTAATCATCCGATCCCCCCATAGGGGAGAGCGGACTCTCTGACAGGTCCATTCCTGTACAGAGTGCAGAGACGGACTTGTCATCTGCTGGCTCAGCGGGGATCAACTGAGCGATCCCTGCTGAGCAAGTGGAGTACTAAAAACGGACAGCCCTGTGTGAAAGGGGCCTTACAAAAACTGGAGAGTGCAAAATCTGGTGCAGCTCTGTATGGTAGCCAATCAGCTTCTAACTTCAGCTTGTTCAGTCAAGCTTTAACCGAAAAACCTGGAAGCTCATTGGTTTCTATGCAGAGCTGCATCAGCTTTTGCACTCTCGAGTTTTAGTAAATCAACCCCCATGTGTTTTGATGTGATTGTTTCAAGTCAAAGCATTGTCTAGGTACATGTAATTTATATAACAAGTAAGCAAGTTATAGACATGGTGAAGACAGCAATGTCTCCCCAATTTTAGTCCAGCTATGATACATTCTGTAACATTTGTGGTGAGTACATGCTTAAAGTGGTTGTAAACCCGTACATATACCCAGTGAAGTGACTGGCCTTAGGTGATACACAGAGCTGAAACAAATCCTCCAAACATAAGTTGTACCTGTTTATCTGAAGTCTTCTCTACATCCATTCAAAGTGCTAAATTATATAGCTTGTCTGAGATAAAAAAATAAAAATAAAAATAAAATGGGCAGAGAACTGAAATTACACTCTGCAGAGCTCAGAGAGCTGATTGGAGGGAAGGGACACCCCCCTCCGCACAGTAACAGAGCTAAGGCTGTTAATCAGCTGGCAATCCCTCCCTTTTCACCATTTTTATCTTGGTGTCAGGAAAACTTGTCGGAAGTAATTCATGCTGACAAAAGTGACACTTAGTGCTCTGGATTCAGACAAGTACGATCTATAGAGGGATATGCTTTGTTCATATTTCATGCCAGAGGTTTACAACCACTTTAAGCCTCAAAGATGCACCATGACTGGACGTGTAAAGAAAGTGTATGACCTGTACTTTGGTTGTAAGACGGGTGACCAAGACAAGGCCTAGACCATTGTTTCTCAACTCCAGTCCTCAAGGCGCCCCAACAGGTCATGTTTTTAGGCTTTCCATTATTTTGCACAGGTGATTTGATCAGTTTCACTGCCTTAGTAATTACTACAGCTGTTTCATCTGAGGGAAATCCTGAAAACATGACCTGTTGGGACGCTTTGAGGATTGGAGTTGAGAAACACTGGCCTAGACTCTTCACATTTGTTATGCAAGATGTGCTGTTGATCTTAGAGCTTGGCTCAGAGAAACTCAGAAGTCAAATGCAATTTGCTGTCCTGATAAGATGGTGAGAACAGAATGATCATGTGACAGAATGTTACTTCTGTCTGACTAAGGTCGCTGGTTTCTCTGCTAAAAATAAGAAATCAATTGAATACCCCAATCTGCCTTCAATCACGAGACCAGTGCCACATGACAACAATCTACCAGTGCTGAAGCCACCAGAGAAATGGAGCTTAGACAAAACAAATGAAGATGCTGCAATGTACCAGCCAGGCATAGACTAGGGTTGCCCTTTAAACCCAAATACATATGAATTATACAGGTTCTGAGGCTAATTTAATGCAGATAAGGCACCAAGTGAGTTTAATTACCACCTTAATCAGCCCCAGAACCTGCGTAATTCATATGTGTTTGGGTTTAAAGGGATGAGGTGGCAACCCTAGCATAGGCAGTGACAATGATCAGGAGTTTGAACTGTGTATGTCTGGTGAGCCTCATCTTATAACACAGACAGAATTAAATGAATGACCTGGTCATGGACTTAGGTTTGTCAAAATCAAAAGCAGAACTACTGGTGTCAAGGCTGCAAAGATGATGTTTGCTAACACCAGGTACAAAAATGGCTGTCTTTTGAAGCTGCCAAGATCATTTAACAACATTTTGTTGCCCAGGTCAAAAACCTTGTTTTCTGTATTGACACTGATCGTTTGTTCACAGCTTTGGGCTGCGGGCACTAGAATGGCGTCTCTTTATTGATTCATTAGTGTTAAGCCTCAAGGCTGTCTTGTTAAACAACGCCATTGTACACCCTTCAATACCTGTTGGCTATGCTGCACACATGAAAGAAACATACGAAAACACGGAACTGTTGCTGAAGCACATTCAGTACACCAAGTAGAACTGGGATACCTGTGGAGATCTAAAAGTAGTGGCTCTGTTGTATGGAACGAAGCCGCGGTATATTAAGTACTGTTATTACATATGCAAATGGGACAATCGTGAAAGAGAGCTGTATTACATTCAAAATAAATGGCCACTCTGAAAAAATGTGGTTCTAGGACAAAAAAAAAAGTGCCACATGAAGCACTTGTTGACCCAACGAAGATATTTTTGCCTCGGCTTTACAAAAAATTCGGCCTGATGAAAAATGTTGTGATAGTGATGAACAAGAAAGGTAAAGGTTTCTTTATTTGAGACACTTATTTCAAAGAATAACTGATGCCAAGATTAAGGAAGGCATTGTTCCTGGTCCACGGATCAAATACATCATCAATGAAAAATGGAGCAAAGATCTGTTAGTGGGACCAGAGAAAATCGCCTGGAATCGCATTTGGGGAATTTGAGAGTTTTCTTGACAAATACAGAGAATCAAACTACATTCAGCTCACTGCTTACTGACAAACTTCTTACAGCATACAAGACCGTGAAGTGCAACATGTTGCTGAAGATGCTCTCCAATCACACTTGGACTTCCTGCCCAAAAATCTAGGTGCAGTCAGTGAGGAACATTTTTCTCAATGGAAAAAAGGTATCAGGGTGACTGGAATCCATCAGGGCTGGCTGACTATTTTTCGACACTACAGAGTACATGAAAAGCAGCAGCAAAACATTTTTAGCCCTGTTGAACTCACGCAGCGTGTCGGAAACATTAGGGGATTAAATACATTATAGTCATTAAAAGGTAATTTCATATTTATCAAGATCCCTACATGATACAGTCATTCTGAAATGATATTTGTGTTCAGTTTGAATGGGCCTATCATAATTTAAAAAAAAAAATTCAGGAAGCAAAACTTTTGAAAAATAATGTTGTCCAGTGTATGGTACAAGAATGCACATCTGCTTCAAGTAAACGTGTATTTTAATGCTTGTGGGGATGGGAAGGTAAGCATTTATTGGAAATCCATGACTTCTCCTCACATGAATCTTCTCTTATTCTCCCTTCTGGTATGTTAAAAATTCAGTTGAAAGCAATGTGTTAAATCTGTTTTTATAAGTGTAAAAAGACCACCTGTTGACCCTATCAGAAATCCTGAGATATGAACCCTTTCTATGCACTATTATTAGTTACATTGGTCCAAGCTCTCCCTGTGGACACCCCCCCCCCCCCTACATTATGGAGAAGAGGAAAAGGAACGGTTTCTGTAGTCCTGTCCTGGAAGTGACAACATTGCTTCTACAGTGCCTTGAAAAAGTATTCACACCCCTTGAAATTTTCCACATTTTACAACCAAAAACGTAAATGTATTTTATTGAGATTTTATGTGATAGACCAACACAAAGTGCCACATAAAAGTGGAAGAAAAATGATAATTCGTTGCGCACTACTCCCTTGGGAGCTGCTGAATTGTTCATATACCTTATGCCAGTCTGCTCCGATTACCATCCTCCCATGCGATTCCATAAAAGTAGCACTTCACACTCTGAAACTTTTTAGATTGCTTTATTTTGGGACAATCTATAGGGCAATAGAATGAAGCATATGAGATGCCCTGTTAATCCAATCTTTCAAATGCAAGGGGAAAGATTAGTTGTAGCCGTAGCTTTGTAAATTAGTCTTTCCTGTCGGCGATCCTTATCTGATTTCGGTAGCACACTCTCACTATGGGCAGCTAAGCATCACTCTGAATGATGCTGAAGAAGTTGAAACTCAAAGTCCCAGGCCTCACCACCTGTTTCCGTGACTTGCAGTGTCCAACCTCCTCCACTAACCCTGAGAAGTGTTTAAGACTGTGGTCCTAAAGGCCCGTACACACGATCTGACTTTTTGACAACCAACATGCAAATTAGTGTTTTGGACCAACATCCGACCGTGTGTACGCTCCATCGGACCAACTTTTTCCAGGTTTCATCAGACTTTTGTTGACTGTGCGAATGGACCAACTTTCTGCCAACAAAAGTCCGATGGACCAAAGTTCGACCGTGTGTACACAAAACCAACGGATTTTTGTACAAACCAATGCAAAAGATCAGACAACAATACAGAAGTTGACCAAAGGTGGCGGTAGAGCAGAAAAACCAAGTGATTTGGTGAAAGTTGGCTGAAAATTTGGACAAAAATCCACGGGAAAGTAGGTCCACGGTCCGATCGTGTGTATGAGGCTTTAGATACACAGCACAGAATTTCCAAGTAGCTCCACTGGGTTTTCACTCCCTTTGCAGTCTCCCAGCAACAGTCCATGTTCTACTCACAGAAGGTTGTTCCCTGTTTTCTTCCTACTCTTAGTTCCTACTTCCTCCTGCGATACATGATGGCTCCAGCTCCAGGGGACCCAACCTCGGCCTCCTTGGACTCTCCTCCGGCTATCTGACTCCAGGATCTCTGAACTCCTGGGCCTTCCAGCCTCCCCCTGGAGACTTCATAGTCTCTGAACCCCAGAGCTCCTCCTTTCTATCTTTCCTCTCAGTTTCTCTCCCCCTTTCTCTCCTGGGACTCCTTTTTATGAGAGACCTCCTCCACTGATGACAAAATTAACCATTGGTCAGTGCTCTCACATTGGGTTTCCTGCCACCCAGGTCTCAGCCCATCCTCTCTTGACAACAGAGTCCACTTGTCAATCGGAGGAGGCACCCCTGAGCCCAAGTGTAGGCGGCTATACCCCCCTCTACTCTGACACTCCCAACCCCAAATCCACAACCAGGCCCAGCAAAAAGACATGGCCCTGGACACATTTACCTATTCCTATATCCTACACTATCAAAAACACCACTAAGCACCTATCAGAATGGTAGGGGCGCTACATTTTTGTTACAAATAAATATCTGAAAAGTGTGGTGTGCATTTGTATTAAGCCCCCCTGAGTAAATACTTTGTAGAACCACCTTTCGCTGCAATTACAGCTGCAAGTCTTTTTGGGTATGTCTCTACCAGCTTTGCACATCTAGAGAGTGACATTTATGCCCATTCTTCTTTGCAAAATAGCTCAAGCTATGACAGATTGGATGGAGAGCTTCTGTGAACAGCAATTTTCAAGTCTTGCCACAGATTCTCAATTGGATTTAGGTCTGGACTTTGACTGGGCCATTCTAACACATGAATATGTTTTGATCCAAACCATTCAATTGTAGCTCTGGCTGTATGTTTAGGGTTCTTGTCCTTCTTGAAGGCAAACCTTCTCCCCAGTCTCAATAGTGTTTTGCTTTTAGGCCAGATAGTTCAATTTTGGTCTCATCTGACCAGAGCACCTTCTTCCACATGTTTGCTGTGTCCCCCACATGGCTTCTCGCAAACTGCAAACAGGACTTCCAATGGCTTTCTATCAGCAATGGCTTTCTTCTTGCCACTCTTCCATAAAGGCCAGATATGTGGAGTGCGTGACTAATAGTTGTCCTGTGGACAGATTCTCCTACCTGAGCTGTGGATCTCTGCAGCTCCTCCAGAGTTCCCATGGGACTCTTGGCTGCTTCTCTAATTAATGCTCTCCTTGCCCGACCTGTCAGTTTAGGTGGACAGCCATGTCTTGGTAGGTTTGCAGTTGTGCCGTACTCTTTCCATTTTCGGATTGATGGATTGAACAGTGCTCCGTGAGATGTTCAAAGCTTGGAATATTTTTTCATGACCTAACCCTGCTTTAAATTTCTCCACAACTTTATCCCTGACCTGTCTGGTATGTTCCTAGGCCTTCATGATGCTATTTGTTTACTAAGGTTCTCTAACGAACCTCCGAGGGCTTCACAGAACAGCTGCATTTATACTGTTATTAAATTACACACAGGTGGACTCTATTTAATTATTAGGTGACTTCTAAAGGCCATTGCTTCCTCTAAATTTTAGTTAGGGGTATCAGAGTAAAGGGAGCTAAATACAAATGCTTGCCACACTTTTCAGATATTTATTTGTAAAAAATTCTGAAACCCATTTATCATTTTCCTTCCATTACACAATTATGTGCCACTTTGTGTTGGTCTTTAAAAAAATCCCAATAAAATAAATTTACATTTTTGGTTGTAACATGAAAAAATGTGGAAAATGTCAAGGGGTATAAATACTTTTTCAAGGCACTGTATATAGACACAATATGCTGAGTAAGCATTGTCATCCCAGGACATGGAGTGAAAGCGGCAGAATCACCAGGTGAAGATAAAGTAAAAAAGAAGCCAATGCAGCTACCACCTATAATGACTGGTAAGCTGCAATATATTACATTTCAGTTCTTGGGTTTAGAGTTTAAGAACAATAATGGTAGCTTCTTGAGAATAATTCAACCAAGGTAGTTGTCTTTCTCTGCTTGGAGACAGCTCAGGAAGGGAGATAGATGCCATGGCTGGGTTGTGCCTACATACAGAGCTAGATTTACCATTAGATACAGTAGGGCTGTGCCTAAAGGCAACTTCGCAAAGGGTATAGTTCCCTGCATAGTTATCAGCTACAAATTTTTCCCCATTATCAGTAGAAATATAGCGTATTTACCCATTATTACAATATACTAAGTCAGGTAAAGACTAGTAAATAAGAAAAAGTTTTATGTAAAACACGTGAGCCGAATAGAGAGGTGTTGCTTTGAGTGCCAAAGGTTGTGTGCCTGAAGGCTGAGAGATGGAAATGCCAACATATTTACATTTTTCGATGTTCCACAGGCATTTTAACCCTGAGTTCTGGCATATAGGCATATTTACTAAGACAGTCCAAACATCAAAATGCAAACATGCTCAAAGCAGTTACACATGGGAACCAATATACTGCAAATGTCATCTGGTCACTGCAGGTCATAATGGTTGCCGTATTTCTACAATAGAAAATATAACAAAATCTTTGCAACACTGTTTCCTTCACTATATATCACTTCTTATCATTCTATAAAAGTAATGTGGTACGTGTATTCGTACAGCCAAAGGGTAGACATAAACAGTAAAAACTGTCACCTGATACCCAACACAACGCTTGAGTGAGAGTCAGGCTGTTACACCTTGGAAGTAAAAAACGGTTACACCTTGGAAGTAAAAATGATTGCTTATAAAGCTGGGTTTCCACTAGTAGAATTTTGTTTGAAATTTTTCGTTTAAGAAAATACGTTTGATTTTAGAATTGTTAGTGAGGTGTTAGTGGGGTGTTTTTTTTTTTTTCGCCCACAGTGAGAGGAAAATTTTAAGAGCAGAATAGCTTTTTCTTAACCGTATTCCACCCGGCCTATAGCAAAATGATGACCAGGCGGTGGCTCCAGGGCTGTTGATAGGGGGGGGGGGCACCAGTCCTCTTGTAGGGGGCCCGAGCCAGGGGGGCTTACACAGGAAGGGGGAATAGTGATGGATGACAATTGCAGAACTCTTCCTCCAGCAGCTGAAAGCTGGTCTCTCCCTGCTGTTAGCTTTTATCTGCTGAGAAAGAGACAATGATCCCTCATTAATCCACCTCTCTGTGCGCCCCCTCAGCACTGGCTCTAATGTTCGCTCTGCTCCTGAGTTTGTTATCTTTGTAACTTTGTTTCCCTGCCTATATCCTATATTCACGCTCCTTTTTCAGTGCCCATCAGTGCCGTCTATCAGTGCCCATCAGTACTGCCCATTAGTGCTGCCCATTAGTGCCCATCACTGCTGCCTATCAGGGCATATCAGTGCCGCCCATCAGTGCCCATCATTTATGCATATAAGTGCCCATAAAAGCTCCCCATCAGTGCCACCTTTCAGTGCCCATGAGTACCGCCCATTAGTGCTGCCCATCAGTGCCCATAACTGCTGCCTATCAGGGCATATCAGTGCCGCCTATCAGTGCCCATCATTTCTGCATATAAGTGCCCATAAAAGCTGCCCATCCCTGCCGCCCATCCCTGCTACATATTAGTGCCTCCTCATCAGTGCCCACCAGTGCCACCTTACTTATTTACAAAATGTTATAAAAACTTATTTACAAAATGTTATAACAGAAAAAAAGAAAAACTCATTATTTTTCCCAAATTTTTGGTCTTTTTTCATTTGTTTAGCAAAAAAATAAAAAACCCAGTGGTGATGAAATACCACCAAAAGAAAGCTCTATCTGTCTCAAAAAAAATGTAAAATATTTGTTTGGGTACAGCATTGCATGACCGCACAATTGTCATTCAAAGTGTGACAGCGCTGAAAGCTGAAAATTGGCCTGAGCAGGAAGGGGGTGCAAGTGCCAAGTACTGAAGTGGTTAAACAAATGAATTTCTAACAGTGTATGTGGCTTTCATTCGGTAAATTGTATTCGTTTGAGAGTCAAATGTTAAAAACAAACAGTATTTTGAACTACTTTTGAATGTCATTTGTCAAGCTGTCTATTGTCCAGAGAATTTTCTTGCAAGTTTCCATATAAACTTTTGTTCAAAAATCTAATAATGTATAGTCAGCTTAAAATCCTAAAGTACAGTAGATCTAAAACCTAACAATTGGCTTGCTAAATCACAGAATATATAAACTATTGTCATGTGTTTTTTTTTTTTTATATTGTTTTCACCTTTTTTTCATCCTTTTTTGCTGTTGATCTCATCCAGACTCTTTCAGATACTTCCTGTCGACATGCACTTGTTTTGGTGTTGGCTGCACATCATTTCTCTGGACTGGCTTCTTACGGTATTAGTGACAACAGTGGGCCATGCCTGCACAAGGTGTGTCAGCACAACTGCTTATTGTCTCCATCGGGAGCTCATGTGACAGGGCGACAATACAGAAGTACAATTGGTAGATAGTTGTCACCCCATAACAGGAAGTGCCTGATCAATGACTTTCATAGCAAGATCAGCAGGTATTATTTTAAGGAACGTCTCAAATTTAGAATGGATCTACACTGCATCTGAGCACCGCAAACCAAATATGCTGTTTAATTATTTTTTTTATATTCAAAGCAAACTCACCCGAACATTCATTTCTCCATGCTTTATTTTGCTGAGAAATCACTTTGAAAATCACCCCCTAGCATTTCTCACCATGGCCATCTTGTGTAAGGGCAGATGATTCATGTAGCTTTACATCCTGGAATCCATCTGCCCTTGCCTCAGGCATGCAGGCAGGAGGGTGTGCTTAGCTAAGAAAACCCCTCCCCTCCTGAAGACTTCTGGGATGTATAAGATCATTTCCTTAAGCCTGGAAACCAGGAAGCAACTGAAGAAATGCAAAAAAAAAAAAATGGTATACTTTTCTATCTATTTACTAATGCTAGCAGCATAATTATTAAAAATATTCAGTGTCAAATAACAGAGTGAAGTTCTGCTTTAAAAAGATAGAAAACAACGTTTGTTTTTTCTGTCTATGTTTGATTTTCTCACATAAATCTAATATGTGAATGATGATACATCAAGTTTAATATCAAAATATGCTCTTCTGTGCTGTAACCGAATCATCTCCGGTTTGGTAATGAGCAATTACTTTCTGTTACAACGGCAAATGCTGATTTTGTACTTTTTCGGAATAAAAATATTAAAAAGAAAAAAATGTTTGAAACTACAACAACATGTTAAAGCTTATATAAAAGTTTGATGATTGGGTTTAGATTTACTTTAGCTAACACAGCTCTGTTGTAATTTAGGTTCTATAACCTTAGCATGGTTTGTACCTGTACCTTTGTACCTGTAGCCTGTTCAACTTTTACCTAAAATGGATGTAAAGGCTGAACATTTTTTTACCTCCATGCATTCTATTCTAAGGTAAAAATCTTTCCATGTGCTGCTCCTCCCACAGCCCCCCAATACTCACCTGAGCCCGTTTTTGCTCCAGCGATGTGCACGGGAGCCTCAGCTGTCCCAGGTCTCTCTCTCCTCATTGGCTTAGACAGCAGAAGGAGCCACTGGCTTCTACTGCTGTCAATCACAGCCAGGCAGGGTCGAACCGCGGCTCTATGTGTTTTATGGACGCATAAAGCAGGGCTCGGGAGCTAGTGGCTTGCTATTGGGGGCATTGGTCAAAGGGGGAGGAGCCAGAAGCGCTGATGATGGACCCGAGAAGAAGAGGATCGGGGCTGCTCATAACACAGAGCAGGTAAGTATGACATTTTTTTTTTTTTTTTTAATTAACCTTTTATATCACTTTAACTAGAGCAACACTCTGAGCCTTGTTGTCCCCTTAGTGATATCAGTGTAAAACTAAATCTAAACAAAACTAAATCTAAAACTCCCCTGACTTTAGGGAAGGCATTGGGGGTTATTTACTAAAGGAAAATCCACTTTGCACTGCAAGTGCACTTGAAATTGTACTTGGAAGTGCAGTCGCTGTAGATCCGAGGGGAACATGCAAGGAAAAAAAAAAACAGCATTTTAGCTTGCACATGATTGGATAATAAAATCAGCAGAGCTTCCACTCATTTCAGATCTACCCCTTAGATTTAGAGTGACTGCATTTCCAAGTGCACTTGCAGTGCAAAGTGGATTTGCCTTTTAGTAAATAACCCCCATTGTCTACATCTGTTGTAGTTTACCCAATCGCAATGATCTTACATTCTTTGCAGTTTTTTTTTGTTTTTTTTCAGCCATCTCATTGCCAGAAGCCTCTGGATTACCATAGATGGGAAACTTGTGGAATGCATCCTTAGGTTGTTGAGCCATCAAGGTGAAAGAAAGAGCTATTGTCATCTAAAGATGATATCCAAATACAAAATGTCACATACCACAGCACTATATAGTTCAAAACCTATTAGAGATATGGAACTACAATGTCAAAAATATCTATCATTGTATTATAAATATCCACATGAGATAACAGCTTCACATTCTGCAACAATGATGCCTGTGGGTTCTCTCTCCAGAGTCACACTTTACATCAGATGTCATCATCAGAGTCCCCCTTTACATTAGATGTCCCCATCAGAGTCCTCCTTTACATCAGATGTCCCCATGAGAGTCCTCCTTTACATCAGCTGTCACCATCAGAGTCCCCCTTTACATCAGCTGTCACCATCAGAGCCCCCCTTTAAATCAGCTGTCATCATCAGAGTCCCCCTTTACATTAGATGTCACCATCAGAGTCCCCCTTTACATTAGATATCTCCATCAGAGTCCTCCTTTACATCAGATGTCCCCCCTTCATACTCACAGCTCTCACAGCAAGTCGCCTTCCATACACCTTCGGACCAGATGGGAAGAGTCAGAGAAACCGGAAGTGCCAGCGCGGGAACCGCCAATCACACACCGCAGCAGGAAACAATGCTATAGAGTGTACAGGGTGTAGAGCTCTGCCCCCTGAGGACTTTCTAAAGGAAGCCATTGAATAGAGGTTCTTGTTTGCAATAAAGTGATTGCAAACCCATCATGCTTCCCACAGAAGCTGTGTGTCTGGGGCCCTGCACACACTTAACCACTTCGCATCCGGCCGTAGCCGAATGACGGCCACAGCGCGGATGCCAAATCCCGGGAGGCCGTCATATGACGGCCTCCCCTTTCCTCGTTCCCTGTGCGCGCTCACGAGCGCGCAGCAGGGAAATTCTGTGTTGGCCGTGTCCCTCGGACACGGCCAATCACAGATCGCTGTAAACGGCCAATAACAGCGGCCGTTTACAGCGCGATCGCCCTGGCCAATGAGAGATGATCTCATATGTAAACATATGAGATCATCTCTCAGCGCCGCTCCTCCTCCTCACACAGAGACAGCGTGTGAGGAGGGGGAGATGAACGGCTGCAGCGCCGTAAGTGTTGTACAAAAAAAAAAAAAAAAAAAAAAATGCCATCTGTGCCCACTGCCACCAATGTCATCTGTCCCTAATGTCATCTGTCCCTAATGTCATCTGTCCCTAATGTCATCTGTCCCTAATGTCATCTGTCCCCAATGACATCCCCAGTGCCATCCGCCAGTGCCATCTGTCCCCAATGACATCCCCAGTGCCATCCGCCAGTGCCATTCGCCAGTGCCATCCCCAGTGCCATCCGCCAGTGCCATCCGCCAGTGCCATCGCCAGTGCCATCCCTAGTGCCATCCCTAGTGCCATCTGCCAGTGCCATCCCCAGTGCCATCTGTAGTCAGTGCCATCTGTCATCAGTGCCACATATTAGTGCCATCTGTCATCAGTGCCACCTGTCAGTGTCACGTGCCATCTGTTATCAGTGTCGCCTGTCATCAATGCCACGTATCAGTGCCATCTGTCATCAGTGTCATGTGTCATCAGTGCCACGTATTAGTGCCGTCTGTCATCAGTGCCACGTATTAGTGCCGTCTGTCATCAGTGCCACGTATTAGTGCCATCTCGCATCAGTGCCACATATTAGTGCCACGTGATATCAGTGCCATGTATGAGTGCCATCTCTCAGTGCCATCTGTCATCAGTGCCACCTGTCATCAGTGCCACGTCAGTGTCCCGTGTCATTGTCCTGGTGCTCCAGGGCCTTCAAAAGTAATAGGTAGTCAACAATTTAGATGTGTAATTTATGCTCCTAGAACACGTGATGGCGCTCCCTGCATGTTGGGCCTCTCTAAGTGGCCAGGCTGTGGAAAAGTCCCACATATGTGGTATCGTAATACTCAGGAGGAGTAGCAGAATTTATTTTTGGGTGTCATTTGTGGTAAACACATGCCATGTGAGAGAAATAACCTATTACAATGACAATTTTGTAGAAAAAAAATAGAAAATAAAAAAATAATTCATTTTGCAAAGAATTGTGGGAAAAAATGACAACATCAAAAAGCTCACCATGCCTCTTACTAAATACCTTGGAATGTCTACTTTCAAAAAAGGGGTCATTTGGGGGGTATTTGTACTTTCCTGGCTTGTTCGGGTCACAAGAAATGAGATCGGCCACCAGTACATCAGATGTGATCAATTTTGTATAATTCGCACCACAGATTGTAGAGTCTGTAACTTTCACAAAGACCAAATAATTTCCACTAATTTGGGTTATTTTTACCAAAGATATGTGGCAGTATAAATTGTGGCCAAAATTTATGAAGAAAAATTAATAATTTCCTAAATTGTATCACAGAAACAAAGAAAAATGCGTTTTTTTTCAAAATTTTCGGTCTTTTTTCAATTATAGCGCAAAAAATAAAAAACCCAGAGGTGATCAAATACCACCAAAAGAAAGCTCTATTTGTGGGAAAAAAAGGACAAAAAATTCATTTGGGTACAGTGTTGCATGACTGAGTAATTGTCAGTCAAAGCGTGAGAGCACCGAAAGCTGAAAATTGGTCTGGATGGGAGGGGGGTGTTGGTGCCTGGTAGGCAAGTGGTTAAAGGGCCTTTGTTTATTTATTTAAATTTTTTCAGTGATTGCAGCACGTCATGCTTCCCATACACCTGTGTCCGGCATCCTGCATACACTTAAGGCCCCTTTCACACTGACGGACCGTTCAGGTCCGCCTGTCAGTTTTCACGACGGACCTGAACGGGCGCTCCATGCTAGTCTATGGAGCGACGGATGTCAGTGGAGACATGTCCACTGACATCCGACCCGGTCCGATCCGCCAAAAGCAGACGGATGGCTCTAAGTCCGGACAGTCGCTGGCGGATCAGGTGAGATCTAATGAAAACGGACACGCTGTCCGTTTTCATCCGATCTCTCCATAGAGACCAGCGGCGCTCGACAAGCCCCTCCCCGCTCAGTGAGTAGAGAGGGACTTGTCATTCGCTGGCTCAGCGGAGATCAATGGAGAGATCCGGCGGACAGAGGCGGACTCCGTGCAAGCAGATCCGCCTTGTCTGAAAAGGACCTAAAGGGCCATTATTATTCTTTTTTTTATGATGAGTAGCTTCGGGGGGGATACAGCTTCCACTCAGAAGAGCATCCTAAGGAGAAAAATGTACAGCACTGTAGTGAGATCAACAATTGCCACTACAGTGCTTAGGAAGAAACTTTAAATCTCAGGAAAATTGCAGTCTTCAGAGACAGGCATGGGTGTTAGATGATCTCACACTGCATATATGCAGCTATGAGTAGGCAGGCACATCAGTGCTTAAGCAATATCATTCCAAAATTCAAGGCAAAGTGTAGATGTGACAGGGTATAGTAAGCTGCCAATAACCTTTCTAAATATTCCCTATAAAACAGCAAAACTTTTCTTTAAGACCCCTTTCACACTGGGGCGTATTTCTGGTGTTTTTCAGGCGCTTTAGCGTTAAAAAAAGCGCCTGTATAGCGCCTGAAAGAAGCCGCAACTGCAATCCCAATGTGAAAGCCCGAGTGCTTTCACACCGAGGCGCTGCGCTGGCAGGGCGTCAAAAAAAGTCCTGCAAGCAGCTTCTTTGCAGCGCTTTTGGAGCAGTGAATACACCGCTCCTAAAGCGCCTCTTCCCATTGAAATCAATGGGAAGCGCCTGAAAAACTCCTGAAAAGCGCTTGTAGCAGCAGCGCTTTGTGGGCGCTTTTAACCCTTTTTTGGCCACTAGCAGGGGTTAAAAGCGCCCCACAAGCGCTGGTTACGAGCGTTTTTCAGGCACTGGCAGTGTGAAACTGGCTCTTAAAGCACTTGGGTTTTCACATTGTAATTGCAGATTAGGCTTCTTTCAAGCGTTTTACAGGCGCTTTTTTTAACGCTAAAGCGCCTGAAAATCACCTGAAAACGCCCCAGTGTGAAAGACGTCTAAGATTAAAGAGCCATGTAAAATTTAACACTAAAAGATTCTTTTTTTAAGAGGCACAAGTTTGATCCAGGAGCCAATGGCTTTTAATTGTTCCTTGCTGTATTACATTTGGTGCAAGATTCATTTTCAGGATAGGCCTCTTTGCACATCTGAACTGCAATGTATGCTTTGAGGATATTTCCTTGCAATAGTCTACAATCCTGAACAAATCTTGTCGCTGCTACCGCCTAAGGTTATACATTTTGTAAATAATGCTGGAGATACATATTCCAGGAAACCTGAAATGAACTTGGACATGTGTCTTGAAGTCTGCAGATTAACTGGTTTGCAGGAATCGCAGCAGAGACACTTTTCTTATTGGTCAATAAACACTAGACTATCTAGAAACACACCTACATTCCCAAGGCTTTTCATGCAATATTACAGCTTTGAACCGTGAAAGTGTGATGAGATCATCACTCTGAATACATGACATCCCACATTTGCTTTCGGGGCCTTCTTGCATTCAGAAGCCAAAAAATTATTCTCAATCAACGTATTGTGACAATGTCAGGGACCAATCCAATTTCCTGGACCTTGATGCTGTTGCTCTCAACCACCGAACTTATGTAAACATTATAGGGGGGGGTTAGAGAAGTACAGTGCATCTGGAAATTATTTACAGCGGTTCACTTTTTCCACATTTTGTCAGCCTTATTCCAGAATGGATTAAATTAATTATTTTCCTAAAAATTCTACAAACAATACCACATAATGACAACATGAAAGAAGTTTCTTTGAAATATTTGCAAACTTATTAAAAATAAAAAAATCACATGTACCTAAGTATTCACAGCCTTTGCCATGACACTCAAATTTAAGCTCAGATGCATCCTGTTTCCACTGATCATCCTTGAAATGTTTCTACAACTTGATTGGAGTCCACTTGTGGTAAATTCAGTTGATTGGACATGATTTGGAAAGGCACACACCTGTCTATATGAGGACCCACAGTTAACAGTGCATGTCAGAGCACAAACCAAGCCATGAAGTCCAAGGAATTGTCTAAGAACACCATTAACTATAGAGGTTTACAAGCTGGGCAAACTGCTGTAAGACCCCTTGAGACAAGTGGATATGCACGGATCCTCAGAAAGCACCAGCTAGTTTATGCTGTTACCTTACAGCAGTAAGGTGAGAGGCTTGTGAGCACAGAGGTGTCACTACAATGGGAAAGAAAAGCCATCAGTCACTTTATTCACTATCATTTGTGAAAGGCACTAGTCACGTGTTTCACTTTATCAGACTTATACGTCTGTCTCTTGGACTTTATATTATTGATGTTTATTAACTATTATATTTATCACAATAATCACTGCACTTTCATGATGATAGTGACATTTTTATTTGTTAAGTATGGCACTTGGCTGCCCTGGTAATGGAGCTTATGGCTGAGGCCCTGCAGAGTTCGAGTGAGGTGTTTGGGATTCGTGTTGGTTCAATTGTCGAAAAACTAGCATTATATGCTGACGACTTATTCCTCTTTTTACGGGACCCTGGCCCCTCATTCTCCACGGCGCTTCAGTTTCTAGACCATTTTGCGTCTCTTTCTGGCCTCAAGACCAATTGTAGCAAATCTTTTATACTACCCATAGATCCAGGGGCAAAAAAGCTACTTGACCCCACTTCACCTTTGCAATGGGCACACACCATAAGATACCTGGGGATCAATATCTCTTCCAATGTCCACGATTTTAGTAAACTCAATTTATCCCCTGTGCTATACTGGTGTAAACAAAAGTTAAAGGCCTGGTTGAATCTCCCACTTTCACTCATAGGGAGAATTAATCTAATTAAAATAAAAATACTACCGGTTTTGCTGTATAACCTACGGCACTCATCGATTTGGATACCAAAGACCCTATTTCAACATTTGGACTCCATAGTAGCCTCCTTCCTCTGGCAATCACACCCGGCCAGGTTCAGTAGGAAGATCTTACGTAGGCCCTGGACACAAGAAGGCCTAGCGTGTCTGAACTTTCATACATACTATCTAGCGGCCATGCTCACTCATACCGGTCGTCCTAGAGGCAGCACACATGGGCTCTTTCAAGGCCCTCCGTAATGTTCTTTATAGGGGGTTGGGGGGCTCCCATACACCCTTAACACTTGCTATGAAAGCAGTTATTACAGCATGGGATATTGTAGTGATCAAACCCAACATGGCAAAAGGCCGTTGGTCCCCTAACACACCACTTTAGTGTAAGGTTACGGGAATTTCACTCACGAAAGGACCCGGGCTCTGGGCCGGCAAGGCCATAAGATATTTGGTGGACATATGTGATGGATCTGGGCATTTCCCTTTCGACAGAATGAAAAACAAATTCCAATTACCGAACTCTTTTTTAGGTTCCTGCAACTCCGTCATGCCTTCGATTTGCAATTTAAATCCATCCAGCTTCGGCTCGAGCAGGATGACCTGGAGGCCATATTGGGAGATGCTGATCTCCCAAAACCACTATCCCAAATATACTGAGCCATGCTGCTGTCCATCCAGGTTGGCCTGAACAGTCTGTGTTTTGTGGCAGACGGAGGTGCGGGAGCTAGACAGCGGAGACTGGGAGGACATGCGGGATTACCCGCTTCAGCCATTGGTTGCAGCTAGAGACAAACTGATTCAATTGAAAATCTTACACAGGATCTACTATACGCCACAACGCCTGAATCACATATATCCAGTCTCCTCAGCTAGCTGCAGGAGATGCTCTGGTACTCCTGCAGGCTTCATACGCATTTTTTGGGAATGCCCCCAGATTCAAGATTATAAGATTATTGGCGGGAGGTGACTCAATTGATCCATGGGTTAACCACTAATCCTATCCCCAGACAGTTAGTGTTTGTATCCTTGGACTAGTAGAACAGCTGGCACTCGCTAAAGCAACAAGCACTTTAATAAGTATCCTCCTATTTTAAGCAAGAAAGGCCATAGTTCTCAAATGGAAGTCAGCTGGACCCCCTACCTTGTCATTATGGAAACAGTCAGTCAATACTGTGATACTCCTCTACAAACCAACATACTTATCCCGAGGCTCCCCCAAGAAATATGAAAAAGTTTGGCATTTGTGGACAGACTCAGATTCTACAGTTGACAATCAGACCTTAGTAGAAATTGTTATGTAATTGTAATGTCTGCCTTTATTTTGTTAAGCGCTGCGCAAACTGTTGGCGCTATATAAATCCTGTATAATATAATAATAATTAAACTACCCAAAGTTATACATTATTATTATTATTATATTATACACGATTTATATAGCGCCAACAGTTTACGCAGCGCTTTACAATGTATAGGGGGGACAACACAATTACAGTACAGTTCAATACAAAAGGTACAGGAGGGCCCTGCTTGTAGAGCTTACATTCTAAAGGGTTCTAAAGGGTTGTTAGGTGGGTGTGGGATAGGCTTCAATGAATAAATATATGATATATATGAATAATGAATATGAATATGAATACATGGTTATACATTGAGCTGGGATCTATTCCTAGGATAAGCGAGTGGTTGGGTAGGCCCCTACAGATATTGTACCAATATTTTAATCTTATTACTCCTATAGTGTCCAGTTCTGATGGCTAGAAGGGGAGGAAGGTCCTCCAAACTGTAATACTCCATAGCATCATCCTGTCATCTATAACCTGAGCGGTGTGTGTTTAGATATTTAGAGCTTAGTGATATTTGGTTAGTTTGTAAGTTAAGGCCTGAATTGTATCTTGTTAGGCACATTTCTATGTGCACCAGTTAGCCGGGGTATGCCCCATTGGCTATGTTTTGTATCTCTAATTCATAAACTTTTCAATAAAAAGAATTTTCAAATGAAAAAAAAAGTATGGCACTTGGCAATATTATTTTGGGACGTTCACAACATTCTTATATTTACACTTGTTGACATGTCCATAATTTATTATAGTATCATTTGACAGCGCAGCACCACCCTTGATAAGCCCGCTCGGATCTGCCTGCCTGTTTTTCCAGAGATGTGTCTGCTGACACCTGCCTGCAATGCGATCAAGACAGACGTATGGCGATACATTCAGCCATCCATTTGGCGGATCGGATGAGATCTGATGAAAACTAACATGCTGTCCGTTTTCGTCCGTTCTCCCCATAGGAATCATCGGGGCTCTGACAGGTCCCTCCCTGCTCAGTGAGCAGAGAGGGACCTGTCATCCACCGGCTCAGTGGAGATCAACGGATCGATCTTCCACTGAGCTGGCGGACTCCGCTGAGCAGATCGCTCTACTAGACAAGTCATCATAAGACAAAACAATGTTCCAGTCTGAAAAAGTGGAATTTTACCTTCATAGATTTCTTGAGGGAGATTGTTGATAAACATTTCTGTCCCAAGTGGAGGAGCGTCTCCAACTCAGTCTGCAGGAGGGTCACTATATTTCCTCTGACCATTCCTCTAACCTGTACAAGATTAACATGACGCCTTTCCCTCCACTCCAGAAGAGAAGCTTTGTTGTTCTTATTCAGAGAATGATTTCAAGCCTCGCTCTCAGTGTTCATCACATAGTTGTCCATCATTAGAGAATGATATGCTCTCTCCATGGGATCAGAGGCTGAACTGAGCTCTTCTCCATGCTCTGACGGAAGAAGCAGACAAAATCCTCGGTCTCCTTCATGGGCCATAATCAGTGGGTAGAAGGCTAGACCCTAGTCCCCTCCAAAAGCCCCTGTCCCAGTCGGGTCTGTCACACATCCAAATTGTCTTCTCATTTCTATAGGTACACATACTGTTTCCTCCTAATGAAATTCAGAAAACAAAGCTATATGGAGGCATGCCCTTTTACAAATTCAGACCTACAAAGAAAGGCAAATATTTTAGCTCCATATTCTTCATAAATGTGTGAAAAATTCCACTTAAAGCCCAAACAAACTGATATTCCTGCTATGTGTGGAAATGAGTGTGCCATTAAAGTCAGAGGGAACTAGAGGTATTCCTCACAGAATATGCTCTGACGGCTGTGTCACTGTAAGCCATTTTCCCGTGCTCCATTACATTTATAAGCATTATTGACACAAAGCACAGGAAAAGTAGAGAACAGAGTGTGTATCACCTCTGAAATCACATTAAAAATAAACAGATGTCACATGCATCAATAAAGTAAACATACATATGAATGTTTGTTACACTCCTCCATGAAAAGGAGAACGCACAGTGGGAACTCTATTGTGTTTACAAGCATTTAAAAAAAAAAATACATTTCAAATCTGCATAACTGGCAGAAAAAGACACATTTCAAATATTAACAGAAAAAGGCTGAACAATTTGGAAACAAGACATTCAGGCAAAAAAATGGTTTGCAGGTTCAACCTTATTGCTTGAAAGAATCAAAAAGTAAGCAGTAAGTGATCAGCCCTGCTAACTGCAATCCATGGGATTGTTCCAGGTTTTTACCCCCTTTGCGCCAATGCCTCCCTCCCCTTTAGGCCCCTTTCACACTGAGGGTTTTTTCAGGCGGTACAGCTATAGCGCCTGTACACCGCCTGAAAAAATCCGGCCCCATTCACTGCAGTGTGAAAGCCGGCGGGCTTTCACACTGGAGCGGTGCGCTAGCAGGACGGTCAAAAAAGTCCTGCTAGCAGCATCTTTGGAGCGGTATAGGAGCGGTGTATTCACCATTCCTATACCGCTCCTTCCCATTTATTTGAATGGGACACCGCGGTAATACCGCGGCAATACCACCGCAAAGCGCCGCTACGGTGGCGCTCTGCGGGGGGTCTTTAACCCTTCGAATACCGTGGCTAAAACAACGGTAAAGCAGCGCTAAATATAGCGCTGCTTTACCGTCACCGCGGCTCCCGTCCCAGCGTGAAAGGGGCCTTAAGGGGTTTCAGATGCATGTTTGGAAAGCTCACGATTGTAGTGTAGATTGTAGTGGAAGTAGTGATGCCGGACGCGCGCTCTGGGCACAGCTGTATTTACATTCTGGTATGCAAATAAGGCCATATTTGCGTACTGTCAGCACCAAGAGGTTAAAGCCTAAGTGCAGCCAAACTAAAAAAGACGAAAATCAGCACAAGAGACATAATTTACAGCCAGTAAGTAAGTGTCCCTTGTGCTGATGCCTCTTCTATTGGGTGAAATCCTGCTCAGTCTATGCTCCCCCCAATGTGGTGGTGGAGGTTAATAGACATGTGGGAGGAAGAGAAGCCCAGACTGTGTGTGCTATATGACCACATCCTAGCAAATCATGTACAACTATGGACAGAATATGTAGTCATGGACTTTGTGTGGACATATAGAAGAGGAACCGAGTACCATAAAAACATCTTTATTATGTACTATTAAAATTCTATTACACAACATTAAAAATGACTCTCCACATAGGGGTTCACAACATGCAAAGATTTAGACTACAGTTCACAGGTTGCCCATAGAGGTGCAAATAAGTAAGCCAAGGTGAAGCCACTGCCTCTCAGATGAAAAATGAAGCCTCATACACATGGGCCCAATGTCGGGAGTTAAAAAAAAAAATGGTCAAGATTCGACCCATGTGTATGCCACCCTGTCTGACAGAAGCAGCCGTTTCGCCCGCTTCTATCGGATGAGCATGCTGGAAAACCCACAGCCGACTGGCTCCTGATCAGCGCTCTCTGCCAATGGTGGAGTGAGCTGATCAGAGTGTTCTGGAGGGGGGTGTCCCCTTGTCAGAACACAATAGCTAAGCAGGGGAGATTGCTGTACTAACTTTGCATAGTTAGTACAGTGGCTCCGACCGGAGCTGACAGTGTTATTTTGTTGAAAAAAACGTATAGTGTGTACTAGGCTTTAGAGTACATTCAGTAAACAGGCATGTTTGTATTATGTACAGGTAATCTTAAACTAAAGGAGGACCAACTTCCCAATGGGGAACCATCCAGACCAACTGTGAGTAAGGCTATGTTTCCACTATTGCGTCCCCAAAGTCACGCGACTTTGCCGCAATTTTTCGCGTTGATTTGAAGCAATGCCTGTGTATTCTTGAGGTCTATGGACCTCAAGTCGCATCAAAGTGGGAACAAAGTAGTGCAGGGACTACTTTGAAGTCGCTGCGTCTTGAAGTCGCACAGAGGTGAACGGTACTCATTGGAAATCATGGGGTGAGACTTGTCATACGACTTTTTAGTCCCAAATCGCATGAAAAGTCGCACTAGTGGAAACCTAGCCTTAGTCACCATAAAGACAGCATGGTAGTCAAAGTAGTCAAGGCATACATTTTCCAAAGAGGGGGCTCCTGATAAGTATCTTAGAAACAAACTCAGTTTACATGAATCCAGAAATGTGGGAGCTGTCACAGTCTCTCATCAAGAGTGCCCGACTTTGCCCACCCATTCCTCCATTCATAGAAGCTGTACTACAGTTTCTGTGAATAAAACACATTTTTTTAGATGGAGGACGAATGGATGATTGATAGGTCTGCCCCTCCATTCATAAATCATATTTCATTCATAGAAACTGTAGTATGGCTTCTATAAATGGAGAAGCTGGCTGGAAAGGTTGGGCATAGTCAAGCTCTCTTCATAAGAGCCTGTCATAGCTCACACATTTCTATTACCCCCCCCGGGGGGTGTGGCATGGATGCAGGAGGATTTCATATAACAAAAGAGGCATCAGCACAAGGGACAGGTTCTATTGACTGTAAGTTATGTCCTTTGTTCCGAGTTTTGTGGGGGGTTTTGGCTGCACTTCAGCTTTAACAAAATACTGTTACCCCATGTTACTGTTTCCAGGCCTAGGCAAATTGTGTCATACATCCCAGGAGTCTTCAGGAGGGGGGGGGGGGGTGTTTTCTCAGCTAAGCACACCCTCCTGACTGCATACCTGAGCTATGGTCAGATGGATTTGAGGAAGTAAATGCTACACCATCTGCCCTTACTCAAGATGGCCATGGCCAGAAATGCTAGGGGGGTATATTTCAAAGTGATTCGAGGCATGGATCTATGGATGAATTTGCTTTGAATATAAAAAAAATATTAAATAGCATTTTTGATTTGTGGTGCTCATATGTAGTGTAGTTCCACTTTAAACATGTGTAGCTACATGTATGTGCAGAGAGTAGCATCTTGTAAAATGTGTATAAAAACCCAAGCAAAACACACTCTTATGCCCCGTACACACGGTCGGAAAATCCGACCACAAAATCCATCGGATTTTTTCCGACGGATTTTGTCCGACACTGGTGTTGCATACACACGGTCGGACAAAGTTGTCGGAAAATCCGATCATTCTGAACGTGGTGACGTTTGTTGCCTACGACGGGACTACGTAGAGGCTAGTAGCCAATAGCTTGGGTCTTGTAATGTGATCTGAGCATGCGTGGCACTTTGTCCGTCGGAATTCGCTACACACGATCGGAAAAAGTCCGATAGGACTTTGTTGTCGGAAAATTTGAGAGCAGGAGATAAAACTTTGTCCGTCGGAAAAAGTCCGATGGAGCCTACACACGGTCGGAATTTCCAACAACATTGTCCGATAGGACATTTTCCGTCGGAAAATCCGACCGTGTGTACGAGGCATTACACTTTTAAAACATAATGCAAGACAAAATGCACAACACAATTAAAAAACACATAATAAAACACATGCATAGGTAGGACTGGGTTCTAAATTGTTTAGTTAAGGGGGCATTTATCAAATTTGGTGGTCCTGAACCCAGGTAGCTTCCCCTCCATGAGCCACAGATTTGTATGCAAAACACATAAAAACCGTGTTACTTGTACCTCTTTTTACTTATTCCCAATTCACATGATCCTTTTTCCTAGTATCAGCACTAAACGGCCTTGAGGGGATAAGGCTAAGCCACAACGCTTCAAATGGTCCTGTAATGTCACTTCAGCTATTACACACCCTCCCTTCTAACTCCTTTACAGCTGAGTACGCTGTCAGCCAGTCATGTGTCAATCAAATCAAGCTGCCTTTCACTTAGCAAATTCTAGGTAACTTTTTTTTCATAGGATTCATTGGGGGGCAGTCTTTTACTGATGGGATACATTGCGGGCCCCAGACAGTCCCTTACTGATGGAATTCATTGTAAGGCACAGTCTTCTACTGATGGGATTCACTAGGGGACAGTATTCTACTGATAGTATTCATTGGGGCCAGTCTTTTACTGATGAGATTCATTGGGGTACAGCCTTCTACTGATGAGATTCATGGGGGGGGGGGGCAGCCTTCTTCTACTGATACGATTTATTGGGGGACAGTCTTCTACTGATCCCAGATAGCAAGCAATTGTGTTGCAAGTTTGAAAATGACTTGCTAAGCTATTGTAATGCCGCGTACACACGAAGGGACTTTTCCCGCCGGACCTAGTCCGGCGGACAATCCGCCGGACTTTCCAGCTGGCTTCGGCGGACTAAAAAGCGAACGGACTTGACCACACACGATCACGCTAAAAGTCCGGCGGTTCACGCGATGACGTACAGCACGTACGACAGGACTAGAAAACGAAAAATACTAGAAAAATACTTGCTACTGAGCATGCGTCCTTTTTGGTCCGCCGGACCATACTACAGACGGCCGTATTGTTCACCGGACTGCCAAGGCCAGCGGATAGTTTTAAAACAAAACTTAAAACTTTAGTCCGCCGGATTTTTGGAAAAAAAGTCAGTCGGAGGCCCACACACGAGGGGATTATCCGGTGGACTTGGTCCAGCGGACAATCCCGCGGGATAATCCCTTCGTGTGTACGCGGCATTAGACTTGCCAGGCTTCACAAGTTTGTTGCACAATTGCAGCAAGTTAGCACTGCATGGCTTCAGATCAACTTTCTTTGCAAACATTCTGCAAGTCTGCTGCAAGTTCTGGTTAATTTATGTTGTGCAATAGTCATCCCACCACAGGGGGTCACTGAGACTTGCAGAGCTCTTGCTGTAGACTCACCACTGCAACTTTGCTCTTGCTAGAAACTTGCCATGCAAATTTGCTACAAATTGGAAAAGTGTCAACTAGAACTTGTGCTTTAAAGTGCTCTGCTAGGGTACAACCTGCCAGTGAAAATGTGCAGCAAGTTACCAAGACTTACAATTCAACACTGCCGCAAGTTATCCTTGCTATCTGGGATGGGATTATTTGATTATTTGGGTGCAGTTTTCTCCTGATGAGGTTCATTGGGGTACAGTCTTCTACCGATGGGATTGAGTCGGGGGACAGTCTTCTATTGATGGGATTTATTGGGAGAGGGGGATAGACTTCTACTGATGGGATTAATTTGGATGCAGTCTTCTACTAATGAGATTCATTGGGGGAACATACTTCTACTGATGGGATTCAGTGGGAGACAGTCTTCTACTGATGGTAATAATTAAGGGGAGAGGGGTAGACTTCTAGTGATGGGGTTACTAAGAGGCACAGTTTTCTCCTGATGAGATTTATTGGGGTACAGTCTTCTACTGATGGCATTCAGTGGAGGACAGCCATCTACTGATGGGATTAATTGGGGGAGGGGGTAGACTTCAAATGAAGTGGTTGGTTTGGGTACAGTCTTCTACCAGTGAGATTCATTGGGGGGCAGACTTCTACTGATGACATTGAGGGGAGAGGAGTGGACTTCTAGTGACAGGGTTAATATTGTGTGCAGTTTTCTCCTGATGAGATTTATTGGGGTACAGTCTTCTACCAATGGGATTGAGCCGGGGACAGTCTTATGCTGATGGGATTGACTTGGGGGGGGGGGGGGGTAGACTTCTAATGATGGGATTCATTTAGAAGCAGTCTTTTACTGATGAGAATCATTGGGGGACAGTCTTCTACTGATGATATTCACTGGGGCACACACTTCTAATGATGGGATTCACTGGGGCAGGCAGCCTTTTTTTTATGGGATTCATTGGGGGACAGTCTTCTACCGATGATATTCATTTGGGATGGCCTACTGATGAGATTAATTGAGGGACAGTTTTCTACTGATGAGATTAAGGGGGGGGGGGTAGACTTCTAATGATTGGGTTAATTTGGGTGCAGTCTTCTACTGATGAGATTCAGTGAGGGACAGTTTTCTACTGATGGGATGTATTGGGGGAGTAGACTTCAAATGATGGAGTTAATTTGGGTGCAGTCTTCTATTGATGAGATTCATCTGAACAATTTTCTACTGATGAGATTCAGTGAGGGAGAGCCTTCTATGGATGAGATCTAGTGGGAGAGAAGCTTCTATTGATGACATTCATTAAGGAACACTTCTACTGATGGGATTCAGTGTAGGGGGGAAGCCTTCTATTGAGGAGATTCTTTAGGAGGCACTTTTACTGATTGGATTCAGTGGGGAAGAGCCTTCTATTGATGAGGTTCATTAGGGGGACAATCCTCGACTGATGGGATCCAGTGGGGGAGAGCCTTCTATTAACGAGAATCATTAAGGGACACTTTTACTGATGGGATTCCATGGGAGAAAGCCTTCTCTTGATGAGGTTCATTAGGAGACAGTGATTGGATGGGTTCATGATGGGATCCAGTGGGGACGAGCCTTCTATTGATGAGATTTATTAGGAGACACTTTAACTTATGGGATTCAGTGCGGGAGAGCCTTCTCTTAATGAGGTTCATTAGGGGACAATGATGGGATGGGTTCATGATGGGATCCAGTGGGGACAGCCTTTTATTGATGAGATTCATTAGGAGACACTTCTACTTATGTGATTCAGTGGGGGAGAGCCTTCTCTCGATGAGGTTCACTAGGGGACAATGATGGGATGGGTTCATGATGGGATCCAGTGGGGACAGCCTTTTATTGATGAGATTCATTAGGAGACACTTCTACTTATGCGATTCAGTGGGGGAGAGCCTTCTCTTGATGAGGTTCATTAGGAGATAATGATGGGATGAGCCCATGATAGGATCCAGT
The DNA here is from genome assembly GCA_028564925.1 of Lithobates sylvaticus. NCBI lineage: Eukaryota > Metazoa > Chordata > Amphibia > Anura > Ranidae > Lithobates > Lithobates sylvaticus. Next base: position 262,270,180 of record CM053026.1, read on the forward strand.
GGGGGAGAGCCTTCTATTGATGAGATTCATTAGAAGACACTTCTGCTGATGGGATCCAGTGGGGGAGAGCCTTCTATTGATGAGATTCATTAGAAGACACTTCTGCTGATGGGATTCAGTGGAGGAGAGCCGTCTATTGATGAGATTCACTAGAAGACACTTCTGCTGATGGGATCCAGTGGGGGAGAGCCTTCTATTGATGAGATTCATTAGAAGACACTTCTGCTGATGGGATCCAGTGGAGGAGAGCCTTCTATTGATGAGATTCAGTAGGAGGCACTTCTTCTGATGGGATTCAGTGGGGGAGATACTTCTATTGATGAGATTTATTAGGAGACACCTATACTGATGGGATTTAGTGGAGGAGATCCTTCTCTTGATGAGGTTCTTGGGGACAATCATTTATCTATGATGGGATCTGCTGGATGACATGGACAGTCCTCTATGGATGGGGTGTCCAGACTGATGACACACAGCCCTTGTTTGCTGATGGTCATGGTATAAAATATGAAATGTCAGGTATTTTGTCCATAAAAGCTGTCACCTATACACGTTTAATACCCCGAAACACATTAAACCTGAGCAGCATCCATAAATATTATCTGTCTCCCTGTGGAGTTGATGACCACCTAATAGTATAATGGACAGTCTGTCTCTCTCTCTTTAATTTAATTTGTTATAACAAAAAATAGTTTGCATTTTTATTTATTTATTGTTTATAAAAGGCCCCACCAAAAAATGACCACCAATGATGGGATAGTCATGAACAGTCCTCTATGGATGGGGCGTCCAGACTGATGACACACAGCCCTTGTTTGCTGATGGTCATGGTATAAAATATGAAATGTCAGCTCCCCAGTGCCCCCCTTACACTGCAGTGATAATGAAAGCAGCCGCTGTCCCTATACTTGCGGCTACAAGGGAGACGTTCCAGAGACGTCACGTGACGCTGTCCAAGGGCGTCCCCATCCACGCTGCTTTTCTCGCGCCTCTCCCGCGCAGTTCGGACAGAGCAGGATTCGGCCACGCCCCTCGGTCTATACGGAGCGTTCTACATACGCTGAGCGAAGAAGCTCCTCCCACACGGTTCGGAGGCATGAGGTAAGTGTCGGAAGTGCGGTGTGCACGCAGATAAGGTAAGTGTGTGGACTGACGGTGGGTAGAAAGAGAGTCATGGTCACCGGTCACCTGGTTAGTGTAGGAAGACCTATTTGCATTTGTATATTGGGAGGGCAGGTGCAGCTTGTATTTCAGTTGCTTCTGACTTCATCCTGGTGACTTCCTGTACATGAGGAGGAAAAGAAGTTCCATTTACTATCCATTATTCCATTAACTGTGAAAGAAAAGCCCGTGTACACTCTACAACCACCTTGCGTGGAATCAGGAAGGTCTTTCCACGACATTGTTATTAAAAGAGGAGTATGGCGTAGGTTTTTCGGTCATACTTCTGTAGTGGGTCACCGATGTGTTATTACTTTTGTTCTCCTGTGACCCAGAGTCAGGGCTGATATCATAGAGCCGAACAGACTCCATATTGTCGGGATCCACCCAGCCTGAGCAATTGAGAGTCAAAACCAGCAGTGCCCACTCCCTCCAGCCTGGGGCTCCAGTGAGTGCTGAAGGTACAGATTGGAGATCGGTGACTGACAGTGACCGCTCACTGAAGACCTAGAACTGGGAGATCAGTGGTCATGTGATCGCTCATTTCTCAGGCGGGGGGACAGCTGGAGGTGAGTATCTGTATGTTTTTTTAGTAACCCAAACTTCATTAATAGATCTAAAGGAGATCCCCAGCAACTCGTAGGTTATGGAAGACTTTCTTTTCGCTCCTGACAGAAGAAGTCATCATCGCAGGAGGAAGATTTATATTTGGGCTTGTTCATATGGGCGGTTGAAGGGCTGTAAAAGCAGGCGGTTGAGCTGCAATTTTACAACCCTCTGACCACTCATCTAAACAGAGGTATGCAGCCACTCAGGGCTCTACACATGTTGTCGATGTGTTGCTATGCTTTGTGGACGCAGTAAAAATTAAATGGCATTTTGACATTCACAACTCATTCATGTGAGTGGGGGCCATGCCAAAACCTTGTGGGTTGCCATTTTGAGGGTTAAAACAGGTGGTGAGAAGGCCTCCTTGCCGCCTGTCAAATGCCCTCTACAGTGTGAATGCAGAGATTTGCAGCAATTCTGTCCGCAAATTGGAAGCGTCGATGTGTGAATGACAAATCGCGGGACTCGCATTTGAGATGCCATCCATTTGAATGACACCTAAAATCGCGGTGCGGGTCTGTGTCACGATAAATTGCGTTGCAACCCGCATCGCAGGAAGCATGTTGTCCAAAAAAATATCAGGAGCTACTTTTGGGCGACATGCTTCCAGCGTTGCCGCGATTGCAGTGCGATTTATCGCCCGACAATCGTTGTAGACCCATACCGCGATTTTAGGTGTCATTCAAATGAATAGCATCTCAAATGTGAGTCCTTAGATTTGTCATTCACACATTGGTGCTTTCAAATGGCAGGTAGAATCGCGGCAAATTGCCAGCGATTCCAGTGCTGAAGTGTGAATGCAGCCTAAAAGAGCTTGTTTGCACTACAATGTGAGTGTTTTGGATGCTTTCTTGCATACATATTTACACTCAGTGTGTTTTTTCCCTCTTTTTTACTTTAAGGCTGGCTTCACACTTGTTCGATACGGGAACCAGCACGAATCCAGTGAGGGTTCCTGCATCGCATGTCATTCGCAAGCAGTTCACACTGCCCTCTGCAAACCGCTGCGGGTGTCAATGTAAAGTTAATGACACCCCCAGATCAGTTTGCAGATCAGAGTGTGAACTGTGAAATGGTACAAGAATCGGATCGCATGGGTGTGAACATCCATGCGATCCAATTGCTTCATGGACAAAAAAAAAGGGTCCTGCACCATTTTGGTCCAAATGCGATGCAAATTCAGCCATACAAAATGTATGGCTGAATTTGCATCGCACAGACAACGCATGTGATCTGCACAGAAATGCGGTGCGAATCACATGCGATGTCTGTGTTTGCACTAGTGTGAACCCAGCCTAAGGGCCAGTTCACACCAGATGCAGCACAGTGCGTTTATTGTCCTGCATCAAAAACGCATGGAAGGTAGATTATATGGGTTCCAATAGCATAGTTAACACCAGTGAAAAAAAATAGAACATGCAGCATAAAAGACGCACCAGAACACATCACATGAAAAAAAAAAGGAAACCTTGGGAAAAAAGGAAAATCAAGAGGGGAAAAATGCACTAGAATGCATTAACCACTTCAATACTGGGCACTTTCACCCCCTTTCTGCCCAGGCCAATTTTCAGCTTTCAGCGCTGTCACACTTTCACAATTGCGCGGTCATACAACATTGTGCCGAATCAACATTTTTATAGTTTTTTTGGAGACAGATAGAGCTTGCTTTTGGTGTTATTTAATCACCCCTGAATTTTTTTATTTTTTGCTAAACAAATGAAAAAAGGCCAAGCATTTTGTAAAAAAAAAAAAAAAGTTTTTCTTAGTTTCTGTTACAAAATCTAGTAAATAAGTAATTTTTCTCCTTCACTGATGAGGCTGCACTGATAGGCACTGATTAGGCGGCACTGTTATGCAGTACTGATGGGCACTGATAGCCTTTGTGGGCACTGATAGGTTGCACTGATGAGGAGACACTGACAGGCATCACTGATGGGCACTGAAAGGCAGCACTGATGGGTATTGATTGGCATCACTGATCCGCACAAGTGGGCATCACTGGTGGGCACTGGCAGGCATCGCTGATGGGTCTGCACTGATAATCAATGCACTGATTATCAGTGCAGACCCCCCTACTCTACTCTACTCTACTCACACTCTGTCAGCTCAAGTAGAGGAATTCCGATAACTGGCACTTTCTATTTACATGATGATCAGCTGTGATTGAAAACAGCTGATCACGTGGTAAACAGCCTAAATCATAAGCTGTACCATATGACGTCCAGTCAGAACAATGGAACCCCCACCCAGCCATTATTCCACTGCAGGCCAGACGGGAAGGTGTTAAAACGCATCAAAAATGTGCATGCAGAAATGCTTCTGAAGTGAGTTTCTATTGGTGTGAACTGTAAGCAAAACATCATCTGGAATGCATTTTTGTGGTGTGAACTGGCCCTGACACCTGAAAACTTTTTTCTTCTTTAGGACAATGGGCATTCTGGTGCATTTACATGCATTTTGATGGATTCCGGATAAAAAAGTGGGTTGTACTCTTGTTAAAAGTGCTGAAACTGGCTTCACTGGTGTGAACGCCCTTGGATTACATGGCAAACACTGTGCATGTGTTCTGGATGCAGGTTAAAAACACCCTGGAAAGCATCTGATGTGAACCTGTCCAAAAGCAATCCACCTCAAAATGCTTTTCAGAGGGCTGGAAATAATAGCTACAAGTGTAAACGAGCCCTTGTAAACACAGGATAACCCTTAGTTCCCATGAGCCTCAATGGCCAGGCTGAACGGCAGTAACTGGCAGTGGTGACATCACTCTATGTACCCACACATTCCTGTAGTCCTAGCATCTTCAGCTGGGACAACACTGCAGTAAATGCACTGTAGGGTGATCAGCATTGTTACCCCATTAAAGGGAGGTTTATTTTTACTGTTTTTTTAAAGTGATATTAAAGCCTTTTTTTAATTTATTTTTATAACAAACATGTTATACTTACCTGCTCTGTGTAATGGTTTTGAACAGAGCAGTCCAGATCCTCCTCTTCTCGGGTCCAACGCCGGCGCTCCTGGCTCCTCCCTCCTGCCGGGTGTCCCTACAGCAAGCAGCTTGCTATGGGGGCAACCAAGCAAGCGTGCTTCTGAGCTGTGGCTCTGTTTGTCCATTCACACACGGAACCGTGGCTCGGCCCCACCCCCTTCATCTCCTGATTGGCTCACTGGCTGTGATTGACAGCAGTGGGAGCCAATGGCTCCCGCTGCTGACAAAAGTCAATCAGGAGTGCGAGTCCATGGAGAGGCAAGGCTCTCGTGGACATCACGGGATCAAGAATGGGATCAGGTAAGTATTAGGGGGGCTGCTGCACACAGAAGGTTTTTTACCTTCATGCATATAGTGCATGAAGGTAAAAAAAAAACCTTGTGCCTTTACAACCCCTTGACAAGTGGTGGTTAACCCTTTTTGTTGACATTTACCTATAGGTTAGCCTAGAATAGGGCTTACCTATAGGTAGTGTTAAATATCTCTTAAATGTGCGCCAGTTAGGAGATATTTCACTTGCAGTGCGCCGATGTCACCATCGGCACATGTGCTGTGAAGAAACGGACCATCGTGCCGTTTCTTCCCCCATCGTGTGCCGTGATTGACGGCTCCCGTGCATGCGCGAGAGTGACGTCACGCGACTCCGGCCAGTCACAGAGCCAGAGTCCGTGGCCCCGGAAGGAAGAGGGGCAAAGATGGACGCCGCCTGCACAGGGGAGAGATTGGATCAGACACAGCAGCCGCGCCATTGGTTTCCACTACTGTCAATCAAACTCAGCCAATCAGGAGAGAGAGGGATGGATGAATAAAAAAAGTAGTAGTTCCTGCACTACTTTTGGCGACTTTGGGGCGATTTCAATAGACATCTGTGCATTTACACACACAGATGTCTTTCAAATAGGGTTTGAAATTGTTCAGCTGAACTTGCAGGATTTAAAACCCGCCCTCAGTATGAACGAGAGCTTAAAGGGGAGTTCCAGGCCTTTTTTATGTTTATTAAAAGTCAGCAGCTACAAAAAGTGTAGTTGCTGACTTTTAATAAACAGACACTTACCTGTTCCATGGTCCAGCGATGCGGCCGAACGGGGTGTCGCTCCTCTCCGCCGGCGCCTCCATTGCCACTCGGAGTGGACAGGCGATCTCCTCTCCTCACGTGTCCCAGGAGATCGCCTAGAGGGAGGGGCCCCCTAAGGTGAAAGGAGGAGTTGCCTAGGCGGTCCCTGGGCGGAAGGAGGAAGTGGGACATGAACTCCCCCCCCAAAAAATTACATGCCAAATGTGGCATGTAAGGGGGCGCGGAGTTAAAGCGGAAGTTCCATTTTTGGGTGGAACTCCGCTTTAATGTGCTTTCATCAAAACGCACAATATATTAAGTTCAATTGTAGCACACCCAAAATGCAACACACCCGAAATGCACAGCACAGATGTAAACCAGGCCTTAGATTAAGGCCCCTTTCACATGGGCTGTCAGTTTTTCAGGCAGACCTGATCGGACCTTGCACTCTCCCTTATGGAGCGGCGGATGTCAGTGGTGACATGTTTGCTGACATCCGCCGCCATCCGATCCGATCTTGTCTGCAAAATCCAGACAGATGGTGGTCCTATTTTCCATCTGTCTATCGGATCGGATGAAAACGGACAGGCAGTCCGTTTTTACTCGATTTCCCATAGAGGAGAACAGGACTGTGTCATCCGCCTGCTCAGCAGGGATCAGCCGTCAGGCAGAGGCGCCCGTGTGAAAGGGGTCTAAAGCTGCCCATACACTGGTAGACCATTCATGTGAAAAATCTTGTCAGTACATTTGATAATACCATCAGATGCTTGACGAATGTCATTCAAAAGTACTTCAAAATTTAGTTTGCTTTTAACATTTGTAATAAATGGAATTTCATGAATGAAAATCGCATAGAATTGTGTTCATTCGAGGAAAACTCTCCATCCTGTTCTTTTGATTTTTTTCATCATTACGGTCCAAAACAATCATTGATTTGACCCCATTAACTGTTAGAAAATCAAAGAATGTTCTGAAAATGAACATTTTCAAATGGAATTTGAAAGTTTCTAAAGGCAAAACTTTTGTTTTGGATAGAGAAATAGAACCTCTGCTGAGGAGATTCATCTTCTAATTATTGTCAACTCAACTGAAATTTCGTTACAACATATCAAATTTTCACTGGAACAGGAATATATAGGAAATCTACCAATGGGGACACTTGTCCTGGTGAGAGGATTTTCCTGTTTTTCAAGAAATTTCCTCTCACTTCCTGTTGTGTCTACAGAATAAAATGTGAAATGAAATATGCCCAAAGGGACACAGACGACAAAAAATTAATAAAGACGCGGCTTTATCAATTCTGTATTCTTTCCAAAACTAAAATAAAAATGTTGGCTTTAGTTATACTTGTTGATACAATTCTATCCTGAAAACAATTGAACCCTTGTTCACATTGGATCGAATTGTTATGCGCTTTGACAGGTCAAAGCGCATGACAAGTCACACCCTATTGTCGGCAATGGCACTGTTAAAATTGGTGCAATTCCAAATTTGCGGTGCCGCATTGATTTGAAAAAGTAGTTCCTGCACTACTTTTAGCGATTTCGGATGTGACTTGCATTGACATCCGTGCATGAAGCCGGGCAGATGTCTTCAAAGTTGCACTGACATGCGGCTTTGAAATTGTGCGATTTCAGATGAAGTTGCACAATTTCAAAACTGCATTCAATGTGAACGAAGGCTAAATGCTGAATCTGTTTTGCAAAGACTCCAATTAATACATTTTCCCTTTAGTACTGTAGAAAGTATCTTTATCAAATATGTATTGATGGTCTTTCTTTCTCCTTTAGGCTGTCCGAGATCTCTTCCTCCTGTTCCCAGTGAATAAAGTGACAGGTTCTCTTAATAGCCCAACTCTCCACTGATGATCACCTTTCTTGCATCACGCTGCTTTCAGAGCCCTAAGACTTTTGTAAGCTCAGTTTTGGTATGAATTGGAGCTTAACCAGGGTGGTTGACCTTCTACCCTCCCACACTTGATAGTGTTTGAGCCTCCTGTTTAACATGCTACATTCTGGAAGGAAAGGGAGAAGGCCACATGCTTTCCCATACCCAGAAGTAGCATGTTTTGCCAAGGTCTCCGACAAATGAATGAAGCAACAGAGGAGCACAGTGAAGGTGAGTACCAGTACAGCCTAAGGCCCCTTTCACACTGGGGCGGTAGCCGCGGCGACTGTAAAGCAGCGCTATATTTAGCGCTGCTTTACCGTCGTTTTAGCCGCAGTATTCGGCCGCTCGCGGGGAGGTTTTACCCCCCCCGCGAGCGGCCGAAAAAGGGTTAAAATCCCCCGCAAAGCACCGCCGTAGCGGCGGTTTTGCCACGGTATTACCGCGGTGTCCCATTGAAATCAATGGGTAGGAGCGGTGAATACACCGCTCCTATACCGCTCTAAAGATGCTGCTAGCAGGACTTTTTTGACCATCCTGCTAGCGCACCCCTCCAGTGTGAAAGCCCGCCGGCTTCCACACTGGAGTGAATGGGGCCGGTTTTTTTCAGGCGGTATACAGGCGCTATTTTTAGCGCTGTACCGCCTGAAAAACGCCCCAGTGTGAAAGGGGCCTAAGTGGTTCACAATCAATTTTCAGTCATATTTCTAGTATGCATTGATTTGTGGGAAATTGCTTAAATATAGATTTCCAGCAGTTTCATTAGCACTATTCTAAAAAAGTATAATAATTTTTAATGAAGGTGTAACAGGCATAAAAGTTGTTTATTATAGCACAGTGGCTTTGTGGTGAGCACTTCTGCCTTGCAGCACTGGGGTGCCTGGTTCAAATCCTGGTCAGTTTGTATGTTCTCCTTTGCTTGCATGGGTTTTCTCCAAGACTCCAAAGACATGCTGGTAAGTTCATTTGCTCCTTGTCCAAATTGTCCTGTGTGTGTGTGTATACATATGCATGTGAGATTGTAGAGCTTAGATTGTAAGCTTCTCAAGGGCAGGGACTAAAGTGAATGTATAACATATGTAAAGCACAGTATAAATTGTCAGCACTATATAAATAAACAGTCATTCTGCTTTAGCACAGGTTATGTACAAATCCACATCTGGCGCTGTGGCAGACTTTTATAAAAACATGGCAGCCCACAGAAGAACTCCTACATGATTTTCAGGATGTGCACAGAAAAGAGAGGATTACACATCAAGCTACTTCATTTCCTTCACATGCAGGAAATATAGATTTTAGCATTTTTTTCTTGAAATGAAATTTCCTTGACTAGAAAATAACTGACTAGAAAAAGCGCTAAAAGGCTTTCTAAAAAGCACTACAAATGGTGTTTGTTTTAAATTTGGACAGCATTACTTGGTGCATCTGAAAATGGCGAATGTTCCCTGCGTCACTCTATTGACTTTGATAAAGAAATAAACAGGGAAGCTGTGGTGTTAATATTCCATGTGCAGAGCTGCGTTAAGAGAGGAGAAGCCCTGATTATTCAATCAATCTTATTAATATTCATTAGAGATGATAAATATTCATCGTCCTGTTTTAGACGACTTGTTTCTATGGCAACCAGCTACCCCCCACCCCCCCACCCTGCCCCAAACAAACACACACAGCTCTGTCACTGCACCTCAGTCAGACACAGATGCACCCTGTGCTATTCCAGCACTCGCCACACAAATCCACCAGGCCTCAGTCATAAAATGTCACTGAATCCCTCTGCTTGCATTGTGCACACATCAAAAATACACCTAAAAACTGGAACCACATATATGTATATATTAAGGATGGAACCGATCACTTAGAATTCTATATACATGTGTTTCTGAGGCTGGGATTTGTATCTGATACGAGTGCCGGATACTGTTATCTGGATATTGATTTCTTCCAGTGTGACTGTGTACATTGCTATACCAGCAAATTACACAAAATGACAATGTGGGATGGATGAGGGTAAAATGCCTGATCCAGATGGGTGATTCTGCTGAATGCAGAAAATAACTGTTGTGAATTCATAGAACTGTGGCCATCAATATCTATCATATACAAAGCACCAAATACAAAATATTTTTAGGATGCTTTACTTTTATTTGTAAAGAATGCATTGCAGATGCACTGCATTGATAGCCTGATAAATGTTTTATTGCTGGGGGTAGTTGGTCTGCCAGCTGACCCTTATTAGTAGGAATGTCCTTTACTTTCATTAAGCCTAGGTTCACGCAATTTGGAATGCGATTTGACATGTCAAATCGCATGCCAAATCGGCAGCTATTGCCGGCAATGACACCGTCTGAATCAGTGCGACGCTGGCGCCGCACCGATTCCCAGAAGTAGTTTCTGTACTACTTTTGGTGACTTCAGGGTGCGATTTGTATAGACATCTGTGCAGGAACCCGCACAGATGTCTCTGAAATTGTGCCCCCCCCTCCGAAGTTGGACTGACATGCGGGAATGAAATCGTGCGAGTTCACCTGAACTCGCACGATTTCAATCCCGCTGTCAGTGTGAACCTGGGCTTTAGGTGAATTGCAGGGCAAAAAAAACACCAGTTGGGACCTCATTTACCATTTACACCAGGTGCATCAGGCAGCTATGCCCAGTATAGTTCCAAAGCATTGACAGGGCAAATTGCCCAATGTTATATTTGTTCTGTTCGCATTTCTGTGTTGTGGTGGTTTGCACTGAACACACAGTACTTTTTTTCACTGCACTTTGTTGCGACACATTTTTTCACATTGCAATGCCCTGCTGTAAATAAGCATGAATGGAGCATCGTTTTGTGATATTCCAATAAAGTTGAAAAGATAGTAAAACAGCGCTGTAAGCTGCAATCAGCTGATATAGAACATGCAGATAGGAGGAGAGAGCAAAGTGACGACCTAATTCCGTGCTAATATTTGTTCATTCTCCAGTCCACAGGCTGGGGGTGTTTTCTTCATCAAGCTGTGCTGCTTCTAAAGTTGAGCTCAAGCAATTGGCTGTGTCTGGATCACATCTTGATGACTGGCTGAGCATATTCAAAAAACGTCTATGGCAGGTAAACAGTTCATCTATATGTATTTAAGCAGTTTTTTAGTTTGCCTATAAATTTCAGTCACACCGAATGTGGCTTTGAAATCATGCGACCTCACTTGAAATCGCACAATTTCTAAGCCGGGTGTCAGTGAGACTTTAGGTGTGACTTGGAAGACATCTGTGCGACTTCATGCACAGATGTCTATGCAAGTTGCACCTGAACTTGCAAAAGGTAGTGAAGAAACTACTTTGAAAATCAGTGTCGGAGTCGCACCGATTTGACCGCTTCCATTGTGGACAATAGGGTGTGACTTGAAACTATCAAATCGCATGACAAGTAGCACCAATGTGACCAGGGGCTAAACGATATACCTATTCTCAAAAAATAATTCATAAACATTTAAATAGTTTCTTACTGTTTTTTTCTACCTCCTTGTAACACTCTACATAGAGGCACACACCTTTCCCCCCTCACTTCTGTTTGTTTGAAACAAGCAGTGCACATTATTTATGGTGCTCTATGCACACTACAATTCCCAAAGTTCATAGTCCCTACTCCATCTCAAGTAAGCAAGAGAGAGTGGCTATGTTCCTACATACCGTGGGACCATGGAGAACGAACATAGTCATCCTATAACAGGAAGTCAGATCACAGCAGCAAAAGAATGAGAGCATTAGAAGGTACTTTTTTTGAATTAAAGGAGTTGTAAAGTCAGAAGGTTTTTTATCTTAATGCATTCTATGCATAAAGATAAAAAGCCTTTTGTGTACAGCAGCCTCCCTCAGCCCCCTTAATACTTACCTGAGCCCCATCTCTATCCAGCGATGTTGCACGAGACACTCGGCTGGCCGGGACTCCCCTTCTCATTGGCTGAGACAGTAGTGCGGCACCATTGGCTCCTGCTACTGTCAATCAGTTAGCCAGCCGATCAGGAGAGAAAGGGGGCTGAATGGACACAGGGAGCTGTGACTTGCCTCGGGTGCCCCCATAGCAAGCTGCTTGCTGTTGGGGCACTCAACAGGAGGGAGGGACCAGGAGCACTGAAGAGGGACCTGAGAAGAGGAGGATCCGGGCTGTTCTATGCAAATCCACTACACAGTGCAGATAAGTATGACATGTTTGTTATTTTTAAGGAAAAAAAACTATACTTTACAATCACTTTAATCACCTCCCACCCGGCCACTGCACATATACGGCCGGGTGTGTGCTTCCTCCTTCTGAGTGGACGTTCAGGAACATCCCTCAGAAAGAGGGGGATCGCGCATTCTTGCGCAGCGACGTGATCCCAATGCGCTCGTGTCACCCGGACATGGAGCATCTCCGATCGGCAGGAGGGCTCTGTGATTGGCCCTCCTGATCACATGATGGCTGTGTCCAATCACATAAATAGAGAGTCGGTTGCTAGGTGATCAGCTCTCCTCTCCTCACATGGAAGTTTTTCGAAGAGGAGAGCGGATCGCTGCAGCCGGCCGGTGATCAGTGAGTACGAGCTGTTTTTTTACAGCTTTTTATACACTGATCACCGGCCCAGTGTCCCCACACAATGTCCCCAAAATAGTGTCACCAAACACATGTCCCCACACAGTAAAAACACCTGCCCCCCACATATGTCCCAGTTAAATCATATGTCCCAATGATAATCTGCATACATATGTCCCTGATCACACAAACCTATTATTATACACTTAACGGGATTTTTTTTACCAAATACATGTAGCAGAATACATATTGGCCTAAATTTATGACAAAATTAGATTTTATTGGATTTCTTTTAAAATAGAAAATATTGTTTTTTTTTCAAAATTGCCGCTCTTTTTTCGCAAGTCGTGAATAAATACCACCAAAAGAAAGCTCTGTTTGTGTGAGCAAAATGATAAAAATTTAATTTGGGTACATGGCCACACAATTGTCATTGAAAGTGCGAGAGCGCTGAAAGCTAAAAATTTGCCTGGGAATGAAGGGGGTGAAAGTGCCCAGTATTGAAATGGTTAAGAATACATACTTGAATAGAATTTTTTTAAACTAGAGTTTAGTGTTACATTAACAAGTTCAGCTCTTTGGATGTACTTTGTAAGTCCAAAGAGTGAACCTTTGATCAAAAGCCGATGTCTGCAGCCTGTGTAGGTTTTGTACAGCGGAAAAAGCCGGCTTCAAAGTGAAAGTGATGCTGCAGCTCCATAGCTGCCGATCACTTTCACAGATCCAGCCGCGCAGTGCCCCCTCCCGCCAGCGGCACCGCCCTCCTCCCGTGGTTCCCGGGCTGTCTCGAGTTTACTGACGCCCGTGAACACATCCACCGGCTGGGGGAGAGTGACGACAGTGAGACTGAGGCAAATTCATGCCTCGAACTATTACCTATGGTGATTTTTGGCACAATAGTTTTTGGCGATATCAGGGACGCACGCAATTTTAAAACATGAATTGTTAGGTATCTATTTACTGGATGCAGCCTCATCTTTTATATTTCAACCAAAAATGGGTATAATATGGTGTGGTTTTGCTTTAAAATAAATTTTATTATATTTTTTCCAGAAAATTGCGTTTAATAAACAGTTGTGCAAATATCATGGAAAACAAAAATTTACAGTGATCTCCTTTTTATTCTACAGGACCTCTGCTTTCAGAAAATATATATTGTTTTGGGGGTTTTTGGCAATATAATTTTATTGCCAAAAATTATGATTTTTACATGTATGCGACATGGAGCCGAACTGGTTAACTTTAAACGGATGTTTTCCCTAAGCATCCATGCATTTTACAGACAGTTACACATATGTTGCAGAGTCTGTGCAGGAATCCTATACAGCACATGTGTCAAACACAAGGCCCATACCAAAATCTCGCACATCTCCTGCAGCTGCGGCGACCCCTCGTCTCCGCCCCCATCTACTCTCCACAGTAGGCAGCAGAGAGAATGACAAAATTGCTCCACCAAAACCTGCAATACACCGTGCAGCTGCAGAGAGGCTCGTCTCTGCCCCCTGCCTCAGCAGTTGGAAGCACAGAGGAGGACAGGACTCTCCCTACAGATCCTGCACCTCTCTGTGCAGCTGCAGTACCCCTTTGTCTCTGTCTCCCCTGGTCTCAGCATTCAGAGGACTTCAGCAGCTGACTCCAGCCCTTCTCTGGTCCTCCTCCAAACTCTGCACATTTTGATTCCCAGTTCCACCCCCAACTTCTTCCCAGCAGCAGCACAAGGTAAGTGGGTGCAGTGTGATGAGGGGAGGGTGAGGGACTCTTGACATCTGATGTAAGGTGAGGTGGGGCTTTGGATATCTGCTTATAATTATTATGAGAATAATACAATTGAAAAATAGGGTTACACACAGCTGGTGTAATCCACAAGAAACTTTATATAGAACACCATGTAAGAACCATGTTCTGTTTGAACAGTCTCCAATAAAGTTTCTTGTGGATGATACCAGCAGTGTGTGACCCTCCTTTTCAGGCTTGCATCATCTGCTCAGGAGTGTGAGTGTGGCCTCCATGCCGAGCTGCACTTGTCCTTCACAGCTTAAGTCAGGGATGTCCAACCTTTTGACCTTCCTAGGCCACATTGGAAAAAGTGTCTTGGGCTGCACATAAAAAACACTAACAATAAGGATAGCTGATGAGCAGAAATAAGTCGGGTGGATCACAAGTTACAAGCTACAAATACTGTAGCTGCTGACTTTTAATATAAGGACACTTGCCTGTCCAGGGATCCAGCAATGTTGACATCCCAAGCCGATACTTCAATTGGCTTTGGGTGCAGGCACTGGCTGTCGTAACAATTTCCCTTTGAGATTAATAAAGTATTCTGTGTTCTGTAGTATTCTGTATCCTGTAAGTTATTACTAAAACCAGTAATAATCAAATACAGAGGCATTTACTTGATATGATAAAGAGTAGATACATACTGTTGTGCTCAAAAGTTTGCATACCCTGGCAGAAATTGCAAAATTTTGGCATTAAAGCGGGACTGTACTGAAAAAAAAAAAATTTAAAAGCCAGCAGCTACAAATACTGCAGCTGCTGACTTTTAAAAAATGGACACTTACCTGTTCCAGGGTCCAGCGGTGTCGGCAGCAGAGGCCGATCGATCGCTCGGCTCCCTGCTGTAGCCGGCGCCATTCTCGGTGAGGGAATCGGGAAGTGGCTTCACTTCCCGATTCCCTACTGCGCATGCGCGAGTCGCGCGGCGCAATGAGAATCTTCAGCGCCGTCTGCCGGGTCACGTGTGTGTCCCGGCAGACAGCGCGCCGGGACAGGAGGTGACGTAAACTCCCGTGGGAGTTTATGCCCGGAAGTGGGTGCAGATACCTGTCTTAGACAGGTATCTGCACCCCCCTCCCCCCTGAAAGGTGCCAAATGTGACACGGAGGGGGGGAGGGTTCCGAAAAGCGGGAGTTCCACTTTAGGGTGGAATCCCGCTTTAATATTGAAAATATGACTGATCATGCCAAAAAACTGTTTTAAATCACAGTTCTTGTCTGTACCAAGGCCAAACATTCCATTTGGGTGGTTTCTGTTATCATTATGATTTAAAAAATGTCCAAAAACCTATGTGATAATAAATGGCTTTTCTTTCACTTTCATGTCTAGTGACAATGGTTAAAAAGAAAAATAGAGTGGGTGGATTTTAGACAGCAATAAAAACCTGAAAGATGTTCTAATCCCTCTCCACTCTATCTGAGAATTAACCACTTGCCTACTGGGCACTTTTACCCCTTCTTACCCAGGCCAATTTTCAGTTTTACCATGCTTTGAATGAAAATTGCACGGTCATGCAACACTGTACCCAAACAACATTTTTATAATTTTTCTTGCACTATATAGAGCTTTCTTTTGGTAGTATTTAAACACCACTGGGTTTTTTTTTATATTTTGCTAAATAAAAGAAAATGACGGAAAATTTTGAAAAAAGAAAACACAAACTTTTTCATAGCTTGTTATACAAATTTGCAAACAGGTAATTTTTCTCCTTTACTGATGTGCACTAATGAGGCTTCAGTGATGGGCACTGATGAGGCAGCACTGGTGGGCACCAATGAGGCTGCACTTGTAGGTGCCACTGATGGGCACGGATAGGTGGCACTGATGGACACTTATTGGCAGCACTGGTGGGCACTGATTGACAGCACTGTTGGTACTGCACTGATAATCAGGACACTGATAATCAGTACCTGATTATCAGTGTACATGTCCCTTTTACACAAGCCAGTTATCATCTCTCTTCTGCTCTCCTCATGCTGTCAGCGTGAGGAAAGGAGTGCCAATAACTGGCTTTTGTTTAAATCCGTGATCAGCTGTGATTGTACAGAAATCAAAAGGGAGAACTCCGGACAGCCGCACACCGGGAAAATAAAATCCAAAGGGTTTATTTAAAAGCAAAAAGACACCACAATCCAAACACGGCAAAAAGGGGGGTACAGAGCTGACGCGTTTCGCACTGTATTTCAGTGCTTACTCATAGCTGATATACTCTCAAATGGACATCAAATATATATGGTTACAACGTATAGGTCACATAATTACATGATCGAAAAAAGCTGTGGCAAACAAGCAGAGTCTGGTGTTGATTGGATTTCAAGATGTGCAGCTGAAATGGACCATGAGTATAACCAATTAAAAAGACAAGCAAATTAAAATCTTGTAGTGAGAAGATAGAGAAATTTGAAGTGTCATGTGAAATAATTCTATTTTGTGAAAATAAACTAACCACAATTCTTTATTGTGTGAATAAATGAGTAAATAAGCCAGAATGCATGGGTGAGTGCGTTGAGTTACTTAAAAAAACTCAAAGACTATAAGCCAGAATGCATGGATGAGTGCGTTGAATTACTTAAAAAAACTCAAAGACTATAGTGGAGTCCTGAAAAGTATGTGCATTATGCAGGTGTATTGCTATTAGTTGACATTAAACAGTGTGTAAAGTGTAGTCGCTGATCACCTGGTAAAGAGCCACTGATTGTCTCTTTACCTGAATCTGTGATCAGCGGTGTCCAAAGGACACTGTGATCACAGAGCACGCTGCCTACACCCCGTCATTCGGCTATAGTGCGGTCGGCAAGTGGTTGAAAAAAAAAGTTTCCTGGATTTTTCTTAAAGTGTTACTAAACCCGCAACAGTAAAATCAGTCTGTATATGCAGTAAAGAATGCGTGTTATATTCACTGTGAAACCTAAGGGGTTAATCCTCAGCATTGTATTAAAAGGCTATTTGAGCCTGTCTTCTCTGAATCTCCCCTTCTTTTACTGTCCCCAATACATCTGTTGATAGTACAGAGCCCTGGGGGGCACTCTCATCAGTTTGTTGTGTATTGTATTGGTAGTTTTGCAGCCTCAGGACAGTGGGAGGAGAATGAAAACTCCTCCTACAAGGTTTTACCAGTACTCGGCCAGACACTGATAGAAGTCACCAGACTGCTCTAACCACTGATGAGAAAAGTTATTTAGCAGTTTATATTTCCTAAATTAATTGCATTTCCATGTTCTGTGTACTGTGGGAAACCAGATGCAGATGTAGTGAATGCAGGGTCCTGGGTTTAGTAATACTTTAACTGAGCAAAAATATAGTATTACTATAAACTGAGAACCCCTCTGCAGTGTTGATAAGGGTCTGATGCTTGATGGATTTGACTGCTGTAAGTTTTTTGCTGATCCAAAGACACCACAAGAAGTGAAAGGAAATCTTCCCTATGTTAAAAACTCTACTACCAAGCTAGTAAGAACTAAAAAAGTTTACATTTCCTTTCACTTTTTGTCCTGGTGAAAGTAATTGACAAAAGTGAGTGAATTTCCCCAACAAGGACACAGACATCATAAAATCCCTGACAGAGACTCTAACCTTTGTCACTTTAGGCTGGGTTCACATATGAGCCGCATGTGGCTCACAGCAGGGGTCTGGTTCTTCCTGGTTCACTGTTTCTGATCCGATTTCAGCCCTAATTTTGGGCTGAAGTCGGACCTGAAACTGATCAAAAGACACACGGACCCGCTGCAGAGATATGTAAACCGGCTCCATAGAGAGCCGGTCAAAATCTCCTGCTATTGTAAATTGGATGCGGAGAACCCAACCTGAGGCAAAACTGGGAAAACCATTTGGCTAAAGTTCACTTTGATTTTAATTGTAAACAGTAAAACAAGCTCTCACAAATTGCATTTTCGGTCCAACTTTTATGTGTCAAGATATGTATGATTCCGAGTACTAGAGTGTGAATGAGTGATTTAGAAAATGCCTGGGTCATATGGATTGGTGTGGATCAATATACTTGGTTTAATGCTGGTCATTTTGGGAGCAGGTGCAAACTAAGGGTCCTTATACACCATACTGCCCATAAAAACTCATAGCAATTCCTCGAAAATGCATGTGCATTGTATTGCGTTTCGTTGTGTTGCATTTACATTGTGTACATGTGCATGGCGTTAAAATGCAGACAGGTTGTTTTTTAACATAATGAATGTGCAGTGGCGTCGTTATGGGGGCAGTCTGTACCCGGGAGACACCTGCCAGAGGGGTGACACCAGGGCTTTTTACGCTCCTCCGGTGCTGGCATCGCTCCGGTCCGAGCTGCTGCACTGAACCCTCCCCGGCGCAGCTGCTGTGCATGTATGGTGCATCGATTCTCGGCACCCAGCCGCAGCATCTCGCCGCCTGTCACATAAAGCTGGGGAAGCTTTTGCAAGACTCCTTCTCGGCTCGGCCGTGTCTTATAACTGGTTATGAAGAGGAGTTTGGGAGGAGGGGCATCTCCCACATTGCATTGAGCCGCACTGTATCTGAGATCTGTGTTTGGAGGGGAGATTTGGTTGAGGTATTGAAAGCATTTAGTGTGCCAATGGTACAGAAAGAGTGATGGGGATCTGTGCTGGGAGGGGAAAGACTTTGAAGGTGGAACTCTGCACCTAGCACCCACCTGAACTTTTTTTTTATGTCATAATGTAGAGTATAAGATTTTCTATCATTTGAGCCCAGTCTTGCCACAAAGATTTAATCCAACTCTGATCAATCCTCTTTTATTGTTCAGTGAGGTAAATTTTGTCAAACAGAGAAAAACGTTGTCAATTCCTCCCCCTTGCTGTGAGTGACAGGTGATTTACATATCTCGTGCACTAGCCTAAGACATGCATTATTTTTTAATTCCCCCCCACTCCTTTCTTCTGCTGCTCTGCCAGGATTGGATGTTGCACACCTCAGCATAATTGGGCATGCTGAAGTCATGTGGTTACTTTCCTGTCTTTTCACTGGATGTTATAGATCATAGCAGAAGTTCAGTGTAAGAAATACATAGGAGAAAATGCATATTGACAAGGTGAGTGTAGAGGTGGGCGGGGAGTTTACTGACATCACGACTCCACCCACCGAGCTCCAGACAACAGACCCACCCACAGAATCTGCAGTTTTTCGGGTCTCATAACCGACAGAGGGTAGACATTTGACAGGTAAAGATACATGCAGGAGGCATGTATATCCTTATAGATAACCCCTATGGCAGTAGTTTAGAAAGGATGACATTGGGTTTACATCCACTTTAATGCTTCTTTAGGACCCTCCCACACCCAGTTGCTGTGGCACGATCAACCCCCTGCCCCACTACTCCTGGTGAAGGTGTGGGGAGTTGTTAAGTTCCTGCACCTATGAGAGAGGAAAATGCCCTGGGCGACATTATGAAGTAGCACTGTGGCAGGCTGTGGGCACGATTTGCTAGCCCGCTCAGTGCCCTACTGCCTGTCTTGCTGTCACTCCGCAGTGACAGGACAGAGCACTGTTGCAGGCTAGCTGGGGAGGGACACCATGTTGTACCGCACCAGGTGACACCAACCCCAGTGACGCCACTGTGAATGTGCACACAACTTTGAGGTGTGAACAAGGCACATGGAAAACCATTGTTGTATATGTGTCCTTGCAGGAGTGACCTGCGTTGATCTAGTGTGGAAAAGTGCAGGTCACTACACATCATGTGAACAAGCCCTGAGAAAAGGGGCCCAATCTATTTGCAGGAATGTGTAGCAACACACATTAGGTGCTCTGGTGCGATGCAGTGTCATTTTAAATGGTACCCCAACACACCTTACAATGGATGTATTGCAATGTAGTGCACTGCCAAAAAATTGAAAATTAACCATCTGAAGTTGTGTTGGGGTACCACTTATTAAATGGTAACACATCACACCAGCATACCTAATATACATTGGCGTTGAAGGTGTAAACAGGCCCTAAAAGTAAAGCCTGGCATAATATTTGTCAAATTACAAAAAAAAATTATCAATACCATGTGGTGCAGAAGGGGAAAGTATAAAATGACAAAAATATACACGTGCATGATAGCACTCACATACTGAGCAATGATTGGCCTAATTCAAACTAGCTTATGTGTCTAAATTAAATGTCTATGATTTGTAGTCACTAAAACACAAACACAGAAAACTGGTTATCAATACCTAAGACATTTTTCTTTCCTGATATACCGCCATGGCATGCATCACAGCATAGAGAGCAGAGCCAACCCATATGTAATTGCATCGAGATGTCAGGAAAATGTCAAATTGATTACCAATGCTTACCATAATTTTCCCTTCCTGGGTGCCTCCATGGCATTACACATGGCTTGACTCCATTCCCTGTGTGTGTGATGCCATGAAGATGCCAGTAAATGTGTTTATGTGAAAAATTGTCACATTAACACATGAATTTTGTCATGTAGTAATAATTGCTTGTTGCTATTATGATTGCTTATTTCTAGCTGCGCACACTTAGAGTTTGTGATGTATTGTATTTGGTTGTGTTTAAAAGGTTACTAAAGGCTCAATTTTTTTTCTTTAAAATAACAAATATGTTTTACTTACCTGCTCTGTGCAGTGGTTTTGCACAGTAGCCCAGTCCTCCTCTTCTTGGGTCCCCCGCTGGCGCTCTGGGCTCCTCCGGCGCTCTGGGGGCCCCCCCCTGTCGTGTGCCCCCATAGCAAGCGGCTTGCTATAGTAGTACTCGTGCGTGCGCGCGCGCTCCTGAGCTCCAGTCTGTCTGCTGTGATTGACAGCAACAGGAGCCAATGGTGCCTGCTGCTGTGTTTCAGCCAATGAGGAGGTAGAGACCCAGGAAAGCAGCCGCTCTCGTGCACATCATTGGATCGCTCGTGCACATCATTGGATCGCTTTTAGGCTTGGGTAAGTATTGGGGGGGGGGGGGCTGCATACTGAAGGTTTTTTCTCCTATGCATAGAATGCATGAAGGTAAAAAACCTTCAGCCTTCACAACCACTTTAACCACGTTTAGACCGGACCATTTGCTGGCTTAAGACCAGACCACTTTTTTGCGATTCGGCACTGCGTCGCTTTAACTGACAATTGCGTGGTCGTGCAACGTGGCTCCCAAACAAAATTGATTATTTTTTGCGCTATAAACAAAAAAAGAGCAACAATTAAAAAAAAAAACACATTATTTTTTACTTTTTGCTATAATAAATATCCCCAAAAATATATAAAAAATAAATTTTTTCCTCAGTTTAGGCCGATACGTATTCTACATATTTTTGGTAAAAAAAATCGCAATAAGCATATATTGATTGGTTTGCACAAAAGTTATAGCGTTTACAAAATAGAGGATAGTTTTATGGCATTTTTATTAATAATTTTTTTTTTACTAGTAATGACGGCGATCATCGATTTTTATTGTGACTGCGACATTATGGCGGACACATCGGACATTTTCGACACATTTTTGGGACCATTGTCATTTATACAGCAATCAGTGCTATACAAATGCACTGATTACGGGGGTTCCGACCGGCGTGCACGCGATGGCACAGCTGCATTTTTAAAGGGACATACCTGTACGCCATTATGCCTGTCCGTGCCATTCTCCCGACGTACATCTGTCCACTTTTGTTGAGAAAAAAACATTTCCCTCTGGGTGATCTATATACATTACAAGGATTTTAACAAACTTTGTTGCAGATCCATGTGTGTTTGTCTGTGCCGAGTAGGTCTAATGGGAGTGGTTTCATAATTATCAGTCAGCTGTGGCAGCTGCAGAGCACTAATGAGGAAAGCTGCTGGGCCTGCATTCCTTTAGATGTGTTCCTATTGAAATATCTCACCATAAATCTAATTTTTGTTGCAGGGGTGCCTAATGTCTGAGGCCCCTTTCACACGATCGCACCTGTCAGTTTTGACGGCGGATCTGAATGGCCGCTCCATGTTAGCCTATGGAGCGTCGGATGTCAGCGGACATCCGACCCGGTCCGATCCGCCAAAAGCAGACGTATGGCTTTACGTCCAGATCCGTCGCTATCGGATCGGGTGAGATCTGATGAAAATGGACACACTGTCCGTTTTCATCCAATCTCTCCATAGAGACCACCGGCGCTCGCAAGCCCCTCCCCGCTCAGTGAGCAGAGGGACTTGTCATCCGCCGGTTCAGCGGAGATCAACGGAGAGATCTCCCGCTGAGCCGGCGGACAGAGGCGGACTCCGTGGAAGCGGAGTCTGCCTCGTGTGAAAGGGGCCTTACTTGTATCTTAGTGCAGACTTTTGGGAAAATCAGTAAGCCAATCACACAAGCAGGAAATGATGTTTCTGGGGGGCATTGTGTACACATTCTGTGTACAGAACACCTCCAGGTAGCCATATTGCATTGCTTTTTACAGAAAATTACAGAGCTGCAGATTCAAAAGGAAAGGTACATTTTATTAACATTCAATTACAATATGACTTGTATCACAATTGTATACGCTATATTATTTTTTTTTTTATATTTGATATTTTTTTTTTCCATGAAAGTGGAGTTACCCTTTAAGGCTTTATTCACATGGGCTATAAACACACCCTATGATTTCCAGCAGCAAAAATCTGCAGATTCCTGGCAGGACCCAAAATGCATCCAGCCCTGATCATTGGCGAAGAGTCACAAATAGCTGTGGCCTAGTCAGTCTGTCATTGTTTTGTATTGGCTGAGCGGCTGCAGCTATTCTCACACACCTGTCATTCAAGACGCAGGAATCCACAGATTTTTGCCACTGGAAATCGCAGGGTGTACTTATCGCTCATATGAATGGACCCTAAACAATTACAAAGAATGCTAATTAGGCAGTCGCTATACTGGAAAACATTTTGCTGTAATTGGACAAATGTTACAACAGGGAACACGCACACAGTTTTTCCCAAGCAATTACCTCTAAGTACACGTGCTTGAAAAATCAGGAAACTATTGCTCTCTACTAGTAGATACGTCTTTAGACCGTTGTTCTCTGGAACTGGTACACCTGCATCTAGTTCCCTTACAGAAGTGCACCTGCTTGTCTCTTCTTGTTCCATGCATAGTCCAAGCTCTGCAGGTGGCTTAGTCAAGTAGCCAGTGCATTTAAATATCTCAACTAGTGTCTTTCCTACTATTGTCAATGAAATAACAGACTCCCTGGCTAGTTAAACAACTAAGCTACTCTTATGGAATTGCTGCCTCCTGCATCTGGGTAATAATTTGTCTACATGTCAGCTTGAACCTCATGGGTATCTTTTCCTCATATTTGGGTAGGTGAAACAAGGAATGTAAGATGGGCTCCTATATATAAGGGTATACGGATGAAGAAAGTTCAGCTAAAACATTTTATTTTTCCGTTTTAGCTATTTAGAAGCTATGTCAGGGTTTAATTGCTATCCTGATCTCCATTGGACCCCTTTCACACTGGGGCGCTTTTCAGGTATTTTTGCGCTACAAATAGCACCTGAAATGCGCCTCTCAAGCCACCTCAGTGTGAGAGCCTGAGTGCTTTCACAGTGGGGCGTTGCGCTTGCAGAACAGGAAAAAAAGTCCTGCAAGCAGCATCTTTGGGGTGGTGGGGGAGCGGTGTATACACCGCTCCTCCACCACCCCTGCTATTGAAATCAATGGGCAGCGCTGCCGAAGCGCCTACAAAGCGATTCGGCAGCAGTGATTTTAACCCTTTATTCAGTCGCTAGCACGGGTTAAAAGCGCCCCGCTAGCGGCCAAAAAGTGCTGCTTTAACAGTGGTAAAGCGACGCTAAAATTAGTGGCGCTTTACCGCTGATCCCCCCCCCCCAGTGTGAAAGTAGCTTTAGACCCCTTTGACACTGGGGTGCTTTTCAGGCATTTTTGTGCTAAAAATAGCACCTAAAAAACGCTTCTTAAGCCACCCCAGTGTGAAAGTCTGAGTACTTTCACAGTGGGGTGGTGTGCGCTTGCAGGATGGGAAAAAAAAAGTCCTGCAAGCAGCATCTTTGGGCCGGGAGCGGTGTATGCACTGCTCCTTCACTGGCCCTGCCACTGAAATCAATGGTCATCGCTGCCGAAGAGCCTGCAAAGCGATTCGGCAGCGGTGCTTTTAACCCTTTATCCGGTCGCTAGCGCTGGGTAAAAGTGCCCCGCTAGCGGCCGAAAAACGCCGCTAGTACGGTAACGCCCCCCACCCCAGTGTGAAAGTAGCCTAAAGCCTCATACACACGATCGGACTTTGTACAAACTTTCCCATGGATTTTTGTACAAAGGGCGTTGGCCGCAAGTTTGTATTGCATACGCACGATCTGACTTTTTAGGCAAGAAACACGAACGTAGTGACGTTTCAACGTACTGATGACACTGAGGACGTTCAATTACTCCAGCGCCACCTTTGGTCAACTTCTGTATTGTTGTCTGATCTTTTGCATTGGTTTTGAGCATGCGTGTTTGTACTTTGTACAGAATTCCGATGGTTTTGTGTACACACGATCGGACTTTGCTCCATCTGACTTTTGATGCCAGAAAGTTTTTCCATTCGCACAGCCAACAAAAGTCCGATGAAAACCGAAAAAATTTGTCCGATGGAGCGTACACACAGTCGGATGTTGCCACAAAACAGCTAATTTGCATGTTTATTGTCAAAAAGTCAGATCGCGTGTACGGGCCTTTAGAGTGTTTCCCCACACTTACTGTCCCAGTGACAATGGTTGTACTAGGCAGGAAGTGATGGAATATCTGAAAAAGGTATACAGACAGCAGTAAAAACCTGACAGGGGTTTTGGCCTTTCTCAACTCTAATAAAACAAAATTCTGTTTCTGCTGCTATCGGAGAGTTTATGTTACTTTGTATCTGATGAAACTATTGTCACTGGGACTGGAAGTGAGGGAATATCTCTCTAACAGAGCCCTGGATAGCAGTGAAAATCCAACAGGGGTTTTAATGATTTTCTACTCTAATCTAAATATAGGTAACATTAATAAAGAAAAAAGTGAAAAATGTCATTTTGCTGGTCATACGCTTTTTTCACCTGAGAAATAGTTTCTCATGACAGTTTTCATGCAGTTGCTTTGAAAAAGTGTCCATTGTTAACCTTTTGTGAGACCAGGTAAATTACCTTTTGACTCACTGGTAGTAGTGGCTTCTCCTGTCCTGACAACAGACATCTCAGCATGAAGCCTGTATCATATGACGCTGGCAGCTACAGGAAACTTGCAAGTGACAGACAAGTCACTAATGTAATTAAACCCCCAGAACCAAGAAGTAGTCTCTTTGGAAACAATGAAGGGTCAGTCCACCTAAAGCAGGGAATACACATTTCATTTTTGAACGGAAAAAAAAAAAAAAAACCTGACAGATCCCTGCATCAACATAACGATGTGTGATGCAGAGATCTCTCCTGCTGAGCTATTGTATTCTAGCAGCAGAGCCTCCCCCGTCAGAATACACTGATCAACACTGCAGCCATTGGCTGAAATCACTGATCGAATGACCATTCGACAGAAGCCAGTCAGCTCTATACACGGACTGAATTTTGGTTCATGTATACCTAGCTTCAAACTGGTATTTCTGTTCTCTATGGCTGCTCTCAGTAGGACACCATTGGTTCTTTAAGGGGAATGCAAATAAGCTTTAGGCTTGGTTCACACTTATTTGTTTTTTAATGTTTTTTGCAGAAACACACTACAGTCCATTTAACATGGTTTCCTATGGGACACGTTCACATCTATGCATTTTTCATCCGCTGTGTTTTTGGAAAGGGTCAGGGACTTTTTAAAAAGCAAAATAGTGTGATTTTGACAGGGCCGTCTTATCGAGCGGGCACACCTGGGCATAGCCTAGGGGCCCCATCAAGGCCAGTTGGATCTAGGGGGGAGCTGCCGGCAGTGCTAGAGTGGCACGGTACACTGCACTGCACACAGAGATTAACTAATAGTAACTTTGTTAGCATTGCAGCGGTGCGCATCAGCCGCCTGCAGTTTTCAAGTTGTCACCATGACTGATTGCTGGTGTGGCCTGCTCGAACTGCCGCCTGGCTGGGAGTCCCAGGAGTTTGTGGCTGGGAGAGGGTGCACTGTCACTGTGCCGATCCTGTTACTCAATCTCTCACTAGCACAAAACCTGTGAGATATTGAAAGACACAGGAATATGAGTGCACAGAGCAGTGTGTGGAATAGGCCAGTGACTCTGCTCTTGAATGAAGTGGATCCTTATGATCCATCCTATCCCTGCTGTGCCTGCTTTGGCAGCCCCACCCATACTCCACCCCCTGATGTGCACACACACAGCACTGTGAAAGTGCTTTCTGTGTGTGTGCAGGACAGATGCCATATTGGAGTACACACACACTACAGCAGGTTCATAGTGGTAGATCCTGGCTGGATAATTGGTGAGTGTGTCTACCAACCCCTTGATAATTGCATTTTGCCCTCCCTCTGCTCTGATTGACACTATTGCAATGAAAACAAAAAACAGCAAGCTGCATTTTTCCACACTGCAAATGCATAGACACACTCAAAAATTCACCACAACTCAGTTTCATGCACAAATATCCCCAAAGAAAGACAAGTGACCGCAAAAGCTTGCAAAACGCACTTTAAATGCCCGTCACTGCACAGTTAGCGCGCAGTAAATTTGCAGTTTCTTGTGTGAATGGGCGCCGAGGGGGAGAAAAGCACATGAAAACTATTCCCCATTAAATCCTATCTAAGGGCCAGTTCACACCACATGCAGTGCAGTCCTTTTTTTTGTCTGCATCAAAAAAGCATTAATTGTAGGCTATGTGGGTTCCAATGGCATAATTCACACCAGTGCAGTGCTTTTCAGTTCCAGAAACTGCTTTTTTCCTGCACAGAACTTTACTGGAATGTGGTAAAACACTTCAAAAAAGTGTTAAACACTCGCATGCAGAAACCCATCCAAAACGGATCTGGTAGACGTTTTTTGTGTAGTAAACGGACACTAACTGTTCACACTGCACAGCAAAAAGGCACCTTCCATTGTAAGTCAATGGAAACTCATCAAAAGCACATCCGTGTGAAAGGGCCCTTAGTTTGCACAATAGTGTATCAAAAGCGCATTAGAGTGAAATGGTTCTCTTCTGGTGGTATTTTCCATTAGAACTACCTGTGCCTAATTCAGGCAGGCATTTGCGCCAGTATCGGTAACATTATTGACACGGTCAACTAATTCAGATATTAGTTCTAATTACCACTGCTTTAAGAACTTGCCGCTATGGCAGATATTCCGCAGCTGAATGTAAACAAAGGGGCGGGGATAGTGGTGGTGTCATTACCCAAATATGGCAATGCCCATATTTGAGAAATTATTTGTGTCACTGAGTTTTCGGCGACCAGTGCACTCTGAGCCTGGGTTCACACTTGTGCGAACACAGACACCGCATGAGATTCGCACCCGCACTGCGGTGCTGATAGTATGCAATGTCTTTGCAATGCAAATTCAGCCATACAGTTGTATGGCTGAACTTGCATTGGATTCCCGCAGGAAAATAGTGCAGGGACTTTTTTTTTTCCTTCATTGGAATCGGATAGCATGGGTGTTCTCACCCATGCGATCTGATTCCTGTGCGAGTTCGCACTGTGATCTGTAAACCGATGTGGGGGTGTCATTAACATTGTATTGACACTAAGGATGAGCTCCTGCGTGTTCGCATACTGCACGTGCCGAGCCCACCAGGAAGTAGGCACTGCAGAGCGCTAATCACAGGCAGTGAGACATTGTCCCGATGCGCTGCTGCAGAGATCGAGAAATGTCTCGCTGCCTGTGATTAGCGCAGTGTCGACATCCTGGCGGGCTCTGCACGTGCCGTATGCGAACACACCGGAGCTCATCCTTAATTGACACCCACAGCAGTTCACAGAGAGCAGTGTGAACTGCCTGCGGGAGAGATGCGATGCAGGAACCGACACTGTAATCGCACTGGTTCCCACATCGCTACAGTGTGAACCCAGGCAAACTCCTGTGCTCTGCCTACATAGTCTTACAGATACAACTGGCCTTTTGAGGAAAACCATAATGCTGGTGCAGTCCACGGTGAAATTTAGTTTGACACCCTTGTTTTTAAGGCAACCCAAATATTTTGAATGGGCTGTCAATGCACCACAACACAGGTTTTAACAGACTGACACTTTATCATAGTGAGTTTATCATGGATATGGCCATCACCCTCAGCAACAGCTACTAGGCAGCCAGAGTAATATAGGGTGTTGCAGTTGCATTATGGTTTTATGGAGGAAGGGGTGTGCTTTTTGTATAAACATGTAATTTTGTATTACATCACACTGGGAAGAGCGCTCAATTTTAATGGCTCTGGATCCAACAATTTTTAACCTTAAATTATTTTAACTGGTCTTTACCTCCTTTTTATTTTAATGAAGACCACCACCAACAACACATAGATGGTTAATCCCTTTGCATTGTAGTGCACTGTGTAAATTCATTGAGATTATTTTGCTTGCAGTCATGGGAAAAAGTAATCGCCCCATGGCAACAGTCAAATGGTGCCTACAGATAAAGGCGATACACTTGAACAAATGACAGACACAATTGCCATGGTGTATGAATTCTCACAATCTAAAATGGGTGTCAGCAACCTGTAGATCATGAGTGCTCAACATGTGGCCCTCCAGCTGTTACAGAACTACAAATCCCATGAGGCATAGCAGGGCTTACAGTTATCTCAAAGACTCCCGAAGGCAGAGGCATGATGGAACTTGTAGTTTTGCAACAGCTGGAGGGCCACAGGTTGAGCACCCATGCTGTAGATCATGGTCTGAGCTTGTTGACCCACCACTCCAGAGCATTAGAGGGCAATGCAGAGGGACTACTTGTTAAGCTGGAGCTGTAGTAGGGAGCAAGAGTGACATAAGCCAATGCTTCCTCAGTAGTGCTGGCTCCTGTCTCGTGTAGTGATACCAACTGCACTTCACCTCTTATCCCGGCTAGCGGTCTCCAGAGTGGTCACGCCCTTACCAACTGCACACCCTTTAGCTGCAGTGGCTAGGGATGTACACATTTTGCAGCCGCAGCAGGTGTTATATGCCCTGTCATGGTTGGTGGGTGTAGCACCTGCCAAGCATGACCCATTCAAGTGAATGAGGCCACTCTGCAAGTGCCCTGCAACCTTGTGCAGTACAGCAAACAAGAGGTTAAAGCAAGCAGCATTGTGTTGCTTTCTCACCACCTGCTTTAACCCCTTGGACCCCGCAGAAACATGCAGTGGCAGGGTGCTTGCAGAGTTGGCCCATTTACTTGAATGGGTTGTGATTGGCAGGCAGTAGCACCCACCAAAAGCAATAGGGGGCTTAATTCCTGCTGTGGCATGTGTGCACCTTTGTCTGCTGCCTCAACAGCTAAAATGGGGGCGGTAAAACTGTGACTCATCCTCAGGGTTTTTTATGTTGCCTCCTCACCACCTGATTTAAACCCATGATTGCCATGCAATGCACGTGATTGTGACATGTTAGTGCAGCAATTAGAAGTTTAAATCAGATGTAAGGAGGTAACACTGTGCAGTGATCTTTGATTTCTTCTTGTTGTTCAGGTAGATCTCCACCACTTTAGGGTTGCCTACCCCTGATCTAAATGAACAAAAATGCAGTTTTAGTACTTGGAAAAAGTAAGTAAAAAATTATATTTACCAACACTTTAAGTCTAGGTTTCCACTATTGCGACCTGAAAGTCACATAATTTTGCTGCGATTTGGTTGTGACTTGAAGCAATGCCTGTGTATTCTTGAGGTCTATGGACCTCAAGCCGCATCAAAGTCGGACCAAAGTAGTGCAGGGACTACTTTGAAGTCGCACAGATATGAATGGTACTCATTGGAAATCATGGGGTACGACTTGTCTTGCGACGTCGCAGGACAAGTTGCACAAGTGGAAACGGAGCCTAAATCCTTGAACTTAGAATCGACTGTTCAAAATTAGGTATCAGTGATTAGAATATTAGATGGTATGCAGATGGAACCTGATATCCAATGCCTAGTGACTTTTTACTATTAATATTTGTCATGTCATCATGCCAAGGTAAATCTTGTCAAACAGAGAAAAACGTTGTCAAATCCTCCCCCTTGCTGTGAGTGACAGGTGATTTACATATCTCTGTACTAGCCTAAGACATGCATTATTTTTTAATTCCCTCCCACTCCTTTCTTCTGCTGCTCTGCCAGGATTGGATGTTCCACACCTCAGCATAATTGGGCATGCTGAAGTCATGTGGTTACTTTCCTGTCTTTTGACTGGATATTAGAGATCATAGCAGAAGTTCAGTGTAAGAAATACACAGAACAAAATGCATGTTGATAAGGGGAGTGTAGAGGTGGGCGGGGAGCCTACTGACATCACGACTTCACCCACCGAGCTCCAGACAACAGACCGACCCACAGAATCTGCAATATTTTGGGTCTCATAACAGACAGAGAGGAGACATTTGACAGGTAAGGATACATGCAGGAGGCATGTATATCCTTATAGATAACCCCTATGGCAGTAGTTTAGAAAGGATGACATTGGGTTTACATCCACTTTAAGGATTTAGAGAAGATCTGTAAAGAGGAGTGGACCAAAGATTTCAAAGTGGCACCTGTGTGAACCAGAGCTCAGAGTCAACATATTTGGAGAAAACCAAAGACACAATTTCAGAAGGCTTTTTCCACAGTACACAATTACATATGTTGATATTTGTGCTGAATAAATAAATGCGTTTTTTAAAGTACTGTATATCACCTTTATCTGAAGACACTGTAATGCCACGTACACATGATCGGAATTCTCGTTGGAAAAAGCTCTGATGGTTTTCCCGTCGGAATTTCGCTCAAACTGTCTTGCCTACACACGGTCACACCAAATTCCGACGGTCAATAACACCACGACATACAACGCGTTCGACGGCACTATAAAAGGGAAGTTTAATGCTTTAATAGCTTTAATGCTAGTACAGAGGCAGTAATAGGTACTCTATGTGGAAACTTTACGGGTCTAACAGACTTGTGATACCTTTTCTGTTTCCAGCCACTACAGATCGTGGACCGAGTCTTTAGTCCCCCAATCTAAAGCCAATCCTGGCATCAGAACACTGAGTGTGTGAACCCTGGGAACCAGAAGGAGGCATCTGAAACAAGCAGCAGACCAATACTCCTGCCAGAAAGGTCCTGTAAGCATTAGACGGTATTGAGATCAGTGGGAGAAACAAGATAAATTAGGCTTAAGTTAATATTTAGGCTTCCTTTACCTGTGACATTATTTGGCTAACAAATGATTGTGTTAATGCTTTGTAAATAATTATAGAATCTAGAAAATGTGCACCCATTTATTGTATGGAATTAAGTTTTCCCCAGTGGTAAGAATAAGACAGGACATATACATGTTTCTTTTTTCCCGCTGAGCTATTGTAATCTTCCTGCTGGCAGAATACAATGATCAGTGTTGTCAGTTATAGCCATCAGCACTGACTGGTCGGGGAAAAAACCAACAGACTGAACACAAGTCAATCAATTTTTTTTGTGTACAGCCAACTAGCCCATACAATTTGAAATTGAATGAAATTTGTACGATTTCAACAGGGACTGATTTCAGCAGGGACTGATTTTGATACATGTATGGCTCTCTTTAGTCCTGTGTATTAAGTTCTGTCTATTGATATGAATATTTTGAATATACTGGTATGTGTATATAGTTCGGGGTGGAGTGTTGTCAGAGATGTCAACCCAGCCTAATATGTTAGGGTGATGAGCAAGTGGCTAATTTGATTAAAAAGGTGTAGCTTATTATGAATACAGAGGGTAAAAAAGGGACAGAAATATTAATCCTATTGTATATGTATTATAGAAAGCAGCAGTTGCATGGACATCTGGTTACAATCCAGTTTATAAAAGTTGTCGTTATCAGCGATTTTCTGTAAAACATAAATATTGCTTTAATTATCAAAATCCCTGCTTAACAGAATCAGAACTGACTGGTATATACAGTGTATAGGAAAAGCTTTAAAATTATACTAATGATATAATCCTCATCCAGATTTGAATAACCTGGAAGTTAGTCCAACTCCGGGCTGATTCTAAATGTGCCCATGCAGTAGGGTTACCTTGGTGCTGCATGAATTAAATGCTCATTTGTCTATGGGAGGGTGATAAGTACAAATAATTTATTCATTGTTCCCCTATCCGTCGATCTCCTCCACTGTCTAATTCTCTGACCTCCATTGTCCACCTGCACAATACAGGACTCATAAAGTTCTGAGACAGCCGGGCAGACAGCCTGAAACAGCTTTAGGGGATCGGTTGCGCAAAGAGGAAGAAGCATGGGGGAGTGTGAAATATGGTAAGTATTTAACCTATGCAGCGTGGGGATCCACTGCATTGATACATTTAAAAGTAGACCAGAGTTGGGCTTTAAAAGAGAAGTGCGGATTGAACAAAATAAACATACTCAGCTTGGTGTATCTGTCCCCTGCCGCCTCTAAGACTGAGAACAGGGCGATCAAAGACTGCTGATTGCTCAGTTCTCGGTCCTTACAAAACAGTCACCAGTTCTCTGCTCTGCCCCTCCAGCACTCACTGGAGTTCCGGGCTGTGGAGGGGGCAGGAGCAGCTAGCTTAGGCTTCCAGTGGTGCACTGAAAGGCTGAGCCAGCTGCCAGTCCAGGCATCTGGGTGGATCCTGACATTAAGAGCCTTTTCACACTGGGGCCGCCAAGGGTTAGCGGTAAAGCACCGCTTGGTTTAGCTTTGCTTTACCGCTGTTTAAGCGTCGCTTTTTGGCTGCTAGCAGGGCACTTTTAACCCCCACTAGCGGCTGAAGAAGGGGGTAAAGGCACCCATGTTGCGGCTCTTCCAAATCACTTTTCAGGCGCTTTGGAAGCGCTGCCTATTCATTTCAATGGGCAGGGCATCCCAAAGATGCTGCTTGCAGGACTTTTCCTAACGTCCCGCAAGCGAACCGCCCCAGTGTGAAAAATCACACTGAAATGAATGGGAGGCGCTATTTCTAGTGCTAAAATGCCTGAAAACCGCCTCAGTGTGAAATGGGTCTAAAGTCGGAATCCCTCCAGAGTCTGGACAAGATGAGTAAGGGTCACAGGAGTGCAGAACAAAGTGAACTCCTGTGACTTACAAGAGAAGTAGGGCCAAAAGAGATTAGGCCCTACTTCTCCTTTTTAAGGTAAAATCAGTCACAAGGCAGTAATAATAATTTTTTTCTGTGTGTTTACATATGTGTACTTTATAAAACACGTACTTCTTCCATCTGAAGTACCTGGTTGATCCTGCCAGTGACCTTTCTTCATTGTTCTAATCTGACCACAAAAAGCACAGACGCTGATCTGGTCTTGCGTGGTCAGTTTCCATCCTTTGACTGGCTATGCAGAGGTACAAGAGACTGTATAGACGTACGGCATGCCTGTATTGGGTAGCTTCTTCAGCCACCACACACCCCTCTCAATCACAGCCTGATTCTGGCACACATCCCTTTGCCAATCACAGCCTGCCTCTTGAACATGCCCGCTGCTCAAGCAAAGTCTGCATCTTTGCATCAGACAGAACAGACTATGGGATACAGGCACACTGTGTGCACAGTGTCCTGTAACCCTGCCTCCCACTATCAGGAAGAATAGATGCATGGGTCACATGACATCATTTTTTTAACCTTATAAAAAAGGTAAGAAAGCTCCTTTCTGAAACGAAGCAAAAGCAGTTATGGCACCTGTCTATGACATCTAGGTTTAGACTAGTGCGATGCCAGCGTGATTACAGTGATTACAATGCCAGTTCCCGCATTGCTTCTCTTCTCAGGGCAGTTCACACTGTCCTCTGCGAACCGATGCGGGTGTCAATACGGTGCTTTGAAATCTCAGGCAGAATCGCGGCAAATCTGCCCGGCAATTTAAATGCTGAAGTGAGAATGCAACCTAAAAGAGCTTGTTCGGACCACAATATGAGTGTTTTGGATGCTTTCTTGCATACATATTTACACCCAGTGTGGTGGTTCCCCCCACTTTTTTTTTTTTTTTTACTTTAAGGCTGCGTTCACACTTGTGCGATGCGGGAACCAGCGCGATTCCAGTGCAGGTTCCCACATCACATGTCACTCGCAGGCAGGATTCATACAGGAATCGGATTGCATGGGTGAGAACACCCATGCGATCCGATTCCAGTGTGGGGAAAAAACGAGTCCCTGCTCATTTTTTCTGTGCAAATCCAAAGCGAGTTCAGCCATAAAACTGTATGACTGAACTCGCATTGCCCAGACATCGCATGTGATCGGAAACCTGCGGTGCGGGTGCGAATCACATGCGATGTCTGAGAGCGCACTAGTCTGAACCTAGGCTAAAGTACTATTAAATCCAAAGGCAAACATTTATTATATTACAGCTTACCAATTGTTACATGTGATGGATACATTCTTCTTTTTTTTTTTTTAAGACTTTTTTTCTTCTATCTTCATCTGGTGATCCAGCCAGCAAGTCTCCTGTTTTTCAAAAGAGCAAGCTCTGCAACAGAATCTATCAGTTACAGAGATGAAACAAACCATCCAGCAGGGGTGCTTTCAATGATCAGATTTTCTTTATGTAAAACATTTATCCCAAAAAGAAAAAAAAATCAGTTTGCTCTAACTGATTATAAAGTGTGTACTGGACTTTCAGTTTGTTAGTCTATTTAAATCTGCTAGTACATCTAACAATACCCTCCTCCCCAGACGGACAATGCTGCTGTCCAAATGTCCCCCTGTTCCCTGTTCACCTGGGGGCACTCTAATACAGGAGGTGTGTTACTGTCCTGATCACTAGGTGTGAACAGAATAAAAAAGCCTAATGCCACGTACACACGATCGGTACTCTTGTCGGAAAAGCCTTGGACGGTTTTTCCGACGGAATTCCGCTCAAGCTTGTGTTGCCTACACATGGTCACACCAAATTCCGACCGTCAAGAACGCGGTGACGTACAGCACTACGACGAGCCGCGAAAATAAAGTTCAATGCTCCCGAGCATGCGTCGAATTGTTTCCGATCATGCGTCGGAATTTTGCGTGTCGGAATTGCCACAGACGATCGGAATTTCCGTCGCAAAAATTGAGAACATGCTCTCAATCTTTTGCTGACCGAAATTCTGCCAGCAAAAATCCGATGGAGCCTACACACGGTCACATATTCAGACGAAAAGCTTTCATCTGTCTTTTGCTGGCCGAAATTCCGACCGTGTGTACGTGGCATTAAAAGAAAACTGATGCTGCCACCACCACCACATCCAGTGATTGGTAAGCTGCAATATATTACATTTTTGGTTTGGGGTTTATTACCACTTTAATATTTTAACAATAATGCTTCCATCTTAACAAAATCTGAATTTACTTAACCACTTTCAGACCGGACCAATTTGCAGCCAAAGGACCAGGCCCCTTTTTGCGATTCGGCACTGCGTCGCTTTAACTGACAATTGCGCGGTCGTGCGACGTGGCTCCCAAACAAAATTGACGTCCTTTTTTTCCCACAAATAGAGCTTTCTATTGGTGGTATTTGATCGCCCCTGCGTTTTTTTTTTTTTTGCGCTATAAACAAAAAAGAGCGGCAATTTTGAAAAAAAACGCATTATTTTTAATTTTTTGCTATAATAAATATCCCCCAAAAATATATAAAAAAAAAATGTTTTTTCCTCAGTTTAGGCCGATACGTATTCTTCTACATATTTTTGGTAAAAAAAATCACAATAAGCGATTATTGATTGGTTTGCACAGAAGTTATAGCGTTTACAAGATAGGGGATAGTTTTATAGCATTTTTATTCATATATTTTTTTTTTATTAGTAATAGCGGCGATCAGCGATTTTTATTGTGACTGCGACATTATGGCGGACACATCGGACATTTTTGACACATTTTTGGGACCATTGTCATTTATACAGCAATCAATGCTATTTAAATGCATTGATTCCTGTATAAATGACACTGGCAGTGAAGGGGTTAACCACAAGGGGGCAGTGTAGGGGTTAAGTATGCCTAGGGGTGTGTTTCTTACTGTGGGGGGGGCGTGGCTGTCAGCTAGTGAATGCTGATCTCTGCTCCAATCACAGGGAGCAGAGATCGGCGTCACTAGTTGCTAGGCAGAATGGGGAGATGCTGTTTATCTCGGCATCTCCCCGTTCAGCCTTCCCGTGAGACGATCGCGTGACCGGACTCACGGGGGTCCCGACCGGCGTGGGAGCGTGCCGCTCCCGATGGCACGGACAGGCATTAAGAAGGGACGTATATATACGCCCTCCTACCTGTACGTGCCATTCTGCCGACGTATATCGTCATGCGCCGGTCGGGAAGTGGTTAAAACATATTTGCTAAGCTTTTAAATATATAATAAGGCTGTACAGGAGCTACTGTATGGTCTACACATGTTAGGTGGTGCTCTTTTCTCGACTAGAGAAGCCTCCTTGCAGTATTGTTCATAGTTGGCTTTCCCATTGAGGCCTATGAAGATTATGCTGTGTACATGCAATGCAGCATAGCCCTGCCAGCTGAGAAGAGGACTGGAATGCTGGCCAGCATCCCTTACTGTACATCCCCCTGTCATCCATTACCCCACGTCACCCTGCACTCCTGAAATTGCACATCGTTGTCACTCTGACACTACACCCGCCAGCTCTGTTCACCTCCCTACCATCCAGCTGCCCTGAACTGCACCTCTCTGCCACCAAGCACCCCCTTGTCATCCTCATTCCTTCACTCAGAACCTCTATTTCACCCTGCACCCTTGCCATTGCCCTAAACCAAGAGCCCCAGCCTCCCCTGCTATTCATCACCCCTGCCATTGGTTCCTCCTATCATCCAACATGCCTGCCACTACTCCCTTTCCTTTCCAGTACCCCTGCCACTGTATTGCGTGTCAGCCACCCCACTACACATGAACAACACTGCACTATACCACTACCAACCAGCACCCCTGGCACTTCTCCTTCCTGTTCCAGCATCCTTGATAGCTTAACCTCTTGTCATTCAGCTCCCCTAAATCTGCAACCCAATATCATCCTGCAAACCTAATACTGAACCTCCTTGCATTGCTCTCCTGTGCCACCCAGCACCTCTGCCACTGCCCCTTCACTTCCCTGTCACTCAGCATTTCTGCCACTGCTTCCTTCTGCCATCCAGAACCTCTGCTATTGTACCTACCAGACACCCAGTTCTCCTTCGGCTACACCCTCTTGACACCTAGAGCCCTTCATGGCTGACTTGGAACATGGAGATGCTGAGAATGTAGTTTTTTGTCTGCTTCCTCCCTTCTGAGATAATTTCCAGGTCCCTGTGGTGGGTTGTGACTGGTTTCTACCTATTGTAAACAAATAAACAGGTCTTGAGAGTTGACATGCTTACAGTGTGGAGCATACAGCACGGCAATGTATAGAATGGGACACCCACCTCAAAGCTCCTATCAGTGGATTAGCAGTCTTGCACTTGTCAGGCTGCAGGAAGATCTGCACATTGTGACCAGCATCTTTTATTTTCCCCAGGCTTTTCTCTAACATGAAGCTCCATTCACTTCATGATATCACCCACACCAAGGCACCCAGGGCATAAGGGGTATTTATTAAACTGGTGTGAATGCACCCTTTATCCATAGAGACCAGTTATAGTTTAGTGAACTGTTGCCATATTACTGTAAAATGACATTTGCTTGGTTGCAGAGATTTTTTTGTATTCCAGTGTAAAACATCCTGATTTTTTGATCCAAACTTTTTTGGATCGCATACATAGGTGACTACTATAATAATGTATTACAGTGAACTAATCTCTCTTATAATTTATTACAACTAAGTAATATATTGGTGACTAATATTTTATACATCCAACTGACAAAGATTTGCAGTTAAAACTGGAAGTGTCAAGCTTTTTATGTACATAGTTGCATAAACAGGAACCTGCCATGACAGAAAGTTGCCTGGCTATCATGCTGATCCTCCAGCTCCTTAGTAAGTCGCTAACCTGGAGCAAGTATGCAACAATTACAAGCAGGTGAAGTCCTGACTTGAATACTAGCTCTGAGTCACTGCCTTTCAAATAAAGATGGTGACAATGATATGTGAATTTGGAAGATCTTATACATTTTGGCTAATTGTGTGTGTGTGTGTGTGTGTGTGTGTGTGTGTGTGTGTGTGTGTATATGTATATATATATGATTTGTCTGATTTTATATGCTTTCAGATATGTCTGTGGAGAATTGCATCGCTTATGAGTCCAAGGAATCAGGAACTGCATGATGCTTCTCAGACTGAATAAATCTGTATACCTAATTCAGACAAATAGAACAATCAGGATTCACCAAATTTGCCAGGTTCTGAAATCAGTTTGCTGGTCTGTGCTTACTAAGTAGTGAAACTAGAGTACCTGCGTGACAGCTTGGCGACTAATAGATGGGGTTAGGAATGCAGTACAAGTATATCTGATGACAGGGACCCATCTATCATCTATCCATTCCTATACCTATATACTTGAATATCTATCTATCTTGACATTTCTATATGCTATATGTATGTCTGTGTGTATATATATATATATACACACGCAGTATATAGATATGTCAAGATAGATAGATATTACATAGACAGGTATAGGAATGAATAGATGTGTCCCTGTTATCAGATATACAGTATGTAGATATATTGAGATAGATGTGTAATATATTTTTTCTTTTTTTAAGTTGCACAGGCAGATTTTCATTTGCGTGTCTAAGAATTGTACATATATGTGTATATTTGAGAGAGATGTGTATATCTATCTGTGTGTAACGTGATAGTGATTTCTTCTTTGCTTCTGTCTCTCTCCTCTGTGTTGTCATTCAGACTGTGTCCTCATTATCTGCTGATCAATAAATTGAGTCTTCACGGAGATGTGAGGAGGCACGAAACAAACAGGAAGACAGAGAAATGGAGACAGAAGATACAGGTAATGTACCAAATAGAAAATGGAGCAGGAAAGAAGCATACGAGGAGGGTTGATGTAGATAAATTAAAGGGAATATGGAAAGAGCAGATTTCTCTGTTTCAGGTAAATTGTAAGGAAAACAAGGAATGTAAAGAAGACAGACAGTGTGGGTGAGAAAGTAGAGAACAGGGGCGTTTTGCAAGAAGTCATGTAGCATAGTGCACGCAAAATCCCAAATTTTACTACTACTCTTTTTAAATCACTTAAGTAACAGAACTGGGGCACACATGCACAGAACTTTTGGCTTTGTTTTTATTTGTAGGACTGAAATGTAGTATTAAATAAAATGAAACTAACAGAAAAATATTGGGGTATCCTGTGTAAAAAGTGACATCATTTTTTTTTACCTGTACAAAAGGAGCGGGCAGGACAGGACAGAGGTGCGTAAATGGGACAGTATGCAATTTGCACAAGATGTGTACATACAGTGTGCATTAAGCCATGATCTTGGACATGCAGTAATATTACAGAAAGCATAAAACACTAGTCCAGACCAAAAGCAGACATGACCTGAATGGTGCACTGTGTAAGCACTGTTATAGACATATGACATAGATGCACCTTGCCACAAATGACCACCACAAACTGAAGACAAATGCAGAGGTGAGGACAGGCAAAACGCAATAATTGAGATGGCCATGCAGAGGGGGAATTATAGGAAACACATAGTGCATGTGAGGTAAGCATGTGAGAGGGAAGGAGAGACTGCAGAAGGAGATGCAGGTGAAGGAAGATGACTAGTGTAGAAGACAGGCAAACTAAATGGAGGGCATCCATGTCATGGGGCATAGGTGACAATAGGAAAGGTGAGAGATTCAGACTAAATTATCACACGATTACTAGAGAGTGACAGACAGGAGAGCAGATGTGAGACTCATTGTGAAAGAAAGAACCTCAAAAGAATTATATAGGTGTAAAGGGGGAGGGACCGTGTGAGGATTCAGACAGGAAAACTGTGGGAGCGAGGAAGCTACGGGAAGAGAAAACCAAAAGAAAAGTGTACAGAAAAAGATCAAAAGAGAGAGTTCAGCAGAGTGAGGAAGAGGGAAAGCGGGACAGAGAAAACAATGAAGTGAGATATTAATGGAATGAGTGAGCGAGAGAAGGAGGGAGAGAGAGAGATTATAGAATCAAAGAAAAAAAAATCAGCCCAGGGAGAGTGAGAGAGACAGAGCAGTGTTGACAGACAGAAATTAATCAATAGGCAGACAGGAAGAGAGACAGGGGAAAGAGAGAGGCTCTGAAAGAGAGACTGTTTCTAAAAAGAGAGGGAAAAGGAGAGAAAGTGAGAGAGGCAGTCAGTGAGAGGAGAGAGATAGAGGAGGAGAAGGGGGAGGAAGGGGGGCATCCATTTTTGTGGCGGGGATTTGAGCTGCTTTTGTGTAACTCTCCCTGAGAGATCGCATGCTTGATGAAAGGCCCTTAGAAAATGCAAATTGCAGCACGCATGAAAAGCACAAAGAGGCATCTCGCTGTCCCTGCCATGGGTTTAATTCTTCACCAACCACGTAGCGCTGACGTCGGGAGCAGATAATCTCTTCTCTGCCCGGGAGTGTGAGTATAACACACAGACTTTACTGCTCGGGGAACACTATTTTATCCATTTATTGTCCGGGATCGAGGACTCGTATCCCGCATCAGGGTCTGGGGAGGACGGATGGAGTAGTGTTTGGGAGGATGTGTTTTTTTACTGGAGTGGGGGATAATTTGGGTTTGTTTTTCTGTAAACAGTGAAAGAAGGGAGTGAAATAAAATGAATTATTGGTTAAAAAACTTAGCAGGTGCAGAGGGTTAGTAGAGAGGAGGGGGGGAAAGAGAGAGGGAGGGTAAAGAGACACACAGAGACGGGAGAGAGAGAGAAAGATAGATATATAGAGAGAGAGAGAGAGAGGAAGGGAGGAAAAAGAGGAGAGAGGGAAACGGAGAGAGGGGGCGGAGAAAGGGAGTGAGAGAGAAGGAGAGAAACAGAAAGAGGAACGAGAGAGCGTGAGAGAGAATCCTGTGAAGGATGCAGAGAGGCACCGGACGGAATGAGACCAGGGAGAAGGGAGACAAGTGTCAACATGTAAAAACTGAAATAGCTTGATTAAGAAAGACTGTTTAAAACCAGGAAAGAAACATTAAGAGAACAACAGAGCAACTTTTTCCCTTTAAGTGTGTGTTTTTTCTTCTCTCACTCTCTCTCCTTCTATGCCGAGCATGGGGAAGGGGGGGGTAGGAAGAGGGGGAATGTGAGAATAAAGGAGGGAGGGTTAGGGGAATGAGAGGGTCTTTGTACTGTGAAGCAGTGGGGGGGTGAAGAGAATGAAGGAGGGGGGAGTCACAGAATAAGGTGAAAGGGTTTTTGGTGAAAGAAAGAGAGGACAGGGTGCAAGAGGGAGGGGGGAGAGATACAGGTTTAACCCTGTGCATCATGGAGTGAGCAGAAGACAGTTTGATAATAAGTACTTTAACCCCTGTCTGTGACAGAGCAGCCTGGGCTACTTTACATGTCTTCCTGTTGGCGGAGAAAGGGTTAAGTGGGGTGCAGCAAAGGGTGGGTTCTCACCCCCGCCCCACATATACATGCCCGCCTGTCTGTCTGGGGCCTGGGCAGGGAGGGGGTAGAATGAGGCCTTGTGATTTTCTGTCTCTCGCTCTCTCTGTCTCTATTACATGGCTGAGTGAGTCTGAGTAATGAATGTGTGATGAAATTACACGGGCGCACACATACACACAGGAATATGCACACTCACAGATACATACAGAAAGACACAGGCATGCAGAAAACTTATCAGCTCGTGTAAGTCTATCCACAGACAGCAGACAGAACCTGTCACACTGCAGTACACATATGAGATTACATGTACAGACACAGTTATGTATACAGTTACAGTGATGAACACTGGGCTTTTCTCAAGGGTATACAAACACGCACAGAAAAGTTATACATACATAGTCTCCAGGGTCTCTCTACAGAAGGAAAACATAGGCACATATACCAACAGAGAGAGAAAAACACAAACTCCTCACTCTGCATTTGTCAGTATTTTAGAATGTGCTTTCACACAGAGCAAGAGAAAAAAATTGGTGATCAAATAGTCACGAAAATATTACACATACAAATGGGCTTTACAAGCTCCACAATCACAGGCATTTTTCAGTATTATAGAGGGCAAGGGAAAATGGTGATAAAATAGTTATGTAAATAGAAGGCATACAAAGGGGTTAACAGTCCTTGCAAACAACATGAATTATATCTTCTGAAAAGAACTTGTATACATTCACTAAATCTCAATATTTGTTTTTAGATAATAATACTGCTGTGTTGGGAACAATGCTGTATAATTTTCAGGATTAATATTCATTAAATTGCAGGAGACATGATCCTCCCATGTCATCTGTGCCCCATAGTCTATAATGGCGACTTGATTCACTGCAATAGAGGCACAGGTGCACCGACCTAAACATGCAGGGTTACATATAGAAGATATCGCACTCATCCACATAGTGGCATATAGAAAGGGTATAGGTGGCCACAGATATTCAGTGAGCAGAATAACAGGATCAGCATGAATGCGTTTGCAAAGAAAAAAAGGGTCCTGCTTGTGATAGTTTACTATCTGAGATGGAGGTTCCTCCTGCTGTGAAATGCACGATAGCATGCATTACAGCTCTAAAGTATCAGTGCTCTCTGGGAGTGCTAGGAGAGCCAGCCACCCATATGGTGCTATTGAGGAATAGAAGGTGAAAGTGTGCTGCCCACATGGTGCATCCCCGTAGGGAACACATGGTGGCCACACAGCTGATTCCACTGGCAGTGATGTCTGTAGTACAAATATAGACAGACTAGCTGCACCTGATAGCCTTATCTCATTCAGGATTCAGACTGTTATAGAAAAAAAAAAAAAAATCTATTCTGAATATTGAGCATTCCGAAGAAATATGTATATCTTATAAAATAATTTTGTCATTTTAAATGTCACGTATGCTGTTCTAAATATCTGTATTTACTTCCCTTAATAGCACCCTATATTTATCTGAAAGAGTATGCCATAAAGTATATAGACAATACAGTTAAAAAGTGACTAAACTTTTAAGAATTTTGTAAATATTTTATTTGACCTAAACTTTAACGGGAAAAAACATACATGAACTCTTGCAACCAATTGCCAGTCATCCTTTACTGTTCAGACTACAGTCAATCAATGGAAGGTGAAAGGCAATTGGTTGCTATTGGTTACTACACTTTTCATGCATTTTGTACTACCTATTTCTACAAACCTGA
This sequence comes from Lithobates sylvaticus, assembly GCA_028564925.1. Classification (NCBI taxonomy): domain Eukaryota; kingdom Metazoa; phylum Chordata; class Amphibia; order Anura; family Ranidae; genus Lithobates; species Lithobates sylvaticus. Next base: position 262,313,401 of record CM053026.1, read on the forward strand.
CTAGGTGAGTTAAACAGACGTACAATCTGTGAGTAAAATGTAGGTTTTTGTTTAGCAGTGACTCCATGTTTGCTGTAATTTGCTGTTGTGATATTATTTCTAAGGGCCTTTCACATCTAAGTTCTGCAATTTTAAGTTTTGCTTGATGTGCTAGCAAGGTATACATATTGGGGACATTGAGAATGTTTAAGTTGGCTGTGCCTGTTAATGTCTAACCCCTGAAATATCCCATTTACCTGACATACACCCACTGTTCCTTGTTGGCAATCTTCATGCTTAAAAAGCAAAAGAAACACCAGATTACTGCCATCACCAGCCTCCCTGTGCAGCCATTTACATTTCACATACAGACTGATACTTGTACAACTTTGTTATCATGTGACAATAATTGCCTGTGTTTGTTGCCATTACACTGCTCTGAAAATTGTTCCTACTGAATATTTTGTGCTGTACCACAAGTCAGTGCAACATATAGGGCACGGTCAACTTGGTTTTTAACAAACAGAGAAAATTTGATTGTCTTGTTAGGCCAGCCATAGACGGTTCGAATCTCAGCCAGTTCAGCAGGAACCGGACAAGATTTGAACCGTTAGTGGGCAGGCTGAGTGTACCAAGTTGATTGATCGATCAACTTGGGCACAACCAGCCTGCCAGTTTCACTTGTGAGTATGTCTAGCGGCTGCTAGCCACTAGCAATAATCACTGTCTTCTCCCAGCGGGGCCGGCTTCCCCTGGCGACCCTTGCTGGGAGAAGACAATTGCTGATTCCCCTGTCAACACTGTCTGTTCGCACCGTGTATGGCCAGCCTTACTCGTAGCACTCACTAGGATATTTGTATCTTCTAACTTGCTGTAGAAAAATGGGAAGCTAACTGGGTGCTTTGGGTACAAATACTTTCTTTCCATACGCTTCTCAGTGAAGGCTAGTAATACTAGGTTGAACGTAGAAGGGAAGGTATCTTCTCTAAAACAGTGGCAGGTGAGTAATCTATCCATCCTCACACAGGTTTAAGTTGCCCATACATGGATCCAAATTCGATCAGTTCAACAGGGAGCTGCCAAATTTTGATTTATGTATGGACTAGCTTGTTCGATCAACTTGTGCTCAATCAGTCTGTTTTTTCCCCAATGATCAGTGCCGCCGGCTAAAGCCGGAAACACTGATCATTGTATTCTGCTGGTGGGGAAAGGTCCCCACCAGCAGAATACAATAGCTCAGCAGGAACGATTCCCCCATTCACATCGAATGTGTGGATGGGGGAATCTGCTCATTATTTTTTCTGGTCCAACTTGCTGGTTGAAAGAAAAAGTATGAATCCTGTATTGCCTGCCTTACTGAGCACAGGAACCTGCCGTGATGCTCACATGAAGCAAAAGTAAAGAACTGGCCCTGTGTGTATGGGGATTTTTCCAGCAAGTTGGAAAATCTTTTGTGATAACCAGCCCATCGGAGGCATTTGTTGTCGCATGTAGAGCTTGAATTTTCTTGCTTGGGATTGTTTATGGCCATTTTATGTGCACTAAGAAAAGCTATATATATTACCAAGTGTAATTTAGCATATAACTTGTATACTAGCATTTGTAGCCAAATCTGTTGCTTCAGTGATCTAATTTTTGTTATTAATACCGGCTTGGTGCAATATACACACTGCAGCCTTGCAGCTAAGTGTTACAAATACAAAATAGTATGCATATGCAGCTGGGGTATGCCTAATATAGATAGTATGGGTACACAGTAATGGGTATATTCAGGCCTTGCTCCTGGATAAAATGCCTCTGGTGAAATTTGCACGGTAACTTTAGTCCTGGCCACAGCACAGTATAAATCTATAACAATGTTGAATAATTCACACAGTCTGCTCTTTCATTGGTCCTGCAGCATTTATTCTATTAATGTAGAAACTACTATAATGAAAGTAGGACAGACCGTGAGAATGAGAAATAGCAAGTGACACTTGCCATTGCCTAGGGATACAGAGAAAGGTAAGTTTCAGTGCTTTGTTTCAAGTGTCATACAACTTTATTACATTGGATTGTGCTTGGCCTTATTCAGTTTTCAAGTGGCAAGCAGAAAATGGCAGATTGATAACAATCACCTCTGTGTCCTTGATCTTCTGATCCACTGCTTAGTTCCAATGTGATCGACTTCCAGGACCTGCTGCCTCTTCGCACATCTCCTGGATGTCTCCAGTGTCTTCTGTGAAACCAACACATAACAGAGTGGCATCATAGGAGCAGGCCATAGACAGCTTGCAGCAGAATTTAGGATCAGGGACACAAAGGTGAGTGTTATTTGCAAACATCTTCTACTCAGCTGACAAAATCCTATCTTGTTGGGGCATTTCTGCAGGGGTATAACCCTAATGAAGGGATGCCCACTTTTAAATTTGGATATCCAGTGTGTTTTTTCTTTTTTCTTTTCAACAAACCGACCAGTTATGTCTAAATGGCACACTGAAAGGAAACATTGGACCACAGCATAAAAAAAGGTTAATATACTGTTATTTATTAAAGATGCCACAGCATCTTCTGCATGCCATGCAATGAGAAACGTGAAATGCACAAATATAAACAATTTTCTGAAAGTTGAAGGACAGCATTCATATTCAACCACAAAGTCACAGGAATTATATCGGACAAACTAATATTTTGGAGTCTGTGTAAATAACTTTTTATTGCATTTCATAGATTTCATTTATTTGGATAACATGCATAACATTGCATACTTGGCCGTAAAATTATGTGTTTCCCCCTGTTAATGATGCCACTGTTCTTTAGTGTAGAGATAAAAAGAATAACTCAAAGCTGGCCATACATTGATTAGAATATAGTGACCCTGTTATCACCCTCCTGCCCAACATCTTTTGATTGAAAAATTGCGAAAATTGTCAGCTGAACATCAGCTGCATACAGTCAGATGTTACAGCTGTTCAGGTATTCTGACAGCTGCAGGCACCGGCTGTCAGAATACAATAGCCAGCGCTTCATGATCATTCATCCATGCTGTATAGTATATATAGTGGAATTTGTTGCATTCTTTCTTTCAGTCCACAGGACGAAAAGAAAAAACATCTATCAGTGTATGGCCAGCTTCAACTCTTCATGTATTGCTGAAGTATTCCTTCCACCTTATAATAGATACTTTATAGTGATCTGTAAAGCAGCAAGTGCCCTCTACTACAGCTGCCTTGTCTCCTTGGGATTGTGAGCTGTGATCTTAGTTTTTATCTCCAGTACTACAGCTGATTAAAATAGCTATCCCAACTTAGCCACTCTGTTGTTGGCAGAAAAGGCCTGTTTTATTTTTTTCTACTGTAAACTAAAAATGGAGCCCTATTTCAAACCCTCCAATATAGTAACCTGAATCCTCATCCTACTGCTGTTTACCTTTTTATTTAGTATTCTGTGATTATTGCTTGATTCATAACACCTCTTGTGAACAGCTGGCCTCTGTTGCAATAATGTTCATAAACATTCTTCGTGGTTAGAGTATATGAAGTGATATTGGCCCCTAAACAGGATCTGTATGTGCCTATTTAAGGGGTCCACCTTTTTAGATTTTGGTTCTCCTATTTGTAATGTTATGAATTACGGTACATCATGCTGAAGATGCGTAGGAAAAGTATATACAGACTTTATTTATTTTTTTAGCAATGGTAAAGACAGTGAAATTATTATTATTTTTTTTTTTTTTTTAGCAATGGTAAAAATAGTGAAGTGAGCAAATTCGTGAAATGTAGAAGACAAATGTCTTTTACTGGTAGAGCAAGTGACACTGAGTAGAAGACATTTTGATGTGTACATATTTGTGCATATTAGAACACCATAGCACGCTTAAAGCTTTAAAGAAAAAAACAAAAAAAACGTAAAGTTGAATAGATTTGATGGACCCGATGTGCTGCCCGTTTTAATATAAAATATCTCACCTTTTATGCTGGTACACACATACTGAGGCGGTGGCTCATGTGGGTAATACAACAATGACTGCAGCATTGTGTGCAATAGTCATTATGGATATTACTATGCCATATGCATACTTAATACTGACAGGGATATGATGCATGTCATCTGAAGTGTCAGATCGTTGCATCTCTAACAGTTGTTTTGTACACGGCTGCAGAGGAACTGCTTGATTTCAACAATACAGAAGCAAGTACTTAAGCATCAGAGGCAAATACTCTATTTCCAAAAATAATTGCATTTGCACAATCCATATTGAGAGAAACTTCTGATGAGCATATATCTGTTTCCAGAGAGAAGCAGCAGTGCTTATGATTTTAATGAAGTAAATATTACTAGCAGTATTTTTTGTGTTTTTGTTAAAGGCCTCTCTTATGAAGACAAGTCTTGGTAGGAATGATGCACATACTGTAGCTCTTTCCTCTTATGTAGAAAGGGTAAAAGCATGCATGTTTTGTGTAAATATTTACCCTAAATTATCTCTAAGTGACCACAAAGATGTAAAAACGTTGCCATCATCTTTATATGGTTTGAATAACAATGCTAATATCAATCACTAAACTACACAACAAACAACAAATGCACCAAGTAACCAAGTTAAAATACCTCTAATTCTTTTTAATCTGTTGTTTGTACATTATCATTCAGTCCAAACCAACCAGTTTGGATTTTTTGCAGAGTTTGCCTCTCTCTGTTATAACATCAGTACAGTACAGTAAAATTAAAATGAATTTAAAAATGTATATACACTTTACATTTAAGACGGCACATAGATTCAAAAGATCTTCAGTAAATGATGCGGGTGCATTGATACCTGTCATAGTAGACTTTGGAGCAGAGATGGCCAGATTTGTAGATGCCTGACTATTCGATTTGGTTTACAAAATAAATTATATTTTTATATAATTTTCTGTAGAATCAATATAGTTTTTGGCATTCGGGAGAATTGGGACATCATTTGGGATGCCGACTGTCTAGTTGTACACCTAGACACTAGTAAATTTTTTAGAAATGTATTAAATTTCTTGAAGGCCACCTCAAGAGATGCCAACCCAGTGTTGGTATGGTCGGAGGGTTGCAAGCAATGCTTTTAAAAGGGTTGGGTTCCTTGCACAACCGAAGCCCACGGTAGACAGCTGTTTGGGTCTGCTGTAACTCTAATGTGCAAACTATCTGCTGGTAAGTTGCTAATTTCATTCTGGTGATAGGGCAAAGGGGCATTTTGGATTCATTGCCCATTCATCTTGGCTTTTAATTAGTTAAATGATAATACAGATGCAAGAGTTTAAAAAAGACATTAGAAATTGAAGTGAAGCTCTCTCCTGTTGATCATTTAGTTACCGGTAATTCATTAAAAAATCAACAATTCGCTTTGGAAGAGCATCCGTTTTTCCCAAGTCACTTGTTTAAATACTGCTAAATGATTCTCTGTGAGAATAACTATAGTGATACTGGACCAAGGCATCACATTCCGTCACATGAAAGATTTGTAGTTACATTCTACCAGCAGTAAGGCAAGCCATACATTAAAAAATGTTTTTCGTTTAACCAGCAGGTCGAAGGAAAACAAAAATGTGCCAATTCCACCATCTACACATTTGATGTAGATGAGGGAATCACTCTCACAGTGCTATAGTGCTGTGCTGGCAGGGAGCCTTCCCCGCTGGCAGGATACAGTGATCAGTTTCATAGGCTATAGCTGGCAGCAGGGCCACTGATGAGGTAGTACAGCTGGCCCTCCTGTATCGGGCCCAGGCCCCATCAGTTCAAAAGGGGGGGGGGGGGGGTCCACGCACCTGCCAAACAGCAGGGCCTGTTCTATTGCCTTGTAACTCTAGTGGATCCCCTTGCAGTGTTGCCGGCTTCCTGTGTTGAGCAAGATCAGTTCTGTAGTGTCTGTGAGCCCCCTGCCACCTTCTGTCCAGTCCACTCTGTGTGCCCCTCTCCAGCAGCGCTGCCAGCTTCCCTCCTCTCCTGCCGGCAGCTGCTGCGGGCACACAGGGGGATTGTTTCAGGGTGGAAAACAGGGGGCTGGGAAATACCTAGTGTTTACCAACAAGCCCTTCAAGCCCTTCCTTTCCTGAATGAACATAGTGGGTGATCGGTAACGATTCCTCCTGTGTCTTCATCATGGAAGCATAGTAAACTGTGTTTACTATGCTTTAGTTTGTGAATGAACAGCAGGAAGCGGCAGATCGCTTCCTATTCATTCATCTGTGCAGCTGAGGCTGCAGAGAAAGGGACTAATGATGTCTTCAGTACTTTCTCTGTCTCAAATATGAGACATCAAGGGGCAGTTAAAAACAATGTAAAAAGTAACAAAAAATAATTAAGAATTAAAGGCTCGTTCACATGTACTTTGCACTCCGAAGAGCAGTCAGAATTTAGATTGCTCTTCAGAGAGCATTTGACAGGTGGTGAGGAGGCATATTGAGGAGGGGGAGGGGGGGGGGCTTAATGAGCTCCCTAATTTCTAACAGCGGTCCTGGCTGACGGCACTGATGGTTTGGAGAAAAACCTGACAGGCTTGTTGCACACACCATCTAGCCCATACGCAGATCAAAATTCGGCCAATCCTTGCTGAACCAGACGAGTTTCAATTGGTGTATGGCTGGCTTAAGTCTTACTAAAGTTTATACAGTATAAAACCAAAAAAAATTTGGATAGGAGTGGTCAATTTTTTTTTTTTTTCTTTTGCTGTCACCAGAAGGAATTTCTTCTCCAGGGACACAAAATAAAATAAAAAGGAAATCCCTCCAAAGTGATCCAAGAGGGATCCCTCTTAAGAAGGCTGTAGGCGAAAAAATAACTTTGAACAAAAATGTTTGCGTCTTAGGAAAATTTTCAGAACATTCGAATGTAATTTTGAAAGATTTTGTTTGCTTTTAACATATGATTTTGGAATGAATGGACTTTACTGATTTGAAAACCACATGTACTGTTAGAAATTTGTTTGTTCCAAAAATGTTTAATCCTGCTCCTTTAAATTTGCAATGAACAAGCTGTTCATTCAGGGGAACATGGTGCTGGACCCCTGGACAGGTAAGTGTCCTTTTATTAAAAGTCAGCACGTACAATATTTGTAGCTGCTGACTTTAAAAAAGGCTAAAGAACTACTTTTAACCTCCTCTGGCGGTATTCCCGAGTCTGGCTCAGGGTGGAATTTCAGAACCAAAAGCGGTAACACCGAGCCAGACTCGTGATTGCATCGCAGGATCCATGAAGAGCTTACTTGCCTTGTTCCCTGGATCCTGCAATGTCTCCCTGCAGTGTGAGCGGCTCGTCCTCCGCTCGATTCATCACGGAGCCGGGCTCCGTTCCCTGCGAACATTGCGATGCACGGGGATGGAGAGAACGGCGCCAAATTCAAAAAGTGAAACGCACACTATACATGCAGTATACTGCAATCTTACAGATTACGTTACTGTATGAAATCATTTCACATCCCTTTTGTCCCTAGTGGTTTGTCCAGTCCCCTGCATGCAGTTTTGTATTATAAAAACTGTTCTTTCTGCCTGGAAACTGGAGATTGTCCATAGCAACCAAAACTGTTCCTTTTACATCAAAAGTGGTTTTAGACCAGCTAGAAAACAGCGATAATAAATTAGAATCCCTTGCAGAATTGAGCAATAGTGATTTGTGGGAAAATTTGTCATCAAACACTGAAAGTGACGACAGCAACAATTCTGCAACTGAGCAAATTTCAGTGTTTTTTGATTAGATTACATTATTGAATAATTTTTATTATTATTATATTATTATTATATGGTAAAATTATTTATAGTTTATTATAAATTTACGATTTCATGTTTCACACTTTATCATACCCGAGATGTCTACTAGACTCTGGTTTGAACAGATTTAAGTGAGTTATTCCTAAGAATTACAGGCCTACAATATAAAACGCCAAATGTCCATGCAAAATAATTGTACCTCTTTCAGCACCAAAAATCTGAAATAATCATACCGCCAGGGAGGTTAAGCGAAGAAATGATGTTGCAAATGCTGTCATGTAAAAACTGTATTCAGTTATCAGAATACAATATTTTTTTGTATTAGTTGTGCTTATTGAATTATTCTAAGGAAAAAAAGCAGTAGGGCTAAAGTTTCATAAGTATGTCATTTTCAAAAAAAAGTGGAATAAAGTAATACTGAAATTTTGGGAAGGTTTAGGCGTGATTCATGTAAGGAGTGAGTTTTAACTTATTTTATTGACATTTACATGTTTATTTAATCACACCCCAAACGTCACCATTGTGTCAGCAAAGGGACATGCTCCCACATGGGAAACACACCCAACAATCTATTCAGAAGCCTGGATGTTCTTTTATACTTGATATATACAATAGAGGGATATATGGGTGATCACATTGAAGAACTATGATTTTAGTTTCAGAAACAGTAGGCCTGGAACGCTGTTGCATTTGGAAGAAACTTTTATCATGATATATAGTTAGTAATCAAGCTGGAGTAGGTTCTGAGTTACATTAATGACTTGTATATGGGCATTCAGGGAGAATTTGAGCCCCGTCAGCATCAAGCTTCATCTGGTGCACTTAAAACCAAGATTTTTTTTTATGCTGTTTGTAGGGTTAATTAAACAGTACAGGCAGCTTGCCTGCTGTGTCCATGAGCACTGCGTGTCAGTGAATGTTGCAAGGAGATGCAACATGATAGGGAATCCTGTTTTATTTTTTTTAATTTTTTTTATAGCTGCTTACTGTATATAAACGGCACCAGTGCAGTGGCATTTGAGGTATTCTGAATGGAGTTTAGTGCTGATAAGTCTTGGACCTGATCATCAACCTACATGAGCCCCCACAGTGGCCATATATGATCATACACTCTGGAAATGACTCATTCATATTATATGCACATGCAGTAACTTAATGGACCATGTGCATGTTGCCCTCCACACAAGGCTACAATTAGAAATCATGGGGCCCCATACAGCCTACCTGACAGGACCCCCCCTTTCCCTGCTCAATGTGAATGTCTGTATTACAGTGAAGGAAAAAAGTATTTGATCCCCTGCTGATTTTGTACGTTTGCCCACTGACGAACGAAATAATCGGTCTATAATTTTTATGGTAGGTTAATTTTAACAGTGAGAGACAGAATAAAAAAAAATCCAGAAAAACGCATTTCAAAAAAGTTATAAATAGATTTTGCATTTTAATGAGTAAAATAAGAATTTGACCCCCTTTGCAAAACATGACTAAGTACTTAGTGGCAAAACCCTTGTTGGCAATCAGCGGTCAGAAGTTTCTTGTAGTTGGTCACCAGGTTTGCACACCTGCAGATCCTCTTCAAGTCATTAAGGTTTCAGGGCTGATGTTTGGTAACTCAAACTTTCAGCTTCATCCATATTTTTTGTGGGATTAAGGTCTGGAGACTGGCTAGGCCACCCCGGGGCCTTAATGTGCTTCTTCTTGAGCCACTCCTTTGTGGCCTAAGCCTTGTGTTTTGGGTCATTTGTCATGCTGGAATATCCATCCACGGCCCATTTTCAATGCCCTATCTGAGGGAAGGAGGTTCTCACCCAGGATTTGACGGTACATGGCTCTGTCCATCGTCCCTTTGATGCGGTGAAGTTGTCCTGTCCCCTTAGCAGAAAAACACCCCCAAAGTATAATGTTTACACCTTCATGTTTGACGGTGGGCTGGTGTTCTTGGGGTCATAGGCAGCATTCCTCCTCCTTCAAACACGGCGAGTTGAGTTGATGCTAAAGAGCTTGGGTTTTTGACTCATCTGACCACAATACTTTCACCCAGTTTTTCTCTGAATCATTCAGATGTTCATTAGCAAACTTCAGACGGGCCTGTACATGTGCTTTCTTGAGTAGGGGGAGTGTTCTCACGGCGTAGTGTGTTACCAATTGTTTTCTTTTTGACTATGGTCCCAGCTGCCTTGAGATCTTCCGTGAAGTTCAGGGCTGATTTCCCACCATTCACATGATCATTGAAACGCCACGTGTTGATCTTGCATGGAGCCCCAGACCGAGGGAGATTGACCATCATTTTGTGTTTCTTCCATTTGCGAATAATCGCACCAACTGTTGTCACCTCTCACCAAGCTGCTTGACGATGGACTTGTAGCCCATTCCAGCCTTGTGTAGGTCTACAATCTTGTCCCTGACATCCTTGGACAGCGCCTTGGTCTTGGCCATGGTGGAGAGATTGGAATCTGATTGCTTCTGTGGACAGGTGTCTTTTATACAGGTAACAAGCTGAGATTAGGAGCACCCCCTTTAGGAGAGTGCTCCTAATCTCAACTCATTACCTGTATAGAAGACACCCGGGAACCAGAAATCTTGCTGATAAGGGATCAAATACTTATTTCACTAATTAAAATGCAAATAAATGTATAACTTTTTTGAAATACGTTTTTCTGGATATTTTTGTTGTTGTTCTGTCTCTCACTATAAGGCTCTGTTAACACCTAGGCGTTTTTGGGCGTTTTTTTGCTGTAAGCCTTAGCTCTAAAAATGCCCAACAAGACAAATCCCATTCATTTCAATAGCCCCTGTTCACATCTGAGTGTTCTGTCACCTGAAGCAAAACGCTTGTCGCTCAAAAAAAGTACAGGAGCTTCTTTTTTGGCAGATTATAGACTATATTTCTGCTTTTTACATTGGTGACCTTTTGACTTGTACAAAATCGTGGCAAAAAATCACACTACTTTCTGCTTGAAAACAGTATGCTCAGGTGTGAATGCAGCCTTAAAAGTAAACCTACCATTAAAATTCTATTCTTTTGTCAGTGGGCAAACATACAAAATCAGCAGGGGATCAAATACTTTTTTCCCCTCACTGTAATGTATGCAATGTGCAGCTGAAGTACATAGTGTCTTTGCAGAGCAGTGCGTTCAGAAAGTGCAGTGTGTAGCAGGGGCGTACCTAGTACGTAAAACGTAAAAGCACCCCACTGTGCCCCTTCATACCTCTGCATCCTTAAATATATCTTTGTCACTACTGTGTACATTACACAGCACCCTGCACCCCTTTACAATACACAGCACCCTGCACCTCTGGACCCCTTTACATTACACAGCACCCTGCACCTCTGGACCCCTTTACATTACACAGCACTCTGGACCCCTTTACATTACACAGCACCCTGCACCTCTGGACCCCTTTACATTACACAGCACTCTGGACCCCTTTACATTACACATCCCCTGCACCTCTGGACCCCTTTACATTACACAGCACCCTGCACCTCTGGACCCCTTTACATTAAACAGCACCCTGCACCTCTGGACCCCTTTACATTACACATCCCCCTGCACCTCTAGACTCCTTTACATTACACAGCACCCTGCACCTCTAGACCCCTTTACATTACACAGCACCTGTATGTTACACAGACCCGCCTGCAATACAGCCCCCCCTGCAATACAACCCCCCCCCCTATAGTGCAGACCCCCCCCTACAGTGGAGACCCCCCCCTAAAGTGCAGACCCCCCCTACAATACAGACCCCCCCAACTACAATACAGAGCGCCCCCCCCCTCAGACCCATAATGTACCTCGGGAGTGTCAGCGCGGGACACACAGCAGCACACTATAGACTACAAGGAGGAGGGGGAGGCGGCGCCGGCGGCTTCACTCTGCTCGGCTGTTAGAAACACCCCCCCCCCTCCCCCTCACCTCACCTGCTGCTGCCTGTCACCGCGCTGCTGCGCAACTTAAATCTGCGCTCGGTGCGCTGTCTCTGCTTCAATCGCGGAGGAGGGCGCTGGCCTGACACCCCCGCCAGTGTGTGGCACCCGGTGCGGCCCGCCCCCCCCCCCCCCCGCACCCCACTTAGTACGCCTCTGGTGTGTAGTATGCAGTGCAGGGCATTGAACAGTAAAGCCAGCCATAGACGGTTTGCATTTTGGCTGGTTCAGCAGGAGCTGCCCGAGATTCAAACCATGTATGGTCAGGCTAAATGTACCCAAGTTGATCAATCGACCAGCTTGGGTACAATCAGCCTGTCAGATTTTACATGTGATTATTGCAAACAGCTATTATTGCCGCTAGCAGTAATCACTGTGTTCCACTGGCGGGGACAGCAAAACACCAGACACATCCCCCGCTCCGTCTATGGCCAGAAATGTGGTATGTAGCAATAGTAAAGTGCAGTAAAGTGGGCAGTATGTAGTAGCAAAGAAGTACAGGGTCATGCACCGTACCTATTGGCAGTGTAGGGCAGACTGTGAACTATATATACTGGCGGTAAGTGATGCAGTGGCAGGATAGTAAGCAGTATGTATGGAAAGGGAAGTCTGTAAGTAGTATGTATGGGCAAGTCAGTCAGTAAGCAGTATATAATGGAGGGGCCGTCAGCAACCAGTATGTAGTGGCGGGCCATTCAGTGAGCAGTATGTGTGGGTTGGACAGTCGTTGAGCAGTATGTATGGCTAAGGCAGTCAGTGAGCAGTATGTAGTGGCAAGGCAGTCAATGAGTATGCAGTTATGAGGGTAGTCAATAAGCATTATGCAGTTACAGGGCAGTCAGTGTGCAGTATTAGTGAAAGGGCTGGGAGCAGTTCCCCCTAGCCATTTGTGTGCAGTGTAGGTGCCTGAAGGAGGGAATTCCTGCAGAAGAAAACCTTTCCCCATCAGCCACTTACCGCAGTACATTGCACACTGCACCCAGGAGAGAGACACAAAGGCAGTCCTTGCTGGACCCTCCTGGTGACCCTGTTGAGCCTGGGCCTGGTAGGGGAGGACTGCCTGTGCCCCATAATAGGCGGCCATGCCTCCATATGATATACAGTAGTAGCATATTTCTACTAAAATGGCATCAAATGAGTGGGCAGCTTACTCTTAAGAGGTGTATCCTGAGTTCTCCCAATTTCCCAATAATTGCTTCATTAGTACTCCATACATGATGAGAATACCGCAGGATTTTTACAATGTTGGGTTAGAGTAGAGAAGGATTTTAATTGCTATATTTGTAACCCTTCCCCACTCTACTAATAAAAAAAAAACTTGCTATTGTTGTCAGAGTTCTTGCTGGAGGGATTACTTGTCACTTCACATCCTTCTGACACTGGTCAAATAGACAGGAAGTAAGGACAAATCTCCACAACATGGGGACAGAAAGCAATAAAAACTTAACAGAGGTATGCGGTCTTTGCTGGAGTAAGGCTTTAAAGGGTAATTTTAGTGCAGTTAACCTTTAAGTCCTGGTTCACACTTGTGCGTGGTGCGAGATTGCATGTGATTTGCACCGCACTGGAGTGCAAATCGCATGCGATGTCCGTGCGATGCAATTTCAGCCATACAGATAGTATGGCTGATATCGCATTGCATTCGGACCAAACTTGCACAGGACCCTTTTTTTGGTCTGCGATCTGATTCATGTCCGAACTGTCAGTTCGCAGTGCGATATGCAGGCTGAAATGGGGGTGTCATTAACATTGTATTGACACTCCCAGCAGTTCGCATACGGCAGTGTAAACTGCCGTGCGCGTCGGGTGTGATGCGGTAACCCGCAGTGGATTTGCAGGGTTCCGGCATCGCACAAGTGTGAACGAGCCTAAAGGGGTTGTAAACCCTCGAGGGTTATCTATGCATTAAAGTGAAAAACCTTCTGTAGTGCAGCATCCCCAGAGTCCCCCTTTTACTTACCTGAACCCAATCGTTCCAGCGATGCGGACAAGCACAGCAGCTCCAGCCGCTGTCTCGGGTCCTCATTGGATGGATTGATAGCAGTAGGAGCCGTTGGCTCCCGATGCTGTCAATCAAATCCAGTGACTCGGGGGGGGCGGGGCCGAGTCCTGCTGTCTGTGTCAATGGACGCAGCAGCAGGACTTGGGAGTGCGCCCACACGAGTGCCCCCTATGGAATGCGGCTCTCCGTGGTGGCACTCGAGAAGAGGAGGAGCCAGGATCGCCGCTGAGGGATCCCAGAAGAGGAGGATTGGGCTGCTCTGTGCAAAACCCTTGCAAAAAATACAAACCTTTGCAACCCCTTTTTAAGGCTCCTTTCACAATAAAAAAAAAAAGTACAGGCAGAGGAGTCTGTTCATACAGGGCTGGTGTTGGAAACCACAGGGCCCCATACAGCCTTCCTGAGAGGGCCGACCCCAAAAATATCAAATATACTAAAATCATTATTAGTGGACAGAAACAAAATAAAATTCCAGTTAAAGCTTTGTGTGTGAATGAGGTATGGGGTCATTCATATGGGTGCTGTGGAAACAGTGGTTTCTTTATGTGGTTGGAGCTGTGTGCATGCAGCCTACTACGGAGATGCAGTAGCTATACAAACACAGCCACAGGTCCTAATTTGACATGCGAGTGAGTGTAGGTTTTCCAGCACTGAACATAGGCAGTGTTCATTCAGGGCTGATTACCCACATCTGCCAAATTAGGACCTGTGGCTGTGTTTCTACAACCACTGCTTCCCCTGCTAACAGGCGGCTCCAGCCACATGAACAATCCACTCATTCACACTGCCAGAGTACATGTGTGAATGAGTCCTTAGGACTCATTCACACATAAGGTTGGGGGGTGGTAAAGATGACATGGCTGAGCTGTGCTTTTACCACCTACCAACCACTACCCCCTTTAGCGATAGAGAGATGTGCACATGCCATGGTTGTGACGCTATGCTTCACAGACAGAAATTATACCCCCACCGAACAAGACCTATTTGAGGGAATAGTGCTGCTATGCTAGTGCGGGGTTAATGCAGGAGGTGAGTCAGTCCCTTTCTTTGCAACCTCAGCTGTACAGATAAATGAATAGGAAGCGCTCAACAGTCCTGCATTTATGTGCCACAGCTGCAATGCTTTGCTTTGTGACCACGGCAAATTTAACACGGCATGTTGTGGTTGCAGCGCATTAACCCCAGTTAGTGGATGCTTAAAGCGGGATTCCGCCGAAATATGTTTTTTTTTTTTTTTTTTTCCCCAATCAGTGTAAAATATAGACATACATAACATGTCACTCACCTGCTGCAGTTCTTCTCCCCGCCGATCCCGTCCGTTTGGATAACTTTGTAAATAGCTTGATGGACTATTCCATTTTGCTTGTGGGCACTAGAAACCCACAAGCATTTACTTCCGGGATGCGGTGAATGCTGCGCTCCCAGCATTCACCGATCGATCCCGCGCATGCTTAGTTCGCTCAGCGTGCAGCGTCGTAAAATTTCTGGTTGCCATCACAACGGCGCGGCGTCGCCGGAAATCTCTCGAGATTTTGTGCTGACGGTGTCCCCCGTGGCTTCATGGGAGGAATGCAGAACAGCTCCCAGAAGTCATTGCGGAGCCGGGGGACAGCCGAAAACACGCCTACTCCCACGGGAGGACAGACCGGAAGCCAGAGGAAAAATCTGTAAGGTAAGTTAAATAATTATTTATTTATTTTTTTTAATGGTCATTGGTGCATCAGCATTGCTAACTGATTTTAATAAGCTAAAGAAGTTTTTTGGAGTACCAAACCGCTTTAACCACTTTAAGACCAGCCTCGTTTTGGATTTTAGGTGTTTACATGTTTAAAACAGTTTTTTTTGCTAGAAAAAAACTTAGAACCCCCAAACATTATATATTGTTTTTTTTCTAACACCCTAGAGAATAAAATGGCGGTCGTTGCAATACTTTTTTTCACATCGTATTTGCGCAGCGGTCTTGCAAGCGCACTTTTTTTGGAAAAAATAAGACAACAGTAAAGTTAGTCCATTTTTTTTTTATATATTGTGAAAGATAATGTTACGCCGAGTAAATTGATACCTAACATGTCAGGCTTCAAAATTGCGCCCGCTCGTGGAATGGCATCAAACTTTTACCCTCAAAAATCTCCATAGGCGACGTTTAAAAAATTCTACAGGTTGCATATTTTGCGTTACAGAGGAGGTCTACGGCTATAATTATTGCTCTCGCTCTACCGATCACGGCGATACCTCACATGTGTGGTTTGACCACCGTTTTCATATGCGGGCGCTACTCACGTATGCGTTCGCTTCTGCGCACGAGCTCGTCGGGACGGGGCGCTTTAAAAAAAAATGTTTTTGTTTTTCTTATTTATTTTTCTTGATTTTATTTCTTTTTACACTGTTTTTTAAAAAAAATTAATTGGCTCACTTTTATTCCTATTACAAGGAATGTAAACATTCCTTGTAATAGAAAAAAGCATGACAGGTCCTCTTAAATATGAGATCTGGGGTCAAAAAGTCCTCAGATCTCATATTTGGACTTCAATGAAAAAAAAATAAAAATAAATGTCATTTAAAAAAATGACATTTGAAAATTCCTCTTTAAGAGGTATGGGCGGAAGTGACGTTTTTGACGTCGCTTCCGCCCTCCTATGGTATAGAGATGAGTGGCGGCCATCTTAGCGTCACTCATCTCTAGACACAGGAGGGGAAAGGACCCGATCGCCTCCGCCGCTGCCGACGGTTCCGGTAAGCGGCGGAAGGCGCGGGAGAGCGGCGGGAGGGGGGGCACCTCTCCCGCCGCCGATAACGGTGATCTCGGGGCGAATCCGCCGCGATGACCACCATTATCGGACAGCCGACCGGCGCCTGAAGAGATGGATACCTCGGTTGTGGCAGCAGCTGCTGCCGTTACCGAGATATCCCTCTTCAAAAAATGGACGTACATCGTCGTGCGCCGGTCGGAAAGTGGTTAAGCACATTTTGAAAAGTGATCCAGTGTGAATCTCTTTTCAGAGCATGGGCTTGTGTGAACCTAGCCTTAAATATCTATCCCCAACAACTCTCCATTTAAGTATACACCCCTCTCCCAAAAACCTCCAAAATCTTCACTGTGCAGCCTGCTTGGGCATCTCACAGTCAGTGCATTGAAAGTCCCCTGGTCATGTTCTGCTTTTTTTGGTGCATTCGTAGAAGAATCTCTATTCATTCCTGTGGAAAGGCCTTCCACTGCTGGGAAGAACAATAGACTTGCCTTTGCCTCTGTAGGAATGAGTTGAGCTTGTCTCAATGAGGAGAATGTGCAGTGCCCAGCAGGCCGCACAGCAAAGATTTCAGAGGAGTGGGGACAGGTATGTATAAAACTTGGAGGGGTTGCTTAGGAAGAAGGGGGAACATTTAAATAACTGTGCTAAAAATTCTCTTACACTTTAACCACAAATATTTTGCATAAAACGTCACTATTTTAGTGACCCAGACATGCTTTTTTAAACATTTCTGTTTTCTTATTGAAGCTGCATTACTGCAGACTACAGATTTTATAGAATTTGCAAAAAAGTAACGCTTTGTTATACTTGGAATAAAATCTTTTGTTACGTTTTTGGTGTATTTTTGTAGATTGTCGATGCTAAATTTCAAACCCAAAAACCCTTAAAAATATTACTAAATTTGAATTATTCTGTCAGTCTCAGTGAAATCATTGGATAAGCATGAGAGCCGAGGGACTAGTATTTTCAAAAGGAGAGCTCCGAAATGGTAGCCTATATTACATACTTCGTTAGGTCAGGTTTCCTTTATTGTGCCAGGGTTGCAAATAACAGTTATCTGGTAGGATTTTAGGATAGTTTCATCCAGCCAAAGCAGGGATGTCTGCTGTAGGAGTAAGCATATACGGTACATGCAGTACATTTGTACTGGACAATACACTGGAAGTTTATGTAATTTGTGTTTTTTAGAATGACAATTACTCACTCTTCTTTTTTTTTTTTTTTTTAGACAAATAGAGCTTTCTTTTGGTTGTATTTAATCAACACTGGATATTTATCTATATAAATGAAAAAATACATAACATTGCTTTGTAAATAAATAATCTTTCCTCATAAATTGAGGCTACAATGCAATCTGCTACATTTATTTGGCAAAAATAACCCACATCAGTGTGTATTATTTTGTCTGTGTGACTAAATTTAGTCTACAAACTATGTTATATAGAGTATATTTGAAAATTGATCAGTCAGACCAGTACAAATACCCCCAAATGACCCTTTTTTTGGAGAGTAGACAGTACAAGGTATTTAGTAAGAGGCATGATGATTTTTTTTTAAGTTTTTGTAATTTATTTTTTATTTTTTTGTAGTAATTTTTTTTTTGAAAAATAAAAAATGTATATATATTTTTTACAAAGTTATTTGAACAAGTTATTTCTCGCACACAGCATAGGCATACTTAGAATTACACCCCAAAACATATTCTGCTATGCCTTCTGAGTAATGCATTGAGAGGCTCAAAATCCAAGGAGCACCTTTGGGCTTTCTAGGAGCATAAGTTACGCATCTAATTTCTTGACTACCTATCACATTTTTTGAGGCCCTGGAGCAACAGGACAGTGGAAAAACGCCCACAAATGGCCTAAAAGGCATAATGAGTGTTTTGAAAATTGTACATTTTTTGCCACAAGGTTTTGGATAAAACAGGAAAGAAAATTAAAATGTATTTTTTTTACCCAAAGTTGTCCATTATAAGATATTTCTAACACATATCCTAGGCATACACCCGAAAACACATTCTGTTATTCCTACTTAGTATGGGGGTACCACCTGTATGAGACTTTTTCACAACCTAGTCCAGTATTTCTCAAAGTTTTTTTGTCTTGCGGTGCACCAAAAAGATCTAAAAAATGTCAAGGCACACCTGAAAAGATTTACCAATTTTTGTGGTGAAGAACTTATTTATTTTTACTTTAAATATTTAGTTTTACTTTTGCTTGCTTTTTATTTACCAGGTTCTCTTTCAGAGTTACAGACTTGATTTAAGTATTTCTCTATCGCTAAACAATTAACAAACTTTATTCATAAGCATCAAAGTTGGAATGGAACAGTCTCTATTATTATAATATAATTAGAGTGATCGAGTTCTCCCGAGATTTCGCACAAGTCTTGCGTTAAGAAAGCAACCAATGAATAACAGACTGACAGAAATTGCGTTTTTATATATGTTACTTTTTTAACTTTTGCAACAATGATTTACCATTTTAATTTTCGATATGTTCAAGGTTTCAAAACGCTAGCAATTTAAAATATTTTTCCAAACTCCCACGGCACACCTGCAGACCTCGCGTGCCACGGTACACAGTTTGAGAATCACTGACCTAACCACACAGAGGGGCCTAAAATCCATGAATGAAATTCATGATTTATTACTGTTGTGATTGGCTACAACTATCACATGGTACATGACCTCTGTACCACATGATCACTGTGACTAATCACAGAGATCATAATGGTAAACAATGCTATCATAGATGGATTTCATTCATGACAGTTATTTACTAGTGGACATGTAATCGCTGTGATTGGTCACAGCGATCACATGGTACCTGGGCCAACTACAGTGGGCCGGTACGAAGCATGATCTGCTGTGTCCAGTTAAAACCGCATTCACAGATCACGCCACTGCGCACCCCAGGAGCCGTACCCACACGTCCTTCTAGAATAACAGCATCACCCCCCCCCCCCCCCCCCCACAGTTTATCTACATTGGCCAGGTTGGAAACAGTTAGTGACTGACAGTCGTATTTTTATGAAGGAACATATAAAGTCTAACATGTCACAGGGCTTCACACAAATTGTATATGTAACCTACCTTGTTTTCACTAACTGATCACCCATGTTAAAATGTTTTAATGTTTCTAATGATCTTGTTGGTAATGTAGTATAAAGTCAGTGTCTTTAGTGTCAGTGTCTTTAGACGGATCCCCAAATGGTTTATTATTCAGCCAAATGGTGTTATTTACTCATTCCTTGAATGCATTTGGTCTTGAAAAAGTTTACACATCTCCTTAAAATAAACTTCATATGAGCAAAGAAAATTTTATTTCATTTATTTTTAATAATCAAATATTATAACATTCCAAGCAAACTCGCCCATCCATCTGTAGCTCCATGCTTTATTATGCTGAGAAATCACTTAAAAAAAACAATAGCCACGGCCATCTTGAGTAAGGCTTGATTCACACTAATGCGTTTTTTGATGCATTTTGCATTTTGCAGAAATGCAGGGAAGTTTTTTAACATGGGTTCCTATGGAACACGTTCACATCAATGCATTTTTGTGCCTCTGCGTTTTTGGAAAGGGTCTGGGACTTTTTATCATGCAAAATGCAGCATTTTGCATGTAATAGAAGTCAATGGACCCGCATCCAAAACGCAAGTACCGCGATTTACGTTTTGCGGTTTTTATTTTTTTACACTTTATATAGCTGGTTGCTAAGCAACCACAGTGTAAAAAAAAAAACACGCAAAATTGCGGTAAAAACGCATGTCCAAAAATGTGGCAAGCTCTGCAGAAACGCTCAAAAGCAACATGCATAGATGTGAATCGAGCCTAAGGGCAGATAATTAATGTACCGTTTACTTCCTGGAATCCATCTGCCTTTAGGCCAGGCCTGCATACAGGAGGGTGTCCTTAGCTGAGAAAACATCTCCTCCCCTCCTAAAGCCTCTTGGGATGTATGACATCAGTTTGGAAACTGCAACTCACAAGGGGAGCTTTACTAAATCTGGTATACACAGAATCTGGTACAGCTGTTTATAGAAACCAATCGGCATCTAGATTTTATTGTCAAAGCTTAATTGAACAAGCTAGAGGCAATCAGTTAGAAGCTGATTGGTTCCTATGCACAGCTGCACCAGATTCTGTGTGCATTGGTTTTAGTAATTCTCCCCCTATGAGTGGGGTGAGCAACCCGCTTCATTTTGTCTACATAATGTGATTGCAAAGCCAGACTTGGAAATGCTTCCTCTGTGCCCTGATGCTATCAAAGATAGATTGCACAAAGGGGCTATGCAACTCTGTGAGTTGCATGCTGTCACTGGTAAATGCCGGGGACAGTTTTCAATGCAAATTACTGGACAACCAGAGAGCAGACGGAAGTTAAACAGGGTGCAATGAATTTTATCAAGGTACATTTTCTATGTGGTTGTTTAATGTACATAGACTAATTCTGGGTTGAACTTCCACTTTACATGTTCTCTTGTGTATGAGAAAAACAATGTTTCTGAATAAATGTAAATGTTTTCCTTAAAAACATAAAATACACCTCCCAACATCTGATATACCTAAAACATCTGATTTTTTTTTTTTTTTTTTTGTGTTTTATCTTTGAATAGGAGAATAACCAACATCCCAGGAGAGACCCATTGAGACATCTTAGCAATGGACTCTGCTCCACCTCTTCTCACTCAAACCCTTCCTTCTCAGTCTCCTCCTGTTTCTCATATGAATCCTTCATCACCTGCACAATCTATTTCTCAACAGATCATATCCCCCACATCTCCTCAACCTGCTTCCCCTCCAAGCCCACCATCACCTCTTCATATCTCTTCCTCTTCTGCTTCTCTTTCACCTCCTCCTCATATCACAAACCTGTCTCTCCCTTGTCAGAATTCTCCATCAAAGTCTTCACATTTACCTTGTATCAGTCCTGTAGCAACTTTTCTCCCTCTCACTTCTTCAGTTTCCCACTCTCCTGTCTCCCCGTGTGCCCCTCCTGAAAGCCTTTCTCCTCAAAGAGTTACTTTCTGTCCTCCTGTTGCTCCAAGTCCACCTCTAAGTGCTCTTTCTCCCCCTCCACCATCTGAATCCCCTCCTCCAGTCTCTCGTTCTCCATCTCCAGTTTCTGTGTGTCCACCAGCTGACTCTTCTGCTACTTCTACACCTCTGGGCTCTCCCAGTGTAACAACTATTCCACCCTCCCCACAAAATTCTGACAATTGTCCATTATTCTCACTGCCTCCAACTTCACCATCTCCTCCTCCATCTTCCCTTTCACCATCTCAGACATCACCTTCTCCTTCCCCCCCACCTGCATCTCTACCTGTCTCATCTTCCTTGCTTGGGATTTCTTTTGCTGATGAAGAACTGGATCTTCAGCGCCATTCCAATGGTTTTTCTGATGGCTCAAGCTCCAAGTCCCGTCAATTTCCATGTACGATATGTGGGAAGCAGTTCCGTTTCATCAGCATTCTAGCACTTCATGCAAGTACCCACAGGGTGCGTGGAAACCTTGCACAAGGTCGTGGAGGACACAAGACTCATTTTGAGACAAACTCACAAAGGCCATTGCTGCTGGGGCACCAGCATCCAAAAGAACCAAGTTCCCCTGTAATAGCAAATCCAGCTACAGAAGATGTGCAGGAGCCAGTCCCTTTATTGTCCATTCCAGCTACACATCCCACACTTCGTCATCCTTGTCCTTTCTGCAAAGGTAAATTTCGAAAGGCAGCTGAACTGGAACGCCACCTCAGAATTCTTCACAGGCCTTATAAATGTCACCTCTGTGACTTTGCAGCATCTCAGGAGGGGGAGCTAATAGTTCATGTTGAGAGGAGACATTCAGCTCCTCAGCGACCCAAGATTGTTCCACCTCCACCGACACCAACTCCAACTCCCGCCCCACCTCCTGCTGAGTTTAAATGTGAGGTTTGTTCCCAGAGCTTCACCCAGTCCTGGTTCCTAAAAGGCCATATGCGTAAGCATAAGGACTCCTTTGACCATCGATGCTCAGTTTGTGGACGATGCTTCAAGGAGTCGTGGTTCCTGAAAAACCACATGAAGGTCCATCTTGGCAAGATAAAAGGGGTAGGAGGGCAGGAACCCCCTGCACATCAACCTTCTCAGTCCACCCATACCACCACTTCAAATTCCCCATCATCTTCCTCATCTTCCAGACTCCTTGGATATCAAAATTTCTATTCTGGTCTCCTACTGAGATTGCCTCCTCCCGGGGATGCTACCTGCTCCCAGATGCTCCAGGCTACGGCAAGAGCAATGCAGAGTGGTGATAGTGAACATGATGGAGCAGGAGCATCTGCAAGAGGGCAGACACTGAGTACATCAGTTGGAGAGGGAGCCTCCTCTAAAGTTATGTTACCACAGGGCTCTTCTGGAATTGTACTGAAAACAGTGGGTTTTCCAGGTAAGAATGTGCATCTTGCTATGTTGTTTACCAGACACTGGTTCCAACTTATTTAGGCTCCGTTCACATCTAGGCGTTGCTATATTTCAGGCTGTTTTTTTGTGGGGTTTATGCAGTGTTTTTGTACAGGCATTTTGAAGTTCAAAGATCGCCAATGTAAAAGCAGTAAAACGCCTGTAATCTGCCAAAAACAAACCTCCATGTACTTTTTTGGAGTGACGGGCGTTTTTTCTTTAGGCGACAGAACACGCTGATGTGAACAGGGGCCATTGAAATGAATGGGATTTGTCTTGTTGGGCTTTTTTTTTTAGACCTGAGGCTTAGAGCAGAAAAACGCCTAGATGTGAACGGAGCCTTAAATTAGCTTATTTAATCACATAAAACTGATTATTGCTCAGGGTTATTATGTACAAACATTACGGAGGAGGGAAAAAATGAACTTAAGCAGTGTTTCACCTCTAGCCCCCTCCTATCTATACTGCAAATGTCTTCACGATAAATATTAATGAAGTGAAGCAAAAATTATTAATGTAATGAGTTTCTTGACATAATTTGTGTTGAAGGCTTCCACTAATCGGAGAATCCTGTTGACTATTTGTTTTTGTCTATGTGGCCTAAGTCATTCATTTTGGGAATATTTACTGCATTATAGTCCTATATTTTCACTAATGCATAACATGGCTTATACTTACCGTACTTCCTTGCTTTTTAAATTACCTGTGCAAAGAAGCATTGCAGTTTTTTTGTTTTTTTTTAAACTCTGTGTACCATGTCTGATAGTGATTTGGGCTCTAAGGATGGTCTTATATGCTTTGACAATTGTGCCTAGTATGGAGTTATGCCTGATTTGTGCCAAGCAATTTCCTTTTTTCACCAGGTGGTATGCAGCTTGAAAGAGGACAAAAGAAAGTAGGCCTGCACTATGCATACATGTAGTACTTTATGTAATAGTTGTGCAAATTATTGGGACAACGTATCTAGTGAAAAGAAAACATGAAGAAGATCTAATTTTATGACTTTTGATCCTAATCAGTTGGTGATAAATAACAAAATTGGATAATAAAAATGTTTACAAATGTAAATATGCAAATTTATAAAACATAATTGGATATACGTGAATTAAAACGCTTCCATTAACCACAATTTTTTTTAAACCAATAAAAGACATATATATATATATATATATATATATATATATATATATATATATATATATATATATAATACACACACACACACACACACACACACACACACACACACACACACACACACACACACATATATACATATATATATATATATATATATATATATATATATATATATATATATATATATGTGTGTGTGTGTGTGTGTGTGTGTGTGTGTGTGTGTGTGTGTGTGTGTGTGTGTATGTATGTGTGTGTATATATATATATATATATATATATATATATATATATATATATGCAATGAATTCCCCAAGGGTTTTAAGCCTGGAGAGAGAGAGAGAGAGTAACAGTAGAAAGAGTGTTTATGCGTGATTGTGTCTGCCAGTGCATTAAATATAAGAAATATATAAAAAGTATGTTAACAGTAATATAATATGAAACTCAAAGAATTAAAATAATTTAGAATAATGTTGCAATAAAATATTTATGCTATTGAAATGTACCATACTGTCATAGCACAAATCACATTTAAAGCAACCAAAAGTGAGAATAAAATAAAGTAGAATTTAGTGAATATCCTCAGGGCCTTCTAAGGGATGCAGAGCATTCCATAAATGTGCAAGCGCAGCTCTGCCAAATTAGTATTTTTTTTTTTTTTTTTTTTTTGTCAGTACAGAGGGAGGGAGAAAGAAGGAGAGCATCACGGGCAGATGCTGCCGGCCGTGTTTATTTTGGTGGAGAACAATTGGTGGTTGGCCATCAGACATCTGCCTGCCACCATAGGCGAATGATAATTGCCCAGCAAATCCTCCAAAATAAAGTGTGCTACATTCATGCTTACGTAACCACTTCAATACCGGGGCAATTCTCGCACTTCACACATACATGTAAAAATCCTACTTTTTGTTTCTAGAAAATTACTTACAATTTCCAAAAAAAAAAATAAAAAAATGAGATATAAATATAATTTTTTTTTTTTTTTTTTTAGCAGAGGCCCAATGGAATAAAATGATGGGTGTTGCAATTTTTTATGTCACACTGTATTTGCACAGCGTTTTTTCAAACGCAATTTTTTATATTTTTTTTGGAAAAAATACACTTTAATGAATGTTATTGCACACCAACACAATATAATACACATTTTTTGATAGAATTTAAAAGATGATGTCACGCTTTAAAACTGCGTCCGCCTGTGGAATTGATCCAAACTACGGTACCTAAAATTCTCCATATGCATGTCTTCCACTAGAGTTATTGCTCTCACTCTGATATTCACAATGATACCTCACATGTGTGGTGTGATGACTATTTACATATGTGTGCAGAACTTGCATATGTGTTTGCATTTGCATGTAAGCATGGAGGGGCGGGGGCACTTTACATTTTTTCTATTATTTATTTCATCCAAAACATTTTTTTTTTTTTTTTTTACACTCTTTTTTTCATATATTACCTTTGTTATCACATGGGATAAACATCCCATGTAACAGCTTGGGCCGTGACAGCTCCTCCTTTATGGGGAAATCTATTAGACCCCAGATCTCTCCTCTGGCCTCCAATGCAGCTGATCAGTACAGTCTAGTCGGCTGCTTTCGGCCAGGTAAACAGAGCTGAAAGTGACAAAATCACCTTGTTGTTTCCGGGGTCACAGAGAGGGAGGAACGTCAGTTCCTCTCTCTCTGTGTAGTGATGTAGTCGCCGCTGGTCACATCGTTCCCGGGCTCCTTGATCGAAAAATGTTGATACCGAGATGATGCCTGCAGATGCAGGCATCATCCCGATATAACCACTTCAACCTATGGACGTCCTACGGTATTGAAGTGGTTAAAGTTGATGTAAACCCTAATTAAATATTTTGTTTGCAAAAACACATCCTTTGTTGAATCTCAGCACTGCCAATGCCCTGCAGCCTCTTTGCAGCCACTTCCTCTCTACAAGTCTGCACTCTAGCGGTAGCTGCATGTGTTTTCCCAGGGTTGGTTTTCCTGATTGTGACAACAATAATGTGTTTTGAAAATGGCCACTTGTAGTCTCCATCAGAAGCCCATATGGCAGAGTGACAATACAGGGGGAACAATTAGGGGACAGGGAATTTTCACCCTAAAACAGGAAGTGACTGAACAGGGACCTTCATGGCAGGATCATCAGGTATTTTTTGCTGCAGATTTAAAAAATGGAAAATGACACTCAAAATGACATTAATATGTTAAAGCCTATATGGGACTTTAGTTATTTGGTTTACATACACTTTAAGGGATAGTGTGAACATGACTAGACCAATAAATTGCAAGGATGTAGGTACTGCATCCCTTCAGACCTAAATGCAAGTCTGATCAACGTGGGAGTTCCGGCGTTTTTTTTTTTTTTTTTAAGTCAGTAGCTACAAATACTGCAGCTGCTGGCTTTTAAAATATGGACACTTACCCGTCCAGCACGCCCGCGATGTCGGCACCCAAAAGCTGATCTGTCGATCGGCTCTCTGGTGCTGCTGCCGCCATCTTCGGTGTGGGAATCAGGAAGTGAAGCCTTGCGGCTTCACTTCCCGGTTCCCTACTGCGCATGCGCGAGTCGTGCTGCGCAATAAGGATGCTCCCTGCTGTCTCTGGGATCCATGTGTTTCCCAGCAGACAGCAGGGGGATAACAGGAAGTGGCGTAAATACCCGCAGATTCTGCGGCTATCTATGCCCGGAAGTGGGTGCAGATACCTGAATTATACAGGTATCTGTACCCCCCTCCCCCCTGAATGGTTCCAATTGTGGCACAGAAGGGGGGGAGGGTTCCGATGAGTGGAAGTTCCACTTTAGGGTGGAGCTCCACTTTAAGGGAACCTTCTTTAGCTTATATATTAGTAGCTTTACCTTCAGAATGACCTTAAAGTATATTTAAATCTAAGGACAATATTTAATATATTGTAGCTTACCAGTCCTTAGACATTGTGGCTATATTCATTTTTTTTTTTTTTTTCTTAAGTCAAGGGACAGTTTCAGCACCAAAAAATACCTGTTGATTCTGCCAAAAATTCAGTGAACTTTCAAAGGATTTGTTTAAACATAAGGGAACTAGTTAGAGCAAGAAAAATTTAGGATCAAAATATGTTGCAGGGGTTGGAAGCACATGACGAAACTATGCCCCATTTAGCCTGTTTACACAAAGAAGTGTACGGGTGCATCTCAAAAAATGTATTTCAGTAATTCAATTCAACGTGAAACTCATATATTGTATAGAGTCATTACACACAGAGTGATACATTTCAAGCATTTTTTTCTTTTTAATTTTGATGATTATGGCTTACAGCTAGTGAAAACCCAAAATTCAGTATCTCAGAAAATTTTGATTATTACATAAGACCAATTAAAAAAAAAAAGGATTTTTAATACAGAAATGTTGGCTTACTGAAAAGTATGTACAGTATAGTATGCACTCAATACTTGGTCTAAGCTCCTTTTGCATGAATTACTGCATAAATGCGGCGTGGCATGGAGGCGATCATCCTGTGGCACTGTTGAGGTGTTATAGAAGCCCAGGTTGCTTTGATAGCAGCCTTCAGCTCGCCTGCATCGTTGGGTCTGGGGTGTCTCTCACCTTCCTCTTGACAACACCCCACAGATTCAGGTCAGGCGAGTTTGTTGACCAATCAAGCATAGTCATACCATGGTCATTGAACCAGGTATTGCTCCTGTGGGCAGGTGCCAATTCCTACTGGAAAATGAAATCGCCATTTCCATAAAGCTGGTCAGCAGAGGGAAGCATGAAGTGCTCTAGAATTTCCTGGTAGAGGGCTGCGCTAACTTTGGACTTGATAAAACACAGTGGACCAACACCAGCAGATGACATGGCTCCCCAAATAATCATTGACTGTGAAAAGTTTACACTGGACCTCATGCAACTGGGATTCTGTGCATCTCCACTCTTCTTCCAGACTCTTGGACCTTGGTTTCCAAATGAAATGCAAAATGTACTTGTCCTTTCTTTTGAAAGAGGACTTTGGACCACTTAACAACAGTCCAATCCTTGTTCTTCTTTGCCCAGGTAAGACACTTCTCACGTTGTCTCTGGTTCAGGAGTGGTGTGACACAAGGAATGCGACAATTGTAGCCCATGTCCTGGATAAATCTGTGTGTAGTGGCTCTTGAAGCACTGACACCAGCCGTAGTCCAATCTCCCCCAAATTCTTGAATGGCCTTTGCTTCACAATCCTCTCAAGGCTGCGGTTATCCCTGTTGCTTGTGCACCTTTTTCTACCACACTTTTTCCTTCCACTCAACTTTCCATTAATATGCTTGGATACAGCACTCTGCGAACAGCCAGCTTCTTTAGCACCTTTTGTGACTTGCCCTCCTTGTGGAGGTTGTCAATGACTGTCTTTTGGACAACTGTCAAGTCAGCAGTCTTCCTCATGATTGTGTAACCTACTGAGAGACCATTTAAAGGCTCAGGAAACTTTTGCAGGTGTTTTGAGTTAATTAGCTGATTAGAGTGCGACACCATGAGTCCACAATATTGAACTTTTTCACAATATTCAAATTTTGGGTTTTCACTAGCTGTAAGTAGGGTTGCACCGATACTGATACTAGTATTGTTATCGGTGCCGATCCCGAGTATTTGCCTGAGTTCTTGAACTTGGGCAAATGCTCCCGATGCCTGACCCGATACTTTTTGTATGAAGAGGCGGCTTCCGTGAGTAAGTGGGTGGAGCAGAGAGCGAGTCCTGGCAGTGGAGAGTGAGTCCTGGGCTGGCAGCAGGGGAAGGTAAGCTGGCAGGGGTGTGGGTCGCACACAGCGCTGTCAGAATCGGTGACCCGGGCCGTCACATTCGTTGACGGAAGTGACAGCCCCGGTCACTGTCAGAGATTGAACAGCGCGACGCCCATCTTGGTACATCCTGCACTAAGCCTCAGTAAGCCAGCAGCCACAAGGTGGCAGCAGATATCTTGTTACACCCAGCCCATATAGTTCACTAACTATATGGGCTGGGTGTAGCAAGATGTCCGCTGCTGCCTTCTAACTGCTGGCTTACTGAGGCTGAGTGCAGGGTGTACCAAGATGGACGTTGCAGCGCTTGTATACTAGAGAAAGTTTGAAGTTTGACTGTTATTGATTGTCTCTCTCATCATTTCATTGCCACTGCCTGCCCATCAGTTGCACCTATCATTGCCCATAAATGCCACCTATTAGAGCCAACATATCGGTGCACATCAGTCAGTGCCAGCCATCAGTGCTGCAAATCAGTGCCCATCAGTCAGTGCTGCAAATCAATGCCATCTATGAGTGCCCATCAGTGCTACTGTCACATGACAAAAAAAAAAAAAGTATCAGTAATCGGTATCGGCGAGTACTTGGAAAAAAAGTATCGGTACTTATACTCGGTCTTAAAAAAGTGGTAGCGGTGCAAAACTATAGCTGTAAGCAATAATCAAAATGAAGAGAAAGAAATGCTTGAAATACATCACTCTGTGTGTAATGAATCTATATAATTTGAGGTTCACTTTTTGAATTGAATTACTGAAATAAATTAACTTTTTGATGATCTTCTAACTTTTTGAGATGCACCTGTATATACAATGCATCTGGAAAGTATTCACAGCACTTCACTTTTTCCAATTTTATGTTACAGCTTTATTCCAAAATGGATTAAATTCATTATTTCCTCAAAATTCTACAAACAATACCCCATATTGACAACGTGAAAGAAGTTTGTTTGAAATCTTTGCAAATCTATTAAAAATAAAAAAACAAAAAAAATCACCTATTTTCGGGTAGTTTCTCCCATGCTTGTTTGCAGGACCTCTCAAGCTTCATCGGGTTGGATGGGGAGCGTCAGAGCACAGGCATTTTCAGATCTCTCCAGAGATGTTCAATCGGGTTCAAATCTGGGCTCTGGCTTGGCCACTCAAGGACATTCACAGAGTTGTCCCGTAGCCACTTCTTTGTTATCTTGGCTGTGTGCAGGGCCGCCATTGGGGGGGTACAGCCGTCACAAGTGTAAGGGGCCAGAGGAGCCTGAAGATGGCAGGACGGGTGGGTGGAGGGGGAGCGTGCAGTTCTTGTCACTGACACTGAGCTCCGACATCAAGCTCTTTACTGCCATCTCTGGCTACTATGTGCATGTTCACTGTTCGTGTGAGCTGTACTGTGCTACTCAGCAACATGTCAGTTTTGTGAAAACGGCCTGGGACTTGGTATGAAGACCTTATTTACAAGTAGGGGCTGTGAGGGAAAGGGAGGGGGGCTATTGGTGTACAGAGAGGGGTCAGAGCCTTGTGTGTGTACAGATTTGTGTATGCAGTGGTGTATTTTGATGTTGTGCTGCCCCAGGCAAGACTAAAATCAGGCGCCCCCTCCATCTAAAATTGTCCCACCCCTTCCTTCTCGAATGGCTGTGCGGGGTCCCTGGTGGTTGTGTGGGTGTATATATATATATATATATATATATATATATATATATATATATATATATATATATATATATATATATATATATCTATATCATTTTTTTTTTTTTTTTTTTAAATACAGGTGTGTGGGGGGTGACATATATACAGGTCTGTGGGGGGGTGACATGTATACAGGATTGGGGGGGCAGGCCTAAAGCTGTGTAAGGGGCCCAAAAATGTCTGATGGCTGCCCTGGCTGTGGGCTTAGGGTCGTTATCCTGTTGGAGGATGAACCTGCACCCCAGTCTGAGGTCCAGAGAGCTCCGGAGCAGGTTTTCATCAAGGATGTCTCTGTACATTGCTGCATTCATCTTTCCCTTGTTCCTGACTAGTCTCCCAGTTCCTACCTCTGAAAAACATCCCCACAGCATGATGCTGCCACCACCATGGTTCACTGTAGGGATGGTATTGGCCAGGTGATGAGCGGTGCCTTGTTTACTCCAGACATGATTCTTGCCATTCAGGGAGCTTAATCTTTGTTTCATCAGACCAAAGAATTTTGTTTCTCATGGTCTTAGAGTCCTTGTCCTTCAGGTGCCGTTTGGCAAACTCCAGGTGGGCTGTCATTCCTCTATTCTGCCGCTCTACCATACAGGCCTAGTTGGTGGAGTGCTGCAGAGATGGTGGTTGTTCTGGCGCTCTGTCAGAGTGACCATCAGGTTCTTGGTCACCTCCCTGACTAAGGCCCTTCTCCCCCAATCATTCAGTTTTGGCCAAGCGGCCTGCTCCAGGAAGAGTCATGGTGGTTCCAACCTGATTCAATTCACAGATAATGCTCATTGGGACCTTCAATGCTGCAGAAATTTTTCTGTACCATTCCCCAGATCTGTGCCTCTATACAATCCTGTCTCGGAGGTCTACAGACAATTCCTTGGACTTCATGGCTCGGTTTGTGCTCTGACATGCACTGGTAACTGTGGGACCTTTTATATAGACAGGTGTGTGCCTTTCCATATCATGTCCAATCAACTGAATTTACCACAGGTGGGCTCCAATCAAATTGTAGAAACATTTCAAGGAGGATCAGTGGAAACAGGATACACCTGAGCTCAATTCTGAGTGTCATGGCAAAGGCTGTGAATACTTGGGTACATGTCATTTTTTTTTATTTTTAATAACTAACTTTGCAAAGATTTAAAACAAACTTCTTTCACGTTGTCAGTATGAGGTATTGTTTAGAGAATTTTGAGAAAAATTATGAATTTAATCCATTTTGGAATAAGGCTTTAACATAACAAAATGTGGGAAAAGTGAAGCGCTGGTAATACTTTCCAGTAGCCCTGTAACCCTCTTAGTTTATGCTTCTTTTTTTTTTGTTCCTTCTCCTGCACTCACATTGGAAAATTACAAAATGTGTGCAGAAAAGTTGACATTGCGAGTTGAGTGTTGTTGAGTTAACCACTTCAGCCACGGAGGATTTGGCTGCAGAATGACCGGGCCATTTTTTGCGATTCGGCACTGCGTTGCTTTAACTGACAGCTGCGCGGTCGTGCGACGTTGTACCCAAACAAAATTGACGCCCTTTTTTTCCCCACAAATAGAGCTTTCTTTTGGTGCTATTTTATCATCTCTGCAATTTTTAATTTTTTTTTGTTTTTTGTTTTTTTGCGCTATAAACAAAAAAGAGTGAACATTTTTTTAAAAATGCATTATTTTTTACTTTTTGCTGTAATAAATATCCCCAAAAATATATAAAAAATTTTTTTTTTTCCTCAGTTTAGGCCGATATGTATTCTTCTACATATTTTTGTTAACAAAAATCGCAATAAGCGTATATTGATTGGTTTACGCAAAAATGTATAGCATCTACAAAATAGGGGATAGATTTATGGCATTTTTTTTATTAGTAATGGTGGCGATCTGCGATTTTATTTATTTATTTTTTTTTTTTTTTTATCGTGACTGCGACATTATGGCGGACACATCAGACATTTTTTACACAATTTTGGGACCAGTGTCATTTATACAGCGATCAGTGCGATAAAAATGCATTGATTACTGTGTAAATGACACTGGCAGTGAAGGGGTTAACCACTAGGGGGCGGTGAGGGGGTTGTGTGTCCTAGGGAGTGATTCTAACTGTGCGGGGGCTGGGCTTGAACACACAGGACAGAGATCGTGCTCTCGATGACAGAGAGCAGTAGATCACTGTCCTGTCTCTAGGCAGAACGGGGAATGCTTTGTTTACAAAAGCATCTCCCCGTTCTACCTCTCCATGACACGATCGGCGGGAGACGCCCATTTGCCCAGCCGTGCCATTCTGTCGATGTAAATGTACATGCGGTGGTCGGCAAGCGGTTAAAGCGGAGTTCCGCCGAAAAAAATAAATACAAATACTGCAGCTGCCGACTTTTAAAATAAGGACACTTGCCTGTCCAGGGCACCCGCAATGTCCTCACCCGAAGCCGACCCGTCCTTCGGCTCCCGGGTGTAAGCGCCGCCATCTTCAGTAAGGGAATCAGGAAGTGAAGCCTTGCAGCTTTACAGCCTGGTTCCCTACTGCGCATGCGCGAGTCACGCTGCGCGTTCTGACTGGTCCCTGCTGTCTTCTGGGATTTGTGTGTCTCCCAGAAGACAGCAGGGGGGCGGACATGGCGTAGATCGCCGGAAGTGTGAGCAAATACCTGTATTAGACAGGTATCTGCTTCCCCCTGAAAGGTGCCAAATGTGACACCGGAGGGGGGGACCGGATAAGCAGAAGTTACATTTTTTGGGTGGAACTCTGCTTTAACCGCTTCCCGACCGCCTAACGCCGATATACGTCGGCAAAAATGGCACGGGCAGGCAAAATCACGTACCTGTACGTGATCGTGCATGTGCCTGCCTGTGGGTCGCGCGCGCGCCGCCAGCGGCACGCTCGCGACCCGGTCGGGAGCTCCGTGACCCCGGCCACGGGACCAGCGGACCCGATCGCCGCTGGTATCCCGCGATCGGGTTACGGAGCTGAAGAACGGGGAGAGGTCTGTGTAAACAAACCTCTCCCCGCTCTTCCTACACTGACTGTCAGTGATCGGCTGTTCCCTGTCATCGGGAACAGCCGATCAATGACGTCAGACGTACAGCCACGCCCCCTACTGTGAAAAAAAACACAACACGTCACACTGACTCCTCCCCGCCCCCTAGTGGTTAACTCCTTCACTGCCACTGTCATTTACATAGGAATCAGTGCTATTTAAATAGCACTGATTTCTGTATAAATGACAAATGTCCCAAAAATGTGTCAAAAATGTCCGATGTGTCTGCCATAATGTCGCAGTCACAATAAAAATCGCTGATCGCCGCCATTACTAGTAAAAAAAAAAATATTAATAAAAATGCTATAAAACTATCCCCTATTTTGTAAACGCTATAACTTTTGCGCAAACTAATCAATAATCGCTAATTGTGATTTTTTTTTACCAAAAATATGTAGAAGAATACGTATCGGCCTAAACTGAGGAAAAAAAATGTTTTTTTATATATTTTTTGGGGATATTTATTATAGCAAAAAGTAAAAAATATTGAATTTTTTTCAAGATTGTCGCTCTACTTTTGTTTATAGCGCAAAAAATAAAAACCGCAGGGGCGATCAAATACCACCAAAAGAAAGCTCTATTTGTGGGAAAAAAAGGACGCCAATTTTGTTTGGGAGCCACGTCACACGACCGCGCAATTGTCAGTTAAAGCGACGCAGTGCCGAATCGCAAAAAAGGGGCCTGGTCCTTTGGCTGCCAATTGGTCCGGGGCTGAAGTGGTTAAGTGTTAGCCAGTTTAATTAGGGTAGTGCTTCCTATATTTGTGGAAATCAGCACAAATAGCTCACTTTCATTTCTAGGACACCTTTTACCGAACCTGTGCATACATAGAACATGTGATGTTTTTTGTACATCTTCAGGACTAATTAAAGCTGAACCGGAGAAAAACAGCTACATTTACGAATAAGGAAAGTGAGAACATGCAGCTAGTGCAATAGAAGACACCCCCTTGGACTTTTAAGGCAGAAATGGGAGTAATGAAGTATATAAACCAAGTGCCACTTTTATTAAAGTATAAAAGATGAATTTTACCGTCAAACAGTCACTTTAAAATATACAAAGTACACCAAATGAATTAATTATACACATAGATAGATATAGATATATATATATATATATATATCTATATCTATCTATCTATCTATCAAACCCAAAGGCTAGCAAAATTTACAAATAAAGCAATTGTAAGAGCTGTTTTATATGCCAAAAGATTTTTATTTCCGCTTATCTAGTCCTGAGGTTAAAGCCTAGTACAGACCACTATTTTTTTTTTTTTTTTCAACCGCTTCAGGTCGGAGCTGCTGTACTAACTATCCAATATACAGTGATCTCCCCTGCTGTTTTATTGTGTTCTGACAGTGGGATGCCCCCCCCTGCAAGAACACTCCAGTCAGCGCCAATGGCTGAAAACATTGATCAGGAGTCGGTCGGCAGGCATTTTTCAGTCATGAGCCTTCGATCAAATCCAGCCGAATTACCTCTGTCGGACTGGCTGCCATACACACTTAGGCTGCATTCACACCTGAGCGTTTCAAAGTCGCATGTTTTTACCACAATTTGGCTGCGTTTTTACCGCAATTTTGTTCAGGTCACCAATGCAAAAGGCAGAAAAACGCCTGTAATCTGCCCCAAAGAAGCTCATGTTCTTTTTTGAGTTTAGAGCGTTTTTCAGGCGTTTTGCGCTCAGATGTGAACAGGTGCCATTGAAATGAATGGGATTTTGCTTGTTGGGCGTTTTTCAGGTGTTATACGAGCGTTTTATGAGCTGAAAACGCTCATGTGTGAATGCAGCCTTATGAACCGCCCATGCCGGCCTACATTTGGCCCGTGTATACTAGGCTTTACTCAGCTTTGCCACACATAGTAGGGGGCCTGATCTTTCTTTGCTTTTACTTTAACTACTTTAATATTTAGGTCTTCTTCCCATCTTTCTTACCCTGAGCTCTGTCTTCCTATCAACATGATTCTTGCACTAGAGCACACTTGATTGTTCCCTGTTCTCCTTTTGCTGCACCCTATTCCAGTCTGCGTTCTACTGTACAGGGGATAACTGAGGCTGATACCCGGTCATATTCTGGTACCTATGCTGCCTGCATTAAAAAAAACATTTGAGGATGTGTTTATGCACACAGAGCGCCATTAATTTGTGTCTTTCATATTTGTCTGGAGTTCAGCTTTAAAACTGGTCTTGCAAAGGGCCTTGCTTGAAACTCTTGGTCTACAGTTTCACAGTTAAGCGGACTATACACTAATAGTTTTTCAAGCAAACATTCGTATGAACATTTGTACAAAAAACCTCAGTACATTCAGTGACTTGATGAATGTTGTTAAAAATGTTGTTTGCTTTTAAAATTCTATTTTTAAACAAATTTAATGCAGTACAGATAGATTTTAAACCACATTAACTTTCTGCTCATTACTGGGTCAACCACTGCTAGACCAGGAATATTCAACCAACTACCCTATACGTTGTCATGCTTTGTGGGACACCCCCAGTGTTGATGGATAACCCTTTCATAACGTAGAGTAACACCCATGTGATCAATCCATTCTTGGGGAGAGGGAGGGGAGGTGTCCTTCCAGTGCAATAGAATATGTTTGCGTGTCTGAAACAGGGTTCTAGACACCGCCTCTCTAGTATGTGTCTCCAACACTGTCATCTAGTATACCTAGTACTCATAGTTTATGATCTAGTGTGATATTGATTTGAAATGCTTGGTTAATTGTATTTATAACCATTTCTCAGGACCTGTGGAGATTAGGACAGCACCATAGCATGTGAATCAAGTCCCACTGATTTCTGCTACACTTGGGGCATATCAGACCTGGTAATAATACCATATTATGCAATCTGAGTGGGTTATAGTGAACATATAAAAGGTTGCAAGGTTGAGAGAGCCTTTGTGACACATTCAAAGAGCTGGAGCACGCAGCTTTCTGTGCCATTTCCATTGGTCCCCTATTTCTCCAGCATCGGGTACCCAATTCTCTAATGCTTTTCTAAGCAACATTGCACAGCATCACTATACAGGGGGCCCCTGACTTACGAACGCCCGACGTACGAACATCTCCTACTTACGAACCGGGCGCTGCGGGGACCCTCCACCATTTTCCGCCGTCCTTTGGCCGTTCTGCGCATGTGCGGCCAGACGGAGCCTCGGAAAATGATGGCAAACATCGGAAATGTCCGTAATTTGCCGCACATGCACATAACGGCATTCGACGGAACATCGGAAATGTCTGTAATTGTCGGTCTGCGCATGCGCGGCCGACTTACGAACATTTCCGAGTTAAGAACAGGCGGACAGTCCCTAACGAGTTCTTAACTCGGGGACCCCCTGTATAAAGCCTTTTTAAAGTTGTAGTTTGTGGCATCATATTAAAAACAGGAGTGGGGGAAAGTTGGAAATCATCTGGAAAGTTTTGAGCAGAGATTGTATGCTCATATGTTGGGGTAAACCAAACAAAGATTGCAGTGAAGCAAACGCAACGAGTTTGTCCCTACAAAAAATATGTGCAATACCATAGGTCCCCAGATCGGGCTATACTCTGTATAGCCATGTAAATTTTGTAGCTGTTTTGGTGTGGTTCCAAGCCCTCCGAAAGACAATAAATTAGTGTAGAATATCAGACAAAGTGGAGTCCCAAGCCATACTCATCCCTGTGCCTAGCCACTCCCTAAGTGCTGGAGTTGCACTGCCAAGTAATATATCCATGGGGTTTAAAAGGCAATGCCTCCATTATCCTTGGGAACATTTCAACTGCTGAAATCAAACCCGGGATGAGCTATTTTTCCATATTAATGATTGAAAATTTTTATTCAGAGTGCAGAATATTTTAAGAAGTATTCCCACTGGGGTGTTGTGTAGTAGATACAGTTGCTGTTGCATGAGTATCATTTTAACCAAGTTATACCTACCAATCAATCAGGGACAGACCTTTTGCCATTTATCCCTAAATTTTGGAAATCAATTTTTAAATATTCACTTGAGAGTATTTCAATATATTGGGAGAGATTGTAATCCCTAAATATATAAAGGACTGGACAAAAGGATGACAAAAGCGGGTCTAAATTCCCCTCAAGCTGCATTAGTGCAGATTTTGACCAGTTAATTGTTAACCTAGAATACGTGCCCAAATCAGCTAGAATAGACATGACTGCTTTGATAGAGGCATTCGTATTACACAGGAGTATAAGCATATCATCCACGTACAACAGTGGTTTTTCATGTATATCACCATATCTGAAGCCCTAATCCGAGCTGCCAACATCTCAATGGCCAAGGCAAACAGTAGTAGGGAGAGAGGGCACTATTGCTGATTGCCCCTGCACAGCTTTCAGTGGCTTGGGGGAATCATATAGCAGTTTCAATCAGGGGATAAATACCTCCCCAAATCCAAACTTTTTCTAAAATTGCCCAGAGGTACTGTCATTCAACACTATTGAAAGCCTTGTTGGTATTAAGGGATAAAGCTCTTGATCCCGCATTGTCTGCATTTTGATGAATAATATGTGGAGGTTAATTGCTGTTGATTTTTGGGGCATAAAACCTGCCTGATCCAGATGTATTATACTTTTATAACCTTTATTTAGCCTCATAGCCAGTACTTTAGCCAATATTTAATTATCAGGTTGCAGTAATGAAATAGGCCTATACAAATTAGGATCCATAGGAGATTTGGTAGCCTTCAAAAGGAGCATTATGTTAGCTTTACTCATAGGGGTAGGTAAACATTGCATATGAAGGGCCATATTATATGTTTCTAACCGTTTTGGCAAAATAAAATCTTCATATTGCTTTTACACTTCCATAGGGAAGCCTTTATATCCCAGAGTCTTAAAAGTGGGGAAAGAACCTGAACTCCTTTAGTGATGGGGGAATCTAGGAAGGCCCATTGAGAGTTGAGGTAGCATTATGAATTGCAGATATGAGGATAATGAGTCTGCAGTATAACGGACTTTAGATTGGCAAGAGGTGGAGTAAAAACAGACCAATTCCGCCATTACTAAATCTGGAGATTTAATCAGTAAGTAACATTCTTAAAGTGAAAAATTTCAACAAAATTCTACTAGTGTATGATATATGACCCTGAAATCATATTACCCTTAAAATGAGTACCACTCAGTACAGAGTCCAGTCAAAGATTTTGACCGGCTGCTGGCAGCGGGTCTGGGCACTGCGCTTGTGCCTCCCGAACCTTTGATGTAACAAGGATTTCTGCTGTGTCCCAAGT
The DNA here is from genome assembly GCA_028564925.1 of Lithobates sylvaticus. NCBI lineage: Eukaryota > Metazoa > Chordata > Amphibia > Anura > Ranidae > Lithobates > Lithobates sylvaticus. Next base: position 262,352,041 of record CM053026.1, read on the forward strand.
TGACAGCCATATGGATATGGTTAAGTGGCCCAGAACGTACACCGACTGTGTTTGAGGACGCTTACTTGCACGCCTGTCACATTATGGCTAGTGGCTGTGTCCATGCCCATAGACTTACATGGGCTGGCTCAATGCAACGGCTGCAGCCACATAAATAAATGGTCCATTTATGGTATACGGGCCTCAGCAGTGATGTGAATAAGGTCATGCACTGGAGGAGTACAGACAGAGCCATTAGTATCTTGTAATAGTCTGTGCTGTCCTGCTGCTCTCTGTTCCTACCTGATTACTAATAAAAGCAAAAAAGTGTTTCTCTAAATTTACCAGGGAGGAACAGTACCACTTGACATTAGAGCTTAGCTTCTTCATTCTTCAGAGAGGAGAATTTGTGTTTAAAGGGTTCTCTTTATTATATATTTTTTGCAGAAGAAAGCAAAGTACAAACAAAAGACCACTACAAATCCAATACACTCTAGACCCAGACTCCCAACACTATTAGAACAAAATGTATTGGAACTAGATGAGAAACATGATGAGATGCAGTACTAACACAGTAGGCATTACCTAAAAACGTGATTCAGGGGGGAAGAACAAACATTAGGCATAACACACACAGATCTGCACTAACCATAATAAGTGTCACCAGCCCTAGGATAAAATTCCATTCAGGTGGAGTGCAAATTATATATATATATTTATATATATATATATATATATATATATATATATATATATTTGGAAATACAAATTAAAATGAAAACAATAATTTAATAGTGTTAGTAGAATTTGAATGTGTTCATGTTAATGCAGCATTTCATTAAATTAAAAAAACATATTTGCATGATTTTATGTTTATGACTGCACTTAACAGTTGTTGAATATAAAAGCTATTGTGTTTCTTATGTCTTTAGAAGTCCTAGATTGCTAGCATACTCTAAAACCTTCTGTGAGGAAGTTAGTACAAAGGTGTAGTTTGAACTAAAATTTAAATTACAGAGGGTCACACCAAGTGCTTCCTGTTCTGAAGGTGCCCTTAGTTACCAGATTCCTGTTACCTAAAACATCTAGTTTCAGCAGGTTAAGAGAGAAATTGGGAATCATGTGAATGCTGCAAAGATAAGACGGGCATACACCACTTAATTATAACAAGTGAGGCTCCTGAAATCAAACTTTTCCAGTCTAGATGTTTCTGTATTGTGCAGGGGATAATGAGCACCTCTGTTAGAGGTGCTCATTTTGACACAGGTAGATGTACCAGCTTGTCATAGAGATCTTCCTGTGAATAGGTTTGATTTGCTCTTGGAGAAGTGTCAAGAATCAAAATTTCCATGTGTGCACAAATGTCACTTTTGGACAAGTATCTCAGTGCATATTAACACTGGAACAACAATTCATAGACAAGGGAGCCTGTGGCCACTCTAGGTGACCTTATGGGACCTCCGGCTTGATAAAAACGTGGTTCCAGATACTGAAATGTGCTTACACATTATTAGGTTTTGTATGTACTGTATATGGGGGATTAGTATCCATTCTTTTAACTTTGCTTCCCCGCAGCCAGATGTCTAGTGTACAGGAGTTCCATAAAGTAAAAAAAAAAATAACAGGAATTTACCAAATCTCTTTCAGTCCCCACTGAAAACTTCCTAAATGTTGAACACAATATATAGTATGCACTGAGCACGCTTTGCAGCTGTACAAAAATATATACATACAAAGAAAAATTACCGTATATACATACAAAGAGATTGCAATACTGCATGTATTATTGTGCTATTGCTATACTTTTATATATTTAACCTTTTTATTTAGATTGTGGATAGTGTTCCTTAGGCTGGGCATCTCAGAACTGTATGTGAAGCATTTTCTTATCAAAGGCCTAGGATGAATACTGTTTCCCCCATTTATGTGAGTTGGGGAAAACTGGGTCCTTGAAGAGAACGAATATGTCAGAGGAGGCAGGCTAAGGTAGTTTGGATTAATTTTTTTCCCACTGTGAATATATAAAGCCTCCGGAGTAGAGGCAGCCACTTTTCAGGAAACCTTCTTTAATAAAAAAAAAAAATGGAAATAGACATTACAAAGTAAATCAGAGGCAAACTTGCATACATCAAAACACACCACACACACTAGCATGTTCTCCAGGTCATCCACTGTATTTTACATTTTCATGGTGGATGCAGTTTGGCACAGCTGCAAATGGCAGAGGTTCAGGATTAAAGCCTAAAAGCTTAATGCTCTTAAAGTTGACATTTCATGTTTGAATAGGCATGGACTGATCAAATCACCTGCCAGGCATTAGCATCTACCACATCACCCAAAGATATTTGACAGAAGGTAGAAATGGAGGAACTCTTTGTTATCATTTGGTATAATGTACAGTATAGGTAACCCTCCTACTAGAGATTGATATTTTACACGTATACCGGGGACACATATTCTTGGCTTTGTTCTTTTCAAAGGGACGCAGGGAAGTAAGTTATTTGTGTGATTTTTCAGCACTCACCTTATTTCTTCTCCAGATAAGAATGGATGGAGTGTCAACTCCTCCCAGAGGCCACGTGGAGCAACTGGAAGAGACTGCCCCTTCTGTGCCAAATCATTTCGTTCTTCCCATCACTTAAAGGTGCATTTGCGAGTTCACACAGGTAAGAAAGTAGCCAAACTTTTCAATTGTATTAATTTTTATTAACATACAGTGTGTACTTTTTTTTTTTTTTCATTCTTTTTCTATTAGATAAATTGCATTTTCATATAAAATACAGCTGCAAATGAATTGTTTCCTATATTTAGCCTTACTAGCGGACATAAGAGAACTGATTTCCATTGTGAGTGGACTGGCTGATTCTGATCCTTTCCACAGCATTGTGGATGAATATGTGAATGCATATTCTCCATATTATCTAGTTATCCTGCTGTTGTTTATGAATCTTGATTTCCAGAATTTCTGAACTGTAGTATTCTTTGTAGACTGGAAAAATCTGCATGGAAGAATCCAGAAATTTTTTTTTTTTTTTTAGATTTTTTTTTTTTTTCCTGGAAAAATCCAAAAGTGGTTTAGTAAGGGACAGGACCAGAATATGTGCAGCAGTGTTCCCTTTTCTGCTCGACATCGCCAGCAAAATTCCGGCGTCGTCGGGAAGAATCTGTGGAGCAGTTCTGGGGTCCTGTACCATCTTGACAGGAGCTTATAGTTGGTCTCCTGGATTTTGGCGCATATTGAGGATTTGTGTGTATATTTAATTATTCGTTGTTTCAGAAAGCTGTTGGAAGGCATATGGGAGGTGGTAATATAGTCCGTTATGTGTTCTAAGGGCGGTGGCGTGTTGGACAGGTTGTAGAGCGATTCATAGTAGGATTTAAATTCCTGTGTTATATGTTGTGGTAAGGTTATCTTCTGTCCCGATGGTGAGCGTATGGAAGGTATGTATGATGCAGTTCTTTGGTCTCGCAATGATTGTGCTAGTAGTCTGCCGCATTTGTTGCCCGATTCATAGATCCTTTTACGCGTTATTTGTAGTGCTGTCTTTGCTTTATAATTTAACAGGTCAGTGACTTGCGTGCGTAATGCGTCCAGTTCGTTCCCTAGCTGGCCAGTCGGGGTTTGCTTGTGTCTGGTTTCTAGTGTTTGAAGTCTGCTAAGGAGGGAAGTCAGTTGGGCTGTTCTTTGTTTTTTGAGTCTTGCGCCGTGTTTTATAAGTATTCCGCGAATTACCGCTTTGTGTGCTTCCCAGACTAGGCCTTCGTCACTTTCTGAGTCGCTATTGGTCTGAAAGTAATTGGTTATTTCCCTTGTCACCTCCGCTAGTGTGTCTGGGTCTGTCAGAAGGCTTTCATTAAGCCTCCACGGTTTCCTTTGATTTTTTTGGGAGTCCGTCAGGGCATAACTCAGGGTAGCTGGGGCGTGATCTGACCAGGTAATTGATCCTAGTGAGGTTTTCCTAACGGCGTGAAGTTGATTGTGTGGTATCAGCAGGTAGTCAATGCGCGAGTATGTGTTGTGAGGGCGTGAGTAGAATGTATAATCTCGTTCACCTGGATGAAAGAGGCGCCATGTGTCTATTAACTGTGATCTCTGAAGTGCTCTGTGGATGGCCTTGCGTGCGTTTCTCGGGGTTGAGGAACTCCCTGTTGAAGTATCCTCCTCGGGTATTAGGGGGATATTCAGGTCTCCTCCCACTATTAGTTGCCCCTCAGTAAAGTGTTGTAGTTTGATCAAATGTCTTGTAAGGAACGTATCTTGTTGGGTGTTCGGGGCGTAGAGGTTTGCGAGTGTTATTTTGATGTCGCCGATTTTGCCCTTGATGAATAGAAACCTTCCCATTGGGTCTGTCAGTATGTCTGTCAGGGACCATGGGATTTTGGCTGAAATTAATATTGAAACTCCCCGTGATTTGGATTCTTTGTAGGTCGAATGATACGCCGTCGGGAAGTATCTATTCTTGAGGATTGGGAGTGTGTTTTCTCGGAAGTGTGTCTCTTGCAAAAGAACAATGTCTGCCTTTAGGTGTCTCATGTCATTAAGTAGCATTCTCCTTTTCTCAGGGACGTTGAGTCCCTTCGCATTTAAAGTGACAATAGTAATGTCATCCATGTTCGTGGGGGGGGGGGGGGGGTGGGAAGGGTGGGTGGGGAGGTACAGCAAAGAGTAAGAGAGATGTATAGAGTAGAAATGAAGATGTAGTATGAGGGTAGGTGTAGTCTACCAGTACTAAAAGGGTATAAAGTGCGCCCGCCGGTAGCCTAGTGCCTATAGCGGTTGCCTACCAATTTAGCTGGTTTTTCTAATAAGTGCAAAATATTTGCAAAGACGCTCTCCAGGTAGCCTGGGTATCGTGCGTCGTCCTATGTGGGGGTGGGTTCAGCAAGGGTCCCTGAGGGTCTCCCGGTCTCTCCCCGACCCCCCGGCCTCTGCTTACATAAGAGTGTGTGGGCATGTATGCTCTATGGTGTGTCATAAAATGACTTGTACATTTCAAGCTATAATATATAGTGCAATATCAGGACTATTATATTCAATATTTACTCATTTTCTAGTCATCAAAAACAAGAAAAAACTTAAACCAGAAAAATAATATCAAGAAAACAACATCAGCTTAAATGCATAGGTTACATTTGTCAAACAATCGTCCCCTCCATATGAGCCAGCCCCCCCACCCGAATAGCCACGCCAGAGAATTCCCTACAAAAAAAAAAAAAAAAAAAAAAAAAAAAAAAAAAAATTGTAGGGTCCGGAGCAATTTGGTACGGCTCTATTATCTCCCCCAATTAGGTCTCCCCTTTCTGTCATGTATCACGTAAAGGGCATCTCTCCTGGTGGGAGTCTTGGTTTACAGTATGCAGAGTGTTGGGGAAGGAGGGGGTGAGCGTGGAGTGCTGCTCCGTGGCGGTCCGTTCTCTCCCTTCAGTTCCTAAGGCGTGGGGGCGGCCCGGTCAAAAAGCCGGACCCCCGGCTAGCGGGGGGGCCAAGACACAAGGGGGAACTTCAAGGCGAGTTCAATGGCCTATGCGTAGCAAACAGTGGGTACAGGGATAGGCAGTTCTGCAGTGATCAGGACTCGCGTGTACCATCGACGATGGCAGCGCTGGAGCGGGGTCTGCCTCGGTTCCTCTGCGAGCGTGGTGGTTGGTTGTATCTTCCTGTTGCCGGACCCGAGCGGCCCGGGGCCTTCGGTAGCCTCATTAGCCAGTTGGGAACTTGGACTGGATCGGTGCCTATGAAGGTGAAGAATCCTGGTAAGTCTGCTGGTGTTCTCAGGGTGAAGGAGGTCTGCGCCGTTCGGAGGATGACTGCCAGGGGGTATCCCCAACGGTAAGTGTAGCCGCGTCTCCTCGCCGATTCCAATGCTGGCTTCAGCATAGCCCGGCGCTGTAGGGTTGCCCTGGAGAGGTCAGGTAAGATCTGGATATTGGCCCCATCAAATTCAATATCGCCTGCTTCCCAGGCCTTCCGCAGTATGCTCTCTTTAACTGTGAAGCGGTGGAGACGGCATAGGACATCACGTGGCCTGGCTGGGTCGGCGGATCTGGGGCCCAGTGTGCGGTGCACCCTGTCGATTTCAAGCGTCGGCGGGGGGGTTTCCAGCAGCCTATGAAATATTGCGGTCACTGTCTCCGCTAGGTCTTCCTGGCCCGTAGCTTCAGGTATCCCCCGCAGCCGCAGATTGTTACGGCGGCTGCGGTCCTCCATCTCCTCCAGGTGGAGCTGCATTTCCTGGGACTCTGCCGTGTGTGATGCTTGAGCTTGCTCCAGGGCCTGTATGCGTGTCTCCAGTGTAGACACTCGCGTCTCTCCAGAGGTCACTCGGTCCGACACAGTATGCAGCTCAGCTTTCACCTCCTGGATATCCCTGCTGTGCGCCTCCTCTATCCTTAGTATCAGCGCTTCTATGTCGGCTCTCGTTGGCAAGGCCTCAATGTCGGCTCTGGTGGGGAGGGCCCGCAGCATGTCGCGGAGATCGGCGTCTAATCGGCCTTGCGAAGTGTCCGACATTTCTGTGCGGAATGCAGCTGGCGTCTCTTCAAGGCAATCCTGGTCTTCTGGTTGTGCTGGTGGATTGCTTTGGAGCAGGCCCGGGGACTGTTCCGTGCGTGGCCCACGTGGCGCGGCTCCAGTGGCACCTGCTGTCTGTCTCGGCGTGCTTCCAAAAAAGTTGTGGATGCTGGTTTGCGAGTTTTGGGACCTGGTCCCTCTTGATGTCGAGCGTGTCCTATACTGATTTGGGGTGCTCATGCCGTGCCCACATGAGATGAGGATTCAGGCCGGGGGGTCATGTGGAGACCAGTCTCACTCGGCCATGTCTAGTCTATGTCCCTCAGGGGGGTCTTTTTGTGGGGTCTGGGACGTTGGAATGGGGCCTGGGTCAGGCTTTGAGGGATGGGAAGGCCTCGGGTGGCTGATGAGGTGTACCAAGATGGCCGCCGTATTTCACCTGCAATTCACAGTGGGCCCCTGCTCAGTGTCCCTTGTGGATCGTCCTCTGTGGCAGGCTTTGGCAGTGTCCCAGGCCTTAGTCAGGGCCCGGGGGGCCTGTAAGGCAGGTGTGGCAATGTGGAGCGGCAGCCTGCACCACCGATGCACGCCGGACCGTCCGCGGTGACTCCCGGCGGGGAAGCAGCCTCAGGAAAGGCCGGGGATCCACAGGCCTCACTAGGCCGCACCAGGCCGGACCAGGCCGCGGCGTCCTCTGAGCTCGGCGAGGCCTCCGGACCGTGCCAGGTAGGTCGCTGGGTAGGTGTGTGGACAGATGAGGGTCTCTTACCTCCAGATCTGTCCAGATCAAGGTTCCCCTGGGAGGTCTTGGAGCAGCAAGATGGCGGCGGCCGCGGGGGTCCAGAGGCTATCTCCTCCTGCTGATTTCAGGCCGAGTCACTGGGGGATAATGGTCTAGGGCACTGCAGGGGAGCCTAGGCATACAGTCCGGCAGGATTTTGTCTCTTTTTTTTTTTTAATCAGAAATATTGTTTATTAATCTAAAACGAGTATACATAACAGATACAACCAGTGATAAGGTGATGTTTACGGTCAATAGGATTCCATATGAAGCAGGAGTAGTACACTTTACATTATAACAAGTACATTCAAAGCGCAGTCCTGTACAGTAGGTATGTGTAAGAGCTAGGCATATGAAATAAAGTGATCACAATGAGCAGGTTATAAAATACTTGCATCATACAGTGGAATGCAAATTAGCCCAAGAGCCTGTCCATAACTAACTCAGTAGGAGCAAGGCCTGGGGCAGCCAACCAATCACCCCATATCCAATGACATTTGCTAGGGCTCCCTCTATGCTGGGAATTGAACTTCTCCAGTTTGAGGGTATAACCCATTTTGCTCACCCACTCCTTGTGGGTGGGGGCTCTATCTGATTTCCACAATTGGAGGATGAGTCTACGGGCTTGGAATAGTGCTCTTTTGTACTAATCACTGCCTCCCAGTAACGATGTAGCTTGGGACATCGCCACAGTAAATTTATCAAGGTCCCCAGTCGTGGAAGCGCATATGGCACAGAAAGGGGTTCTCCAGAATACCCATGTGGTACAATTTTAGGGGGGTGGAGCGAACCCTGAGTACAATAAAGAGTTGTGAAAGCCTCTGGGCCATGTTGAGGGAACTGTGGAGGACAGAGTCAAGGACATTATCCCAAAGCTCATCCTCCAGTGGGCACACATCACGCTCCTATTATCTTTAGCATTGCATGTGTATCCTTCCAGATAAGAAGGTAGTAGCATACTATAGCAATTGGAAATTAAGCCTTTCGTGTCATCCACAGATTGAACATATCCTATCTGCTTGATAGGTGGATCAGATTGCTCCTCTCTTTCCTATTGTAAAATTATTTGTTTCCTCATTGCTGTTTATGTATTCCTCCTTTTTCTATCCTTGACTGATCGCTTTTTTGTATTCTTCTGCTACACAGGAGAACGACCATATAAATGCCCTCATTGCTCCTATGCTGGCACTCAGTCTGGGTCATTGAAATATCACCTACAACGACATCATCGGGACTCCAAACTTTCTTCAGGTGTCCCTTTAAGGGGTAAGAGTATTCAGCAAGGTGCATCCCAGCAAGAGCGGCTGCTTCCTGCTGTGTCTTCTACCTGGGGAAGTTCTTGTCCTGATCTGCCTACCCCCTGCGAGGATGGGGCTACCTTGCCACTCCGTCTTCACTTGAGTGAGGGCCAGGGTCCCAGTGCATTTCCTAGAATGCCTAGCAGAGGTGGCCAAAGGAGGAGGAGTCCCTCACATCAGCCAACAAATGGGAGACCTGAGCATGAGCCCTTGGATTTGTCACAAGGAAACCCTTTCCACCGCTGCATGTACTGTCCATTCGTCACCTCTGTGGGAGAACTAATGAGTCTCCATCTCCAAGTACACCATGGGAGAAGATCACGTAGAAAGGGGGGCTACATTAGAGGAAGACCAAGACCTGTGTTCTCCCCCCAGTCCCAAAGCCCAAGTCTAAGCGACAGCCCAGAACCATGTGAAAACACTGAGTGAACAGAACACTGAAGGGCAGATGGTATGAGAAGTGCCCTTTGACTGCCCGAAATCCATGATCCACATAAAAAGAGAGAAGAAATGATTAGGACTGCTGAAAGATGGTGGGTAGATAGAGAAGATGGGAAGGCTTGTGCTGGGTAGAGGGAAAAGAAGGTTAGGAGCTGAAAAGGAGTAATTTAATTCAGGTAGAACATGTGAGTGTTTCTATACCAGCTAGGGATGGGTAGAATGTGCCAGAGACAGATAGAAGGGGGGCAGAACGTGAGAAGCTCATGGAGGAACCTGTAGAAGAAAGCTGTGTTGGAGGGATAATTGATGTCTTAGAAAAAGACATTGACATCTAAGGGGAGACGGTCATTGGCGGAGAGAAACAAAAGGACAACATTTCAAGATATAGCTAGGAGACTGGCTGGGTAACAGAGGTAATGAGATGGTAGACTGATGGAAAAGATTGGGGATAGCACACTGTAAACGCTATAGCGAAAAAGTCAGAGAGAGCACTTTTCACTAATGTGACAGAATGCTTGCAACATATCTGAGGCAATAGGAACACAGAATGGTAGTACTAGGTTGAAAGAAACTAGAGGTAGGGTTAAAAAAAAAAAAAAAAAAAAAAGAATAAAATAGAAGCATTAGTAACAATGATTATTTTGCCCAAAATTCCCCTCTGGTTTCTGTTTATTGCTGAGACTTTATTTTTGATAATTTGGATCGTTATTCAGACCCATCTGCAGGTAGATACCCCTAAACACCCTTTTTTTCCACATTCCTTCATTATTTAGGTTTGTGCTCAAAAAATACATTTCCACGTTTAGAGATTTCTATATTTTTTTTTATTCTTTTCTTGTAGAAAAATAAATAAATCTTTTAAAAAAAAAATAAAATCTCTTTTGAAGTAACAATGTGGCTTTAACCTTCAAAAAAAGAATCATGACTTCCAGAAGAACATTGTACACGGTATATGCATCACTCTAAGGGACCGATTTATAACAGAGAGCAGATACCGCTAGCTGCATTATACAGTAGGTTTCATTTATAAAATGCACTTTTGTGTTTGTTTATTTCATGGAAAAGCAGGCAGTCATAGGTTAAGAAAAACCTCAACATTAGCTATAGAACTTGTGTGGTTATTTGCACTTTGAATGTGTTTCAATTTATAAGTATGGTGGTTGTGGTGTTGCCGTTCAGCACACCTGGACTTTTTGTGTTACAAGACCTGGCCAGCCACCTCTGTCTTCTGACACCCTCCCATAGGCCTCATGCACACAGGGCGTTTAGCCCATGTACGTCAACTCTGCACACCTGCAGCCTCTAGCCTTGGTGCTAGCAGACTGTCAAAATTTGATAGGCTAAAATGCACAGTGGCTGGACGCTGTGCCTAGTGCTTCTTGCGTTTAGTGCTCTATGCATTCAGGGGTGTATGTCACACAAGTACCACTCATTTCAGCCTGTCGTAGTTTTGACAGGCTGCTGACAGCAGGGCTGCATCTACATCTACATCTACTGACCACACAAAAACACCAGGATTTGATGCACATGGGCTACATTTGCATATAGCCTAATAGGGAACCTTTAAAGTCTACCTTCACCTTTTGAACACTTTTAAGATAAATGGATATTCCAAGCCAGGGCAGCAAAATAACCAGCTTTTTAAAATGGCAATCAGTACTTGAAGTTTCCACATTGCACAAATTTGTTAATTTACTTCTAGGAACTGAATATAATGCTGTATTAGACCCCTTTCACACTGAGGCGTTTTTCAGGTGCTTTTAGGCTAAAAATGGCGCCTGAAAACGGCTCCCCTGCAGTCTCAGTGTGAAAGCGCAGGTGCTTTCACACTGAGGCTATGCGCTGGCAGGACGTTAAAAAAACTCCTGCAAGCAGCATCTTTGGAGCGAAGAAGTGGTGTATACACCGCTTCTAAAGCGCCCCTGCCCATTGAAATTAAGGGGCAGTGCCGCCGACAAAGCGCCGCAGTCATTTAACCCTTTTTCGGCCGCTAGCCGGGGTTTAAAGCGCCCCACTAGCGGCTGAAAACCTCAGCAAAAACTACGTAAAGCGCCACTAAAAATAGCGGCCGACGCCCCAGTGTGAAAGCAGCCTTAGGCTCCATGCACACTGAAGCTCTTAAACTGCAGTTTATTGGAGTTTGGGCGTTTTTTTTAAAAGCCCATAAACTCCACTCTATGTTAGCCTATGTGTCCATGCACACATGGACGTTTTTTAGCTTTAATGAGCAGTGGAGTTTATGGGCTTTTTTCTGAATGCCAGAAATTTGCGTTCAAAGTGCCGTTTTCCACCGCCAAAAAAAGCCAAATGCTGGTAAACGCTCATGAACGCTCGTTAATTAGCGTTCAGCGTTCTATTTTTTCAATGCATTGGGGGAGTTTGGAATACATTGTGGGATTTTTGGAGTGTCCTCTATGTATTTTTATTAAAAACGCTAACACTATAAAACGCTCATAAACGTTAGTACAAAATGCTGTTAAAAGCACATTTTTCAACCTGCTTTATTCTGCCAGCAATCTGGCGTCCAGAAAAAGCTTTTTTGAGCTTCAGTGTGCATGGAGCCTAAAAGACAGCTGGAGAGTTCCCCATGACATCAAGCAACAGTTGAACATTTCCTGAAGGAAACAGTGGAGACCAAACCTGTAAAGACTTCCATGGAAACTATAATGGTCTTGGGTCTCTGTGTACACACACAGTTATTGTTTTACAAATAAACATTTTATAAATAACAAAATAATCCCAGAGAACTACGGTGTGGATTAGTTGAAGAGAGGGCATAGCAGTTGAGGCTTGCCTTGTGGCTCTGTTTGACTGAAACTCCAGACTGAGTCATCTATTTAGGGAGAAGCGTGGGATTTAAAAAAAAATACAAACATAATCGCCTCCATGCTGCAGCTGTCCCCTGCCGGCTCTAAGAACGAGACTTGAACGATCACATGACCACCGATCACTCAGTTCTCAGTCTTCCCTGAGCAGAGAGCGGTGACTGTCACTCTCCGCTCTCTGATCAGCTCCTCCAGTGCTCACTAGAGGTGCTATACTGGAGAGGAGGCAAGAGCGGCTGGCTAAGGCCCCCAGCGGCACGCTGAGAGGCTGAGCCAGCTGCTACTCAGGCATCTGGGTGCATCCCAACATAATTGTCGAGATCCTTCCGGGCCCTGGAGCAGATAGGTGACGTCAGTCAACAGCAGGCTTTAGCCTGCTGTCATCTGATTCTAGGTCACAGGAAAGCACAAGTAGGTGCACTCCTGTGACCCACAAGGGAAGTATAACCAAAAAAACCTGTGCCCATACTTCTCTTTAAAGGGAAGAATCATTGCTAATTGTTAAACCATTTGTATGTAAATTGTAGCTTGAGCTTTGGACCCTGTTAACAAAAGGTCTCTTTCAACAGATTGTAAAATATAAGAAATTAATTTGTGAGAATACATGTAAATCTCCACTTGCTGTCCTTAAAAAAAATGAAAAACATTCATTGAGAATTTTTCATAATTAACTAACTAGTCCTGACTGTAATAAATAGAAAAATGTACAAAAGGATTTTAACAAAACAAACTAGCCGATACATGCTATTTACTGAGTTTATTTCACTGACCTGCCTAACTGTATAAAGTGTGTCAGAAAGTGTGAGTTACCCTTTAAAGCAGAGCTCCACCCAAAAGGGGAAGTTCTGCCACATTTGGCACTTTTTAGGGGGGGGGCGAGTACCTGGTTTTGACAGATACAGGCTCCCACTTCCAGGTAAGATCGCCGCACGGCCATTTACGAAATGAATGGCCCCTCCTCCTTACCCCCGCTGCCTTCTGGGGGACACAGAGGTCCCAGAAGTTGGCAGGACCATTCAGAAAGCGCAGCGCGACTCGTGCATGCACAGTAGGAAATAGGCTGTGAAGCCGCAAGGCGCATGCACCCTAAACCGATTGCCGAATTGGCTAGAGATGCCTACATCGCGGGATTCCTGGACAGGTAAGTGTCCTTATACCAAGACTACTTTCACACTGAAGGCGGTTTTCAGGCCTCCCCAGTGTGAAAGCCCGAGTGCTTTCACACTGGGGCGGTGTGCTTGCAGGACGTTAGAAAAAGTCCTCCAAGCAGCATCTTTGGGGTGGTTTGGCAGCGCTGCCAATGTGCCCTGCCCATTGAAATGAATGGCAGCGCCTCCGAAGCGCCTGAAAAGCGGGTCGGAAGTGCAACAATACGGATGATTTTTAACCCCTTCTTCGACTGCTAGTGGGGGTTAAAAGCACCCCGCTAGCGGCTGAAAAGCACAACTTAAAGCGGAGTTCCACCCAAAAATGGAACTTCCGCTTTAAGAGAAGGTGACCCCCTGACATGCCACATTTGGCATGTCATTTTTTTTGGGGGGGGGGGGCGCGGATACCCCCTTTTCAGAGGGTTCCAGCTCCCACTTCCTTCTGGCGCAATCTTTTGGCGCCAGAAGGAAGATCCTCTCCCCCCTCCCTCTAGCCAATCATCTGGGACACGTCACAGGTCCCAGATGATTGCGCGGCTTGCGCATGCGCAGTGGGTGCCCGGCTGTGAAGCCACAATGCCGGCGCCACCGAGCGGAGGGGGGAGATAAGTGGGGCTTCAATCCCCCACATTGCTGGACCATGGGACTGATTATTAAAAGTCAACAGCTGTAGTATTTGTAGCTGCTGACCTCTAATTTTTTTTTTTTTTTAAACCGCGCTTTAGCGCTAATGCGGCTTGGCTGCAGTGTAAAAGTACGCTAAAAGTCAGCAGCTACAGTATATGTAGCTACTGCCTTTTATTTTTATTTATTTTTTACAGACTGGAACTCCTTTAAGTTTCACAGCCTGGAGCATTAACACAGACTGAAGCTGCAACCCTCAATCATTTCTACACTACAAAAGGCAAAAAGTATTTCCTTTGGTGTTGTGTGTACAAGATCCTATACAAAAAACAGCAGATACTAGTAAGCACATTACTGTCACCAATGGATGCTACTATCTTCAGTCAATAGATGATGCTTCAGGAGTCATCACATGGGTTGACTTTGTTTAATGTAAATATGGGTGTATTTAAGGAGATATAGTGGAAATCTTCAGCAAAACCTTTTTTTTTGTTTTGGGTGGAGTGGAAATTTTGTAGAATGATTTTACAGTTGGCTAGGTCCTCATTGGGGAAATATTTAATGTACAGGTTACCACCATTACCTGCACAGGATAATCTTTCCAATAGAGATAAAGACAACAGTAGCATTTGACAGAAGTTCTAACTTTCTCCTGTTCAAAAAAAATAGTTTTTATTGCTATGTTTCCTTATCTTTATCCTCTGTCCTGTGGCTATAGTCAGTAGGACAAGTAGTAAAGGAAAAAAACTTCAGAATGAAAAAGACAGCAATAAAACCGGATATCATTTTAACCATTCTTCACTCTCGCAAAACAAAAACATTTGGCTTAGAGTTCCACTTACAGTAACAACACAAAGTAAATGTCTTAATTTTACAATAATTACACTGATTTGGCTGAAATAGTCTCAAGGGAACCTGTACTGGGTAAAAGTGAAGCCTAATATTGCTGAGCTCTCCGTAGGACTCAGTAGGTCTATTGTTTTTCAACAACCCAAGCTCTCTTGCAATTACATAGATGGGACAAACCATTTAACACTGACAAGGGTGCTTGATCACTTGCCTACTAGGCACTTTTACCCCATTCCTGCCCAGGTCAATTTTCAGCTATCAGCGCTATCGCACTATGAATGACAATCGGGTGGTGATGCAACACTAATAAATGATAACACTGATACATTTTTATCATTTTTTTTCACACAAATAGAGCTTGTTAAAAAAATCTGCAAACAGGTAATTTTTCTCCTTCACTGATGTGCGCTGATGAGGCAGCAATGATGGACACTGATAGGGGGCACTAGATTGGCAGCACTGGTGGGACTGCACTGATAATCAGTGCCCTGATTATCAGTGTACATGTCTCTTTTAGAGAAGCCAGTTATCTGCTCTCTTCTCTTCTCATGCTGTCAGCATGAGGAAAGGAGTTGACGACAACCAGCTTCTGTCACAGAGCGTGCCGCCCGTGCCCTGCAGTGGGCTCATGCGATCGCGGCTTCAATTTGTTACTGTATGTAAATCTGACATCCCCCTCCCTCTAGACTGACAATTCTGCTGTCCAAAGGTGTTTCCTTCATCCCTTGGGGGGGTTCTCTAATATAGGAGGTTTGTTACTGGCCAGATCACCAAGTGAGAACAGAGTGAAAAAAAAGAAAACGAATGCAGCCACATTTAATTATTTAATAACGCTTTAATTTAACTCAAATTCTCTAGGTCTAACTACAAACCAGAGAGGGATCTTCTCTTAGAATTGGTGTAGTATACAGACCCCAGGCAGTCTGAGGATTAAACTAACCTGTTGATTGACCAGATAACTCAAATGACAATGAAAAGGAAGGTTTTAATTATCGGTGACTTTAACATGCCAGGCGTCAACTGGAATTTTAAACTGTTCTAACCAGCAGAAGCAGAGATGTTGGAGGCATAAAAAAGTGTTTCTCAAAGGCCCCTTTCACACTGGGGCGGGAGCCGCGGCAACGGTAAAGCAGCGCTATATTTACCGTCGTTTAAGCCGCAGTATTCGGCCGCTTGCGGGGCGGTTTTACCCCCTGCAAGCGGCCAAAAAAGGGTTAAAATCCCCCGCAAAGCACCACCATATCGGCGCTTTGCGGCGGTATTACCGCAGTGTCCCATTGAAATCAATGGGTAGGAGCGGTATAGGAGGGGTGAATACACCGCTCCTATACCGCTCCAAAGATGCTGCTAGCAAGACTTTTTTTACCGTCCTGCTAGCGCACCGCTCCAGTGTGAAAGCCCGCCGGCTTTCACACTGGAGTGAATGGGGCCGTTTTTTTCAGGCGGTGTACAGGCGCTATTTTTAGCGCTGTACCGCCAGAAAACCGCCCCAGTGTGAAAGTGGCCTAAAACAAGCAGTAAAAAGCCAAACCAAAGGAGATCATATTCTAAACTTGGTGGTCACAAATGGGGACTGATTGCCTAATATTGAGGGGAGAGAAAATTTGGGTTCTAGCAATCACCAATTTCTTTACAAACAACAAATTTTGCTAAAATTAGTGACTTTCTAAAAAAATAATTCAAAGGAGAAGTATGGAAATTTAAAAAAAGCATGCATACTCACTTCTATGCTGCAGCATCAGTGTGATGCTGCAGCTGGCCCACATCAGCTCTAATGCCATGTACACACAATCGGAAATTCGGCCAGCAAAAGACAGATGGGAGCTTTTGGTCAGAAAATGCGACCGTGTGTATGCTCCATCTGACTTTTGCTGGACGAATTCCAGCCAGCAAAAGATTAAGAGCATGTTCTCAATTTTTCGGTCAGAAATGTTCTGATCGTCTGTAGCAATTCCAAGGCGCAAAATTCCTACGTATGCTCGAAAATAATTTTGTTGCATGCTCAGAAGCATTGAACTTCATTTTCTCGGCTCTTCGTAGTGTTGTACGTCACCACGCTCTTGATGGTTGAAAGTTCAGTGAACTTTTGTGTGACCGTGTGTATGCAAGACAAGCTTGAGTGGAAATCTTGGATGTTTTTTCCGATGGAAAATCCGCTCGTGTGTACCGGGCATAAGACCAAGAATTGAGTGATCACATGACTGCTAAACACTCAGTTCTCAGGCAGCTAAGAGCAGGGGGCAGTGACCCTCCAGTGCTTAATGGAGTGCTGGGATGGGGTGGGCACAGTTGGCTTCATCTCTCAGCCACACACTGAGATCCGGAGTCAGCTGTCAATTAGGCAGCTGGGTGGATCCTGACAATATGGTCGGAATCCTTCCAGAGCCTGGAGCGGCTCTGTGACATCAGCTGATAGTTGTCAATAGCCTACTATATGCTAAGGCCTCATGTAAACTGCTACTAATAAACGGACGTTTAGGATCGGTTGGGCATTTTTTTTTTCTGCAGCCCCTGAACTCTCCTCTGTGTTATCTTATCTGTCCATGTACACTCAGTCATTTAGAGGCAGTTGAGCTTAGTGGCATTTTTTTTAAAGCAAAAAATTGCGTTCAGGACAGGAGTTTAAACTCCAAATGCTGGTAACAGCGTGCAAACGTGTTTACCTGCATTTCGTTTATAGGCGTTTTTAATGAAGATACATTTCTGACCATTTACAATGTAAAAAACACTTCTAAACGCGACATATAAACATGGCATAATGGAAGTTTTTAACCATCGGTTACTAGCTGTCAAGTTCCAGCGTTCAGGAGAGGTTTTAAATGTCCTTTGTACATGAAGCCTAACTGTTCACTACAGAGGTAAGTCATAATAAATGAGAAAACAATAACATACACCAGATACAAGGAAGTAGAAAGTGTAGCTGATAAAGAAGTGTATAAAAACCAACAAAAGATGATCAAACATATTATCTGTGCTGCTAAAGCACAGAAAGAGGAGGAAATGGTTAAATCTGATAAGAACGGAAACCAAACCATTTTAGGTATCACAAAATTAAAACTAGATACAACAAATATACTGTTGGAGACTTGGATATAACAAACCATTTAAACAATTACTTCTGATCAATTTTTTCAGAATGAAATGACGCCAACAAAAACAGTTTGGTTGTAATGGCGAGGGCCCAGTCACAATATTTGCTTTGGGATGCACTGGGCAGCAGTCTCATTGCAAAGACTAAGCAATATTTTTGACTGTAAATGAAAGGGCAATATTGCGTAGTAATAAATTATCACAAACAATATATATGTGCAAAAGTGGTGCACCAAATAAAGTCCAAAAAACTTAAGATCAACACAATTATTTGTGATAAAGGTGTCTCTAATAAATAGTCACCCCGTGCCTTCACACAACTGTTATGTGCTCCCAGAACTCTCACCTTGAAACAGTTAATATCCAGCCTTCAGGCTCCAGGTTACAGGATACAATATCACCACAGGTTCCTCTTACTGGTATGTTAACAGCTTCCTGAGACCCATAGGCCCCTTTCACACTGTCGGACCGTTCAGATCCGCCTGTCAGTTTTGTTGGCGTACCTGAACGGACGCTCCATGTTAGTCTATGGAGCGACAGATGTCAGTGGTTACATGTCCGCTGACATCCGTCCTGGTCCGATCCGCTAAAATCAGATGGATGGCCCTACATTCACATCCGTCCCTGGTGGATTGCATCGGCTGTCCGTTTTTTCCGATCTCTCAATAGCAAGCAGCTGCTCTCAACAAGCTCCTCCCCGTTCAGTGAGCAGAGAGGGACCTGTCATCCGCCGGCTCAACGGAGAGATCTCCCGCTGAGCTGGCGGACTCCGTGGCAGCGAATCCGCCTGGTGTGAATGAAGCCATAGAGTAATACCAATATCCTGGCTCCAAAATGCTAGACTTCAAACTTCTACCATATCTCCATTAAAATAGGAATCAAAAATACAAAATGCCCTCCATAGTGTAGTAAATTTGGATAAAGGGATAATTTATTGTAGACAAATGGATTCTTAAATTAATCAAGCATTAAAAGTGCGTTTGAACGCCTTCTCATGTCACTTCCGGTCCGTGAACGGCTTCCACATTTAATCTTTTTTACTGTACACACTGTGTTATGTTGGCATATGGCGTGCATGGGAAAAAAGTATTGAATGAAGTACGTTTTTTGAGTGCAGTGGGTTGTGGAAAAAGCCACCACATCCCAACACTGCTGTGTGAATGGAACTTAATGAAATGTCACTTGTGGCATTTCAATAAAGTTCTAGCAAAAGAAAAAAAAATACAATGGGATAACTCTACGCTCACACCTATGCGTTTTATTGTGCATTTTGCAATATAGCAATGGGGCGTGGCCATCCGATGACCTCACCCGGAGAGCTCGCCCCTTGCCCCACGCTGTTTTTTTTGTGGATTTATTTGCCAGTAATTTTTTTATTTTATTTTTACATTTAGCTTTCAGCCGGGAACCCCGTTAACAGCTGATGATTCGTTGGTTGCTAAGAACATGGCGGCTGGCTCCCCGGCCCCTTAGCAACCAGCTACATACCGTGGGTTTTACAGTGCATTTAAAGAGAAAACGTAAAATGCATGCAAAAAAACGCTGGTTTAAAATGCACTGAAAATGTGCGTGAAAAATGCATCAAGCGCAGCCGCATAAATGTGAACCTAGACTAAGACCCCTTTCACACTGTGCCACCTAGGACGTCAGCGGTAAATCAGTGCTATTTTTAGCGCCGCTTTACCGTAGTTTTAACGACGCTATTCGGCCGCTAGCGGGGCGGTTTTAACCCCCCGCTAGTGGCCGAAAAGGAGTTAAACCCACCCGCAAGACGCCGCCACAGCGGCGTTTGGCCAGCGGTATAGCACCGCTGCCTCAATGGGGAGGCGATTCAGTTCGCAGTTGCAGCGCTATACAAATCATTCATTCATTCATTCATTCACCGCTCCTAAGAAGATGCTGGCAGGACTTTTTCTGACGCCCTGCCAGCGCACCGCTCCATTGTGAAAGCCCTCGAGCAGCTGTTTTAGGGCGGTTTGCAGACAGTATTTTTAATGCTATAGCGCCTGCAAAATACCCCCAGTGTGAAAGGGGTCTAAGTGCTTTGCCATTCTGTCCTCCGAGTGCATACCAGCTGCAGTGCAATCAGTGCGGCTGCTGGTATGAATCGGTCTGGAAGGTTTAACCACTTAAGCCCCGGACCATTTGGCTGTCTAAAGACCAGAGGACTTTTTACAATTTGGCACTGCACTGATTTAACTGGCAATTGCGCGGTCATGCAATGCTGTACCCAAACTAAATTTGCATTCACACAAATAGAGCTTTCTTTTGATGGTATTTGATTGCCTCTGCAATTTTTTTGGTTTGCGATATAAACGGAAAAAGACCTAACATTTCTTTCTTCATGTTATAAGAAAAATCCAATAAACTCAATTGTAGTCATACATTTAGGCCAAAATTTATTCAGCCACAGTCCCACACATGAGGTATCCCCGTACTCAGGAGAAGCAGCAGAATGTATTTTGGGGTGTAATTCCACATATGCCCATGGCAATATATAATTTAGTGACAACTTTGTGCATAAAAAAAAATAAAAAATGTGTCTTTTTCCTGCAACTTGTGTCAAAATATAAAATATTCCATGGACTCGACATGCCTCTCAGCAAATAGCTTGGGGTGTCTACTTTCCAAAATCGGGTCATTTGAACTGTCCTGGCATTTTATGCACAACATTTGGAAGCTTATGTCACACATCACCCACTCTTCTGACCACTTGAAGACAAAGCCCTTTCTAAAACTTTTTGTTTACATGAAAAAATATATTTTTTGCTAGAAAAATACGTTGAACCCCCAAACAATATATATTTTTTAAAGCAAAGGCCCTACAGATTGAAATGGTGGGTGTTTAATTTTTTTTTTCACAGTATTTGCGCAGCGATTTTTCAAAAGCATTTTTTGGGGAAAAAAAAAACACACCTTTTTTTATTTTAATGCACTAAAACGCACTATATTGATGAAATGTTTGATGAAATAAAAAAAGATGATCTTAGTTTGAGTACATGGATACCAAACATGACATGCTTTAAAATTGCGCACAAACGTGCAGCTGCGACAAACTACATACATTTTTAAAAGCCTTTACAGGTTCCCACTTTAGATTTACAGAGGAGGTCTACTGCTAAAATTACTGCCCTCGATCTGACCTTCGCGGTGATACCTCACATGCATGGTGCAATTGCTGTTTACATATAACGCCAGACTGACGTTTGCGTTCGCCTTTGTACGAGAGCAGGGGGGGGGGGGCAGGGGTGCTTTTTTTCTTTTTTTTATTATTTCTTTTGCTTTTTTATTTAAATTTTAAACTGTTCCTTTAATTTTTTTTTTTTTTATTGTTATTTCAGGGAATGTAAATATCCCCTATGATGGCAATAGGTAGTGACAGGTAATCTTTTTTGAAAAAATTGGGGTCTACGAGATCTCTCCTCTGCCCTCAAAGCATCTGACCACACCAAGATCGGTGTAATAAAATGCTTTCCTAATTTCCCAATGGCGCTGTTTACATCCGGCAAAAATCAATGTCATGAAATTCTCGTAGCTTCAGGTTTCTTAGGCCATAGAGTTGATTGGAGCCATTCTGGTCTCTGATCAGCTCTATGGTCAGCTGGCGGAACCATCGGCTGCATTCTCAGGTTCCCTATTGGGAAAGGAGAGACAGAGAAAACCATGGAAGACAGTGGGGGGGGGGGGTACATTCCCTCCCACTGCTTGAAAAAGCAGTCTAGAGGCTAATTAGCCACTAGGACTTGCTTTTACATGAAAGCCGACCGCTGGCTGAAAAGAATGATACCAAGATGATACCTAAACCCGCAGGCATCATTCTGGTATAACCACTCAAAGTCCAGCAACATACCAGTACGTTGCTGGTCCTTGTTGGGCATATATTGTAATCTTTTTTTTTTTTTTTTCATGCAGCTGAACAAAAAAAGAGATTGATCGGTGAGTATGCCCACCATTAGAATACCTCCCTTCATCCACCCACTTCTAATGATGGGCATACATGCACCATTTTGTTTTTAACTGTGGTGGTGAAATCACCTCCTACAACGCTGGAGTCACGGATTCATGTATCGTGGGAGCAAACGCTGTTGCTGTCAAGATAAATAAATCGGTGCTGCAGCTGAATGGCCTAAAAAATATATGCCGAAGCATGGGGGCATCAGCCCCAAAAGTTAGGAACAAATCGCTCCTCCACCCCTGCTGCCCCCATGCTTCGGCATATATACTCTTTTTTTTTAACTGTGGTGGTGAAATCACCTCCTACAGCACTGGATTCACGGCTTTATGTATCGTGGTAGCAAACACTGTTGCTGTCAAGATAAATAAATCCGGAAGTACGGGTGCTACAGAAGTGGTGGGTCCCCAATTAGGATTGGCAAATTCTGCAAGAAGGACACTATGGGCACGACGGGCCTGTCTTTTTCTTCTTGGTGGCAGCGGGACACTACTTGTGCATGCCACCTCGCCAGCTTGAACAGCACTTATGGGACTTGCCACGTCACCACGTGATACTGCAGTGCTGGATGTACAACCAGAGTGTACTAGGCCACTGGTGCTTGCCAGTTCACCAGAAGGATGAGCGGCACTAGTACTTCTTTGCTCCATACAACAAGCCCTGTGGTTCTTGCACCTCAACAACAGAAAAAGGAGATTGTGGTCTGGTACGCCTGACCTTGATTTAGGGACCACAACTACGTCATCAGAGCTATCTGTCATGGAGCTGCTGTCGTCTACAGGATCGTATTCTGAGCCTGAATCTGACCAGGGGCGGATCCAGAGTCTAATCTCGGGCGGAGCACTGCCAAAATATTTGCGGGCAATTTGTCGGGGCTGGTGTTGGCGCTTCAATCATCACGGCACCATGGTTAATATGGTGTCAGGATGATTGAAGCGCATTATTTCTATTAATACATTGTAATATAAAATGAAATATAATGCAGAATCAGTGGGAGCCCTGAGCGTGTCACTTGCCACGTCACCTGTTATCAGATACAGCTTGTCACTTGCTACAGTTGCCTGTCCCCAGATGCAGATTGTCACTTGCCAGTGGCCAGTGACAGTGTCCCTGTTGTTCCAGAGTGGGGGGGGGGGGGCAGTGAGAGATGATGTCATCTTTCTGCTGCCTGCGCCTGCACAGTAATGGCAGTCTTATTTTAGATGCAGAAATGCGGCGATGCAGGGGGGCGGTGAGAGACAGTGGCTTCTCCAGCTTTCACATTTAGGGAGGAACAGGGACAAAAGTAAGGGGGGCATCTATAAAATATATACACACACACATAAATACACAGTGTCTTGAAAAAGTATTGTTGGTTGCAGCCAGGTGGAGGGGAGGAAAGAGTAGGAGCAGCCAGGTGGAAGGGGGAAGGGACAGAGTGGGAGCAGCCAGGTGGAAGGAAGGAGAGGGTGAGAGCAGCCAGGTGGAAGGGAGCATAGGGTGGGAGCAGCCAGGTGGAAGGGAGCATAGGGTGGGAGCAGCCAGGTGGAAGGGAGCATAGGGTGGGAGCAGTCAGGTGGAAGGGAGCATAGGGTGGGAGCAGCCAGGTGGAAGGGAGGAGAGGGTGAGAGCAGCCAGGTGGAAGGGTGGAGAGGGTGAGAGCAGCCAGGTGGAAGGGAGCATAGGGAGGGAGCAGCCAGGTGGAAGGGAGCATAGGGTGGGAGCAGCCAGGTGGAAGGGAGCAGCCAGGTGGAAGGGAGCATAGGGTGGGAGCAGCCAGGTGGAAGGGAGCATAGGGTGGGAGCAGTCAGGTGGAAGGGAGGACAGAGTGGGAGCAGCAAGGTGGAAGGGAGGAGAGGGTGAGAGCAGCCAGGTGGAAGGGAGGAGAGGGTGAGAGCAGCCAGGTGGAAGGGATCATAGGGTGGGAGCAGCCAGGTGGAAGGGAGCATAGGGTGGGAGCAGCCAGGTGGAAGGGAGCATAGGGTGGGAGCAGCCAGGTGGAAGGGAGCATAGGGTGGGAGCAGTCAGGTGGAAGGGAGGACAGAGTGGGAGCAGCCAGGTGGAAGGGAGGAGAGGGTGAGAGCAGCCAGGTGGAAGGGAGCATAGGGTGGGAATAGCCAGGTGGAAGGGAGCATAGGGTGGGAGCAGCCAGGTGGAAGAGAGCATAGGGTGGGAGCAGACAGGTGGAAGGGAGGACAGAGTGGGAGCAACCAGGTGGAAGGGAGCATAGGGTGGGAGCAGCCAGGTGGAAGGGAGCATAGGGTGGGAGCAGCCAGGTGGAAGGGAGCATAGGGTGGGAGCAGTCAGGTGGAAGGGAGGACAGAGTGGGAGCAGCCAGGTGGAAGGGAGGAGAGGGTGAGAGCAGCCAGGTGGAAGGGAGGAGAGGGTGAGAGCAGCCAGGTGGAAGGGAGCATAGGGTGGGAGCAGCCAGGTGGAAGGGAGCATAGGGTGGGAGCAGCCAGGTGGAAGGGAGCATAGGGTAGGAGCAGCCAGGTGGAAGGGAGGACAGAAAGGGAGCAGCCAGTGATAAGGTCCTGTACCTCTATGGAAGCCTGCATCCCCACCTCCCCTCATCCTCCCACCTGGAGGTAAATTCTTACCTTGGGGGATATATAGTAGAATCAGATCACTGGCACTTTCTTTGTGGCTCCCTCCACCCGACAGCCTTATGGTCCCTCTTCTCCTATCAGGACCTCCTCTCCCCTTCTCTCGCTCGGCATGTTGGGGGCTGCAGTGCACTCTCAGGGAATCGACCTGGGCCTGCTGGTATCTGGGACTACATGTCCCATAATGCTCTTGGTATTAGTTTCCCAGCCATTGGCCTGAATGTAGCCAATAGGAGCAAGCATAGCCAGGGGAATGAAAGCTGCTCGCCTCAAGGAAGAGAAGGAGGGGTGGAAATCCCCCGCAGCTGCGGCTCTGCCTGTGTCCCTTCACAGTGCCTGTAAGTTTCAGCGCCGCTGCCCTGTGTCCTGATGGGCGGTCGGCATCAGCAAAGCCTGCTCACTATTTTCTCGGGGGGGGGGGGGGGGGGGGGGTGGGACCCGGGGGGGGGGGGCCCAATTGACCCGTTGCCCCCCCCCCCTGGATCCGCCCCTGAATCTGACAGATGAGTGACTTCCTCTTCACTATCTGTTATGCTCAGAAACGTGTAGGCCTCTTTACTAGTGTACATTCGATTTGCCATTTTGGGCTCTAAATTACAGTAATACAGTAGTGAGACTCACAGGAAAAAAGCTCCTAGGCTGTCAGCAACCGGATCAAATGCTACCAAAAAAAACTGTTAGCGATCGCAGGGATCAGGCCTGACTCTGCGAACGCTGCAGTTATGTGTTTAGTGTTTTTTTCTAAGTGACAGTGATCGATCGATACTGCACTTGGGAGGGCTGGGCTGGGCGGAGGGGCTAAACGCAGGTGCTAGCAGGTATCTGGGCTGATCCTGCTAACACTGCGTTTTTGGGAACCCTAAACTGCTGGGGATGCTAGTATAGATCTGATCCGTTCAGATACTATACCACTAAGGGAGGTGTATGCTGCATGCAAGGGTATTAGCGGTACTGGCACTAACCTGACGCTGCCTGGGGCGATGCAGACCCTATCTGACACTAAAACCTAACTAATATCAACCGCCGGGTGATTTTTTGGGTAATAAACGGCGGGTATAAAAAACAAACTAACTAACCAGCGTCACCCGTAACACTTATACGGTGATCACTGGTGAAAGGATTAACTAGGGGGCAATCGGGGAGTTAAAGTATATGTATATGTAAGTATATGAAGGTACCTGACGCTATAAAACGGTGAACCTAAATAACTAACAGGCTTTATAGCGTCACCTGTGACACATATACGGCGATCAGAAAAATAATCGATTAGTGACACTGGCAACAGGGGGTGAAAGGGTTAACTGGGGGGGGGGGGGGCGATCCAGGGGTTAAACATTTATTAGGGGGTATCCTAGACCTAAAGGGGTCTACCACTAACTGCCCTAACACTTATAACAGCCACAAAATGAGACCAATGCAGTAATCAGTAAAAAAATTAAAACTGCTATTAGTGTCACTGTGATTGGGGGGTGATTTATGTGCCTATGTGTACTAGTGTTAGTGTAGTGGTGGTGCAAACTCACATTGATGTCTTCTCTCCTCGGGCACCGGAACAAAAAGGCTGCACGAGGAGAGGTTACATCACTTCCTCTGTTTCTGTTTACATTCAGAAGCAGAGGAAGCTTCTCATTCGTCAGGAGCGATCGCGAGGGGGTGGCCATGAATCGGTGGCCTTCCTCCTCAGCACGCTGGGAGGCAGGGATGTACAGGTACGCCCATATGCCTGCCCGTGCCATTCTGACGACGTACATCGTCGTACGGCAGTTGGCAAGTGGTTACGTTTCTAGGTTCAAGAAAAACTGGCTCAAGTAAAGTGTAATAAAGGTAAAATTAATGGAATTACTACTAACATTTGTTGGACCCAAAGCAACATGCTGGACCCAAAGTAGCATGGCTTTACTGGGGGTAGACTATGTCAAACTAATCTGATAGAATTTTTGGGCTATAGCACAAATGTTTGTGGGCATAACCTATCTCGACTTCAGCAAAGCATTTGATACAGTTCCACTTAATGATCTAATAAAAAGTTGCACAATGTAGATTTTAGATGTTGGGTGATCCAGTGACTATGCAATTGTCTAAATCACAGGTCCCCAACTCCCGGACCATGGACTGTTGCCAGTCTGTGGCCTGTTGTCTGTGGTCTGCTCCACCTCTTGTCTGTGCCTGCTATGCACTGCACTTGCACGTGTGTGTCTAGTGCACTGCCACTCTCCCACCACCAGAGGACGCCCCACTCTCCTTCTCCCAACAATGCCACTCTCTTCCCTCTTGTCTGTGGTTATATATGTAGCGGGGTCGTACCCCTTTTAGGGGAAGAGACTACATCCCCCATGATCCCCCAGGCTCCCGGGCTGCTTGTTTCCGCCCGAGAGGCTGCTGGGGGAGGTTATAAAAAGGAAGAGCGGAGACCGCCTCTTCCTCTTGGGACACTTCCTCTTCTGAGGCCTGACAGGACTGGCCTGCCTCTGCTGACGGAGCTTGTGACGCGGAGACTGCAGCCAGTGGAGACACCTGTGCGGACCGGAGCTGAAGGCCTGAAGCCTGGGCCTTGCAGCAGATGGAGTGAGACTCTCATCCCTCAGAGTCAGCAGCAGCGGAGCGGAGACTCTTCCCTACAGTCGGTCGGTCGGAGCTGAGGACCGGAGCGCAGGGGCTGTGACGAGGAGGCCGGAGCCGCCATTGAAGGGACCGGAGCTGAGGACGGTACCCAAGGATTGGTGAGAGAGCTGAGAGGCTCATCCTGCATTGATACACACGTTTTATGCCTATTGAACTGCCTAGGCGCAATTTACCTCAGAGCAGCAAATGTTACTTTCTGTGGATTACAAAGATACCATTTAAAGCTACATGTGCACCACCTCTACAGATTTATGGCTGGTGAAGAACACTGTACTAGTACAAGGACTGAGCTCTATTGCTAGGGATCAGGCCTGGTCCGTTAGGTAGGCGCAGATAGATTTATTGCACCTCAGGGGTGCATAGCAGACGGTCGCCACGCTTGGCGCTCTGTCTCCCCATTGCTAGTTTGATACATATATGTGTACAATGTTAAAGTGCATATTGCAGGGACCTGCTAAAGTATTGTAAGTCATATGTTTAAATGCATGTTGCTATTTATTTTCCTTACTGACAAAGTAAAGCCAGTTATTCTTATTTCAGCAGTCTGCTTGTGAGTTCATACCCATTACACTTAGAGTATAAGTGATATTTATATGTGCATAGAAACATACCCCTTGACTAACTGTGCCAGAGCGGGTAGAGCAAATTGCCGGGGGTTGGTGGAGCTGTACTCAGGGACCCAAAACAATCCAGCGGCTCTCTTAACTGGGGGTAGCGCTACATATATATATATATATACACACATACATACTGAGAGACATGACCACAAAGAGGGAGGGGAGTGGTATTGCTGGCAGATTACATGAGCTCAATTTAATAATATTAAATAGGCCAAATAGATTTAAATAAAGATTCTAATCAATATATATATATATATATATATATATATATATATATATATATATATATTGATTAGAATCTTTATTTGTATCTGTTTGGTCTATTTAATATAATTATATAATATTAATTAAGCTCATATAATCAGCCACGCAGATGCAAATAAAGATTAACATTTTATTTTTTTAAATAATAACATTTTGTCAAAATAATAATATATTTTATTCTATAATAATAATAATAATATATTTTTTCCATAATAAAAATAATAATAGAGCTCATGTGGTCAGCCAATTTATTATTATTATTATTATTATTATTAATATTATGGAAAAAGTCATCATTATTATAGAAAATATATTATTATGAGCATTTTTTTATTATAGACACTGTTTTTTAACCACTTGTCTACTGGGCACTTTTACCCCCTTTCTGCCCAGGCCAATTTTCAGCTTTCAGTGCTGTCACACTTTGAATGACAATTTCGCAGTCATGCAACACTGTACACATCTGAAAATGTATTTCACGCGAATAGAGCTTTCTTTTGGTGGTATTTAATCACCATTATTTTTTTTTAGTTTTTGCTAAACAAACAAAAAAAGACCATATATTTGGGAAAAAAAAATAATTTGTTATAGTTTGTTATAAAAGTTTTGCAAACAGGTAATTTTTCTCCTTCACTGATGTGCTCTGATTAGGCTGCACTTATGGGCACTGATAGGCGGCACTGATGGACACTGATGGGGGGCACTGATAGGTGGCACTGATGGGCTCTGATAGGTGGCACTGATAGGCAGCACTCATGGGCACTGATAGGCACTGGTAGGTGGCACTGATTGGTGACACATGAGGCACTGAATGGCAGCACTGATAGGTGGCACTGGTGGGCACTGTTTGGCAGCAATGGTGGTCACTGATTAACAGCACTGGTGGGCACTGAATGGCAGCACTGTTGGGACTGCACTGATATTTAGGACACTGATTATCGGTGCTGATGTCCCTTTAACAAAAGCTGGTTATTAGCTCGCTGTCAGCGTGAGGAAAGAAAAGCCGATAAGTGGCTTGTGTTTACATCCTGCGATCAGCTGTCATTGGCTGACAGCTGATCATGTAAAGGGTTGCTGTGATTGTCCCTTTACCTTGATCTGTGATAAACTGAGTCTGAAGCGGGCACGCGGGCAGTGAGATCACGGGAGGACATCCATGTACGCCCTACCGGCAAAGTAAGCCAGGAAGTGGTTAATCTTTATTTGTATGTTTGGCTGATTACATATTAATATTAAAAATAATATTAAGTAGGGCTCATGTGATCAGCCAAACAGATACAAATACAGATAAAAAAAAAAATATATATATATATATATATATATATATATATGCTCCGCTACTGCATGCCGGGTTGTGATTTGAACTACTGCATCTCTGCCTGCTGCTGTGAATATAATTCTATTGAAATGTCAATCATGACATTTCAATAAAGTTCTGTAAAAAAAAAAAAAAATGTAAACAGTGCAATACTTGGTGCATCAGCGCTCTCATACACTACTCACCAGCCGCCATTCGTCAAGCACAGCTCACTTGTATGAACCTAAATGGAAAATAAGGGCAGAGTCCATGTTCTTTTTCTGCCGTCACTCGTCGGTTTCTGCTTGGCTGACTACAATGTTGATACAGTGGCTCTAGGATTTTCGGACACATAGACCAGATGCGATTTATGCAGATCAGGATTTCTGCCTATTCTGATCTGTATAGTTGCACAGCTGGAGTTGGACCCACTTGGTTCCAAGATGCCATTTTAAAATTTAACTGGGACAACCTTGAACTCCCCTACCCGAGAATTTCCAGACCTGGCAATAGGCCACCCAGACTTTGAGTGCTGCCCGAGTTATGTGAAATGCCTTACATCCCCATACCATTAAAATGTTAGTGTTTCTGGGTTCTGCCACATTGCTGACAGAGAATATTTCTTGTTTGGAAGGTACGACTAGGCCTCTTATGGTCCCAGCACCCAACACTAATGACATCTGTAGGCTGAATTCTAGGCTGACCTAAAAGGCACAAATTAATGCAGTTCTATATTCATTATTACATCAATCACTTTTTGTGTTGCAAGCAATGTACATACCAGAATTTGATTTAACCTCACATTCTTATAGTCTCTAAAGCAGAGCTTAGAGTGGGAGAGGAAGAAGCAACACAAGGAGCCAATCAGTTCATGTGCTGACAAGGAACATCCTGATAGAAAGAGAGCAGAGTGATGGAGAAATTAGCTCATTGTTGTGCTGCTTCACCTTTCACTGCTCAGCAACAGGATTTGGGCAGTTCAATGATGGCTTGGGCTCAGGGGTATGGGTTGAGAGCTTGTTCATACCAGGTGCGTTGGGTCTGCTTTCTAGTACAGTCCCACCACAAGACAAAATGCCTTGTCTCCCATGTGGCCGATTCACACCACGAGCTGTGAGCAATTCACCACCTTGCACTGCACAACAGGCAAAAGAACCTAATGAAATGTCACTGTGTGACAAAAAAATAATCGCACCATACAGCAGCCGCTGGTGTGAACAAGCCCTATACTTGCTTCCATTCAGCCAGGTAGAATGAGGACATCTAGTGGCTAAAAAGAAGTACTACATGGACAGCTCCAGATTTCGTTTTTTTTATTATGAACAGTATATATTCCAACAAAAGTTGCCTTTTTAACTTTTACTAGGTTACTATTTTTAAATTGAATTGTGATTTAAATGTTTTGAACGTGATAAAAGCAAAATAGGCCTCAAGTTTGTGTATATATGTATGTGTATATATATATATATATATATATATATATATATATATGTATATATATATATCTATATTGTAATATATACAATATATTATTATATATGTATACCTATTTTATGTAATTATTATCTTTCTTAAACTCAGTTAATTTAGCACAATAGGGAGATCGCCGCACTAACGTCGCTTAGTTAGTACATCGACTTCTCTTTTTTTATTGTTCAGCCCTCTGGGTTGAATGAAAAATAATATTCTAGTGTGTACCAAGCTTTAGACTCTCTTATTACTGTGGAAGAGATACTAAAGAGATACTAAAGGAATTGTCTGGTACACCTAATAACAAAGCCTCATGGGCTGATGGGTTACTAGGAGAAATATATAAAACCTATGGGCCTATTGGCTATGTTTAACAAGTGTAGCGGTGTAGTTGCCACTAGTAACAAACAATCCACCAATTCACCCCACTGCCAGACTCCCATACATCACTTAGACAATGAACAGTCTTTTGCTGGTTTTGCTTTTGTTGTTTATTGGGGGGTACAACTTGGTTGGGGAAAAGTGTATATGGGATGCCCATAGGATAATTAAATTGCCATCATATTTTAGAAGATTGTAAAAGTTAGCACGTTGTTCGAGCCTGAAGAGATGATGTGCATTTATTATTGCTATGATCTTCCTCCTGCATCACCATGCAGACTGTTGCTCCTCCTGTGCTCAACTCCCGCAGATTATTTCTTCTAAGAATTCCCCATTCATCACTGTGTAAAGAATGAGGACATCACTCTTGACCATGTAAGAGTGATGTTCCCAGAACTTATTTCCTCCTGCACAAACTCATCCTGAAGTGAAGTAATGTCACATTGTCTTCTGTGAGCAAGAAGGGCCCACTCTGAATAAGTCCTTAAGCAGGCTCTGGTTGCTCGCTGCTACTAGGCCAGAGTCCTGCAGCACCTCTCCCCGGAGGCCTAGTAGTTTAAAAGAATTCTTTTGGATGGTGGACAACTGTTCCCAGCCAGCCCCGCTTGCAAATTCTGTGCCCTCAGGCCACATCGATTTGACACATATCCCCACAGTCTCTCCTTTAAACCAGGACTCCTCATCGTTCACAGTGTAAATAATGAAGACTTTGCTAATGACCGTGTAGAAGCAAAGTTCCCTCACAGACTTCCTGGCACCTCCATCCCTCCACTGTGGTAACATTCACCGACCTTTCACTGCCCTGAGTCCTTGATGGAAAACTTGACCAGACTATACGTTCCAACAGCTTCACCTGCCCTTCTGCTCCAGGAGTTCTTTATCAAACACTGTGCCAATGACCGCGTAGAGGCAAAATTCCTTCACCGCTCTCCCCGGGCTTCCTCCTGTGATTGGCACATCCCCCCCAGATGGGGGGGGGGGGCCCTCCTGCTGCTGCCTAGTATTCCATCCTCCACTTCACTCAGCCAACCACTCTCCCCAGTGGCATGTTACCTCAGCTTATATAAGAGGCCCACCCCCTGCCAATACCAGATGGGGATTGGTCAGGGCTCCCACATGAGCTGCCTGCCACTCCAGTTCTAGGCCCAGTCCCTCTTCCAGAACATTCTCGCTGGAAGCAGGGGAGGTGCCTCAGAACTGGAGCACAGGTGGTGACACCCAGAGACGGTACAATGGGGGGGCAGAAGGGGCGGATGCCCTGGGCGGTACAATTTATTGGGGGTGGGGGGCGCAGTCAGGGCCGGACTGGCCTACCGGGAGATTTCCTGGTAGCCGCCTGTCCTGGGGCGCTTTGACCGGCGGCTGCAGCGCTCCCCTCCCTCTGTCCTCCAGCTCTGATATGTCACGAGCTCTGAGCTGGGTCTGTGTGTGCCAGGTCCCACCTCCCTAGACCGGCTCGTCTGATAGTCTAGATGGAACACTGATTTGTGGGCACAGAGAGGCTGCATTGGTGGGTGCAGTAAGGCTGCATTGATGGGCACACAGAGGTTGCAATGATGGGCACAGAGAGGCTGCAATGATGGGCACAGAGAGGCTGCAATGATGGGCACAGAGAGGCTGCATTGATGGGCACAGAGAGCCTGCAATGATGGGCACAGTGAGGCTGCAATGATGGGCACAGTGAGGCTGCATTGGTGGGCACAGGGAAACTGCATTGATGGGCACAGCGAGGCTGCATTGATGGACACGGCAAGGCTGCATAGATGGGCACAGCAAGGCTGCATTGATTGGCACAGTGAGGCTGCAATGATGGGCACAGAGAGGCTGCATTGATGGGCACCATAAAGCTGCATTTGATGGGCACAGTGAGGCTGAAATGATGGGCACAGTGAGGCTGCATTGATGGGCACACAGAGGTTGCAATAATGGGCAGAGTGAGGCTGCATTGATGGACACAGTGAGGCTGCATTTGATGGGCACTGATGAGGCTGCATTGATCTCTTGTTTCATGTCTGCAGTCTCTGGCCATCTCTTGTACCATGTCTGCAGCCTCTGACCATCTTTAGTATGATGTCCTCAGTCTCTAACCATCTCCTGTACCATGCCCGAAGCCTCTGACACCTCCTGTATCATGGCTGAAGCCTCTGACATCTACTGTATCATGCCTGTGGCCTCTGACCATCTCTTGTATCACGTCTGCAGCCTCTGACCATCTCTTGTATCCTGTCCTCAGTCTCTAACCATCTATTGTATCATGTCCTCAGTCTCTACCCATCTCTTGTATCCTGTCCTCAGTCTCTAACCATCTCTTGTATCATGTCCACAGTCTCTAGCCATCTCTTGTATTCTGTTCTCAGTCTCTAAACATCACTTGTATCATGTCCTCAGTCTCTAAACATCACTTGTATCATGTCCTCAGTCTCTAACCATCTCTTGTACCATGTCCGCAACCTCTGACCATCTCTTGTCTTATATCATGTCTGCAGTCTCTGAGGGGGAGTCTGGAGAGGAGTTAAGAGTGGTAGTGCCGCCAGGATGGGGGTCATGGGAGAAGTCAGACATGTGTGGACTGTGGAGAGGAGACTACCAGCCTGGAGCCGTCTAACTGAGCCCTGCACAGTGCACCTGAGAGGAGGTCAGTGACAGGGCCGCCAGGCAAGTCTGAGGGGGGGGGGGGTCACTGATGTAAGGGGAGAGTGAATACAATAATATAAGGGGGCACTGATATAAAGGTTTCCCCCCTATATCAGTAACTCCCCATTCTTTCTGCGGAAGGTGGTCTCAGGAAACTTGAGTCCCCCCACGTTCCTGGGGTGCCCCTTGATGATGGACCAATTTTACCACTTTCAACTGTATATATATATAGCCCTATGTGCTTTCATATCTACCTTATATATATATATATATGTATATGTATATTTATATATATATATGTATATATATATATATATATATATATAAAATACACTCTTTAACCACTTTCAGACTGGACCATTTTGCAGGCCAAATACCAGAGCACTTTTTGCGATTCGGCACTGCGCCGCTTTAACTGACAATTGCACGGTCGTGCGACGTGGCTCCCAAACAAAATTTACGTCCTTTTTTTTCCCCACAAATAGAGCTTTCTTTTGGTGGTATTTGATCACCCCTGCAGTTTTTTTTTTTGCGCTATAAACAAAAAAAGAGCGACAATTTTGGAAAAAACACATTATTTTTACTTTTTGCTATAATAAATATATCCCAAAAATGTATAAAAACTATTTTTTTTGCCTCAGTTTAGGCCGATACGTATTCTACATATTTTCGGTAAAAGAAAATAACAATAAGCGATTATTGATTGGTTTGCGCAAAAGTTATAGCGTTTACAAAATAGGGGATAGTTTTATGGCATTTTTATCAATAATATTTTTTTTTTTACTAGTAATGGCGGCGATCATCGATTTTTATTGGGACTGCGACATTATGGCGGACACATCTGACATTTTTTACACATTTTTGGGACCATTGTCATTTATACAGCAATCAGTGGTATACAAATGCACTGATTCCTGTATAAATGACACTGGCAGTGAAGGGGTCAACCAGGAGGTGGCAGTGTAGGGGTTAACTGTGTCCTAGGGGCGTTTTTCTAACTGTGGGGGGCGTGGCTGTGTTTTACACATCACTGATCTCTTCTCCAATCACAGGGAGCAGAGATCAGTGACACTGTTGCTAGGCAGAACGGGAAGATGCTTGTTTACTTCCTGCCCGTGAGATGATCACAGGTATCCCCGCGGCGATCGAGTCTGCGGGATCCGCGATCGGACTCACGGAGGTCCCGACCGGTGCGATGGCACGGCGGCAAATTTAAAGGGTGTACCTGTACGCCCATTTGCCTGTCCGTGCCATTCTGCTGACGCACATCTGTGTGCGCCAGTCGGGAACTGGTTAAATGTGCTTTAAAATGCATGGTTTTCCCTTTCATGAACAAGGAAATAATGACATTATGATGGTTATGATGTTGGGCTGGTATAAAAATGTCATGGGCTGCTATGACATTTTTTCCAGGGCTGGTTTTTAGTCCCAGTCCGGCCCTGAGTTCAGTGAAGTGTCTATCTAAAACAACCGTCACTAGTTTGCTGGGACCGCGGGTTTCCCCAGCAACCAGCGCCCGCCCCCTGCTCCTCACCGCAGGTCTCTGAATTGACAGAAGACCAGCTCGCACTCACGGGCTGTGAGTAGGGGTATGACGTCACGTGCGTTTTTTTTTTATGTGGGTGGAGCTTTATGCAGGAAACCTATGTTACGCGATGTGGATGAAGCAGTCTGACACGCTGCATCTCCGATCGTGATAAGAAGCTTATGTCAGAGGCTTCTGTCAAAAGTATGCTTAATTTTCGACCTTCAAGAACACAGTGGCGTACAACACTACGAGAAAATTATGTTCAATGCTTCCGAGCATGCGTCAAATTGTTTCCGAGCATGCGTAGGAATTTTGCACGCCGGAATTTTAGATCGGAACTTTTTCTGAACCGAAAAATTGAGAACATGCTCTCAAACTTTTGCTGGCAGAAATTCGGCCAGCAAAAGTCTGATGGAGCATACACACAGTCGCATTTTCTGATGAAAAGCTCTCATCGGTCTTGTGCTGGCCGAAATTCCGATCGTGTGTATGCGGTATAAGACCCCTTTCACACTGGGGCGCTTTGCAGGCGCTACAGCGCTAAAAATAGCACCTGCAAAGCGCCCTGAAAGAGCTGCTGCTGCCTCTCTAGTGTGAAAGCCCCGAGGGCTTTCACACTGGAGCGGTGCACTGGCAGGACGCTAAAAAAAGTCCTGCAAGCCTCATCTTTGGAGTGGTGAAGGAGCGGTGTATACACCGCTCCTGCCCATTGAAATCAATGGGGCAGTGCGGTTATACCACCGGCATAGCACTGCTGCAGCAGCGATTTGCGTGGTTTTAACCATTTTGCGGCTGGTTTTTAATCATTTCTCGGCCGCTAGCGGGGGGGGGGGGGGTAAAAGCGCCTTGCTAGTGTCCGAATAGCGCCGCAAAATTGACAGTAAAGCGCTGCTTTACCACCAACGAACCCACCGCCCCAGTGTGAAAGGGGCCTGAGATTAATAAAATTCTTCATTACAGATCCTCAAACAAATTGAACATTGGGAGACTTCCAAACAGATTTTGATATACTATAGATATTCTTTGTAACAGAATTGAGAGGTGTGATTTCCTTCTTGGTGCTTAGTTTTCAGCCCTTGTATTTCTCTAAAATTAATAAGGGGATTGTTCCGTGGCAAGTGGTGAGTGGCATGACCTGAAACTCTATGGTGACTGTTAGTGGTACGCACACAAACTTGCAAACTCAAAAACAATTTGGCAGCAGAGCAGCCTCCACTTTCAAATCTTAGAAGGTTCCCAAATTCAGAGTAAGCAAGCCACTTCAGTAACAACACTCCCTAGTGGTAAGATGTAGCGCTGCATAGATTGTAACAATCATTTCTTAGACCTGTGAACCAGATCTAATCCTATTCAGAAAAAGCCAGAGCTCACAAAGTTTGTGGATAAACTTTAACACACTCTTAAGCCCCATACACACGGTCGGATTTTCCGATGGATTCTGTCCTATCAGACAATGTTGTCGGAAATTCCGACCGTGTGTAGGCACCATCGGACAGTTTCTATCGGATTGTCCGACGGACAAAGTCCTATCTCCTGCTGGATAGATTTTTTGACAACAAAGTCCGATCACACCAAATCCGATCGTGTGTAGCGAATTCCGACGGACAAAGTGCTACGCATGCTCAGATCACATTACAAGACCAAAGCTATTGGCTACTAGCCTCTACGTAGTCCCGTCGTAGGCAACAAACGTCACCACGTTCAGAATGATCGGATTTTCCGACAACTTTGTCCGACCGCGTGTACGCAAAACCAACATCGGACAAAGTATGACGGACATGATCCGACGGACCTGGTCCTCGGATAATCCGCGCGTGTGTATGGGGCTTTACAGTATCTCACATAAGTGAGTACGCCGCTCACATTTTTGTAAATATTTTATTATATCTTTTCATGTGACAATACTGAAGAAATTACACTTTGCTACAATGTAAAGTAGTGAGTGTACAGCTTGTATAACAGTGTAAATTTGCTGTCCCCTCAAAAAACTCAACACACAGCCATTAATGTCTAAACCGCTGCAACAAAAGTGAGTACACCCCTAAGTGAAAATGTCTGAATTGGGCCCAATTAGCCATTTTCTCTCCCCGGTGTCATGTGACTTGGGGAGCAGGTGTGTTGAATTTGGTGTTATCGCTCTCATACTGGTCACTGGAAGATCAACATGGCACCTCATGGCAAAGAACTCTCTGAAGATCTGAAAAAAAGAATTGTTGCTCTACATAAAGATGGCCTAGACTATACGAAGATTGCCAAGACCCCGAAACTGAGCTGCAGCACAGTGCCCAAGACCAAACAGCGGTTTACCAAGACAGGTTCCACTCAGAACAGGCCTCGCCATGGTCAACCAAAAGAAGTTGAGTGCACATGCTCAGAATCATGTCCAGAGGTTGTCTTTGGGAATTAGAAGTATGAGTGCTGTCAGCATTGCTGTAGAGGTTGAAGGGGTGGGGGGTCAGCCTGTCAATGCTCAGACCATACACCGCCCACTGAATCAAATTGGTCTGCATGGCTGTCGTCTCAGAAGGAAGCCTCTTCTAAAGATAATGCAGAAGAAAGCCTGCAAAAAGTTTGCTGAAGACAAGCAGACTAAGGACATGGATTACTGAAACCATGTCCTATGGTCTGATGAGACCAAGATAAACTTATTTGGTTCAGATGGTGTCAAGCATGTGTGGCAGCAACCGGGTGAGGAGTACAAAGGCAAGTGTGTCTTGCCTACAGTCAAGCATGGTGGTGGGAGGATCATGGTCTGCCAGCACTTGGGAGCTACAGTTCATTGAGGAAACCATGAATGCCAACATGTACTGGGACATACTGAAGCAGAGCATGATCCCCTCCCTCCTGAGACTGGGCTGCAGGGCAGTATTCAAACATTAAACAACCTATAAGACGACCACTGCCTTGCTAAAGAAGCTGAGGGTAAAGGTGATGGACTGGCCAAGCGGGTTTCCAGACCTAAACCCTATTGAGCATCTGTTGGGGGAACCTAAAAAACAGAAGGTGGAGGAGCGCAAGGTCTCTAACGTCCATCAGCTCCGTGATGTCATCATGGAGGAGTGGAAGAGGACTCCAGTGGCAACCTGTGAAGCTCTGGTAAACACAATGCCCAAGAGGGTTAACGCAGTGCTGGATAATAATGGTGGCCACACAAAATTTTGACACTTTTGGGCCCAATTTGGACATTTTCACTTAGGGGTGTACTTACTTTTGTTGCCAGCGGTTTAGACATTAATGTCTTGAGTTATTTTGAGGGGACAGCAAATTTACACTGTTATACAAGCTGAACACTCACTACTTTACATTGTAGCAAAGTGTAATTTCTTCAGTGATGTCACATGAAAAGATATAATAAAATATTTACAAAAATGTGAGGGGTGTACTCACTTTTGTGAGATACTGTATATTTAATAGATCATCCCATATAAAGTCATGATTATCTCTGCTGACAAATACCTATGTCATATTATCTGACCCTAATTCCAGAAGTTCAAATTACGCACACAGAAGAAGGAGAAGGGACACAACCTTCTATCTCTGCTCCACACATAAAGCCCGATTTCAATATTCAGTTAGACTGAGACAGAAAGTGAGCAGCTTGTACTGGGCTTTCT
Organism: Lithobates sylvaticus; assembly: GCA_028564925.1. NCBI lineage: Eukaryota > Metazoa > Chordata > Amphibia > Anura > Ranidae > Lithobates > Lithobates sylvaticus. The sequence goes on from CM053026.1 coordinate 262,390,554, forward strand.
TTTTAGAAAGCCTAGATTGTCTTGCAAAAGTCACTCACTCTGTATTAAATGTTTATTGGTAAACTAAAGATTTTATATATGTAAAATGACAGCGCTACAGTTTTTTTCTGGCATTGTTAGGCTTCCAAAGACATGAATTATTTTTACATGATCACTCTTGACCTGGCCACACACATATCAACAGCCTCTGTGCATTCTCTTTTATATTTATCAACTATGTAGTGCAAGGGCAAACCTAACCTATCTGTTCATTTTAGATCTAGTAACTCTTACTACATACAGCAGCTGTTGATATAAATTTAGAGGAAACTGTAAAATCAGGTAGTAATATTTAGATCATTGCCTTTGTGTATAGGTATCATAAAATCAGGGCCTTTTTAAATTGTAAGGTTAAGATTGTAGTACAAAAAAAAGTACATACTTGCTTCTGGTTAGTACTGTCCTGAAATTGCTGGCTTGTAAAAATGACATGCCTTTTGCTATTGTGAACACTAGATGGCAGTCATCTACCACAACTAAGGGTAGCCTTGCACTATGCTGTTGAGTCAAGTCTGATAACTGATCATGAACCACAATAATTGATGCTTAGCATTCTAAACAGGTTTTATAGCGGCCAATGATCAAATGGTTGTTCAGCCTTACTTTTTTATTGTGTGCAAAGAAATATTTTTACCAAGTTTAAAAAAGGAATCTGCTGTAATTCACATGTACAAAAATGTTCTGGCATACACTTTTGCCGCGTACACACGATCGGAAATTCGGCCAGCAAAAGACCAATGTGAGCTTTTGGTCGGAAAATGCGACCGTGTGTATGCTCCATCGGACTTTTGCTGAGCGAATTTAGCCAGCAAAAGATTGAGAGCAGGTTCTCAATTTTTCGGTCGGAAAAAGTTCAGATCGGAAATTCCGATCGTCTGTAGCAATTCTGACGCGCAAAATTCCTACGCATGCTCGGAAACAATCTGACGCATGTTCAGAAGCATTGAACTTAATTTTCCCCGCTCGTCGTAGTGTTGTACATCACCGCGTTCTTGACGGTCGAAAGTTCAGCGAACCTTTGTGTGACCGTGTGTATGCACGCCAAGCTTGAGCGGAATTCCGTCGGAAAAAACATCCAAGATTTTTCTGACGGAAAATCCACTCCCGTGTACGCGGCATTTGACTCACTCCCTTACAATACCAACAAACTTTCCAGACATGCAGGGTGTATCCCTGATAGCTTTCTCAACTGCCATGAAAAAGCTAGGTTTAAGGCAGAGGACGACTTAAAGCGGTATTAAATGTAATGTAATGCAGCCTACCACTTCTTAAATGTGGTGGCTGCATTATTTTCCTATTTTTGTTAACCTTTTTTCCCCCTTTATTGTTACCTGGTGATCCAGCCAGTAACAAACTTCCTGTCTTATGCCGCGTACACACGGTCGGAATTTTCGTCGGAAAAAGCTCTGATATCCGATCTGATATGTACCGTCAATAACACCATGACATACAACACGTTCGACGGCACTATAAAAGGGAAGTTTAATGCTTCCGAGCATGCGTCAAATTGTTTCTGAGCATGCGAGCATGCGTCGGAATTTTGCGTGTCGGAATTGCATACACACGATCGAAAAATACGACAGAAAGTTTTTCCGGCGGAGAAATAAAGGACAGGCTCTCAATCCAAAGTCCGTCGGAAATGCCGACAGAAAAAGACCATTGGGCATACACGAGGTCGGAAAATCCGATGAAAAGCTCCCATCGGACTATTTCCATCGGAAATTCCGACCGTGTGTACGCGGCATAAGGGTATCTCCACTGTGAATGGAGACACAATTTTGGACAGCATCAATGTCAACCCGAAGAGATAGTAGTGATGTACTAGCAGATTTAGATGCACTTGACTAAAAAAAAAAAATGAAAGCTAACATGTTTTAAAGTGGAACTAAACCCTCCTATCCTTTACAGGCAAGGAGGCTGCTATGTTAGCCTCTGTTTGCTGCACATGTGACCAGCTATGACACCAGCCATTTGATGGCTTGACTGTTCGGTTGAGAGCTAGCATAAGCTCACTAGTAACTGTAAGGCCTCCTTCACATGGGACTAGGGATGGGCCCGGTGTTCGATTCGAACCCATGTTCGAATCGAACATCGGGGCGTTCGCCCGCTCGGCAAGCCCAGAACTATTTGGGCCGCTCGCATCAAATTCGTGTGACGCGAGCGGCCCGCAATGCACTGCGCCAGTCGCAGTGCATTGCTGGCTGATTTGCCAAGCATGCACTGTGACCCCACATGCTTGGCCAATCATAGAGCCAGCGGCGAGGAGAGCAATAATTATTATAATTATAGCTCAGGGGGTTTAGTACACGCCCCACGTTACAAAAGGCCGCCGGCCTCGTATATTGTGTTCCAGTGTCAGTGTTATTATGTGCTGTGATCCATTCTGCAGTGCTGCTGACTGCTGACATTATCTGCTGTGATTCTGGGGAATAGTGTGTGCGTGCTGTTAGTACAGCATTGCAGTATCACATCTGGGGGGTGTCTATAGTATGCCTGTGAAGGGGCGCATGTTTCCTGTGCTTAGAACTGTCACTGCACAAAGTGTCATTTTTGCAGGAAAAAAAGCTATTTAAAATCTCTCGGGGCTAATGAACTGACGGCTCCCGTAACACAGAGAACAGTCATTCATTGAAAGTCATTGATAAAAAAAAAGTCATTGATAAAAAAAAAAAAAGCGTGGGGGTCCCCCCAAATTCAATTTCCAGGCCCTTCAGGTCTGCTATGGATATTAAGGAGAACCATGGCGAATTTTTTTTTTTTAAAAAAATGGCGTGGGGTCCCCCTCAAAATCCATACCAGACCCTTGAGATCTGGGATGGATTTTAAGGGGAACCCCGGCCAAAAAAAAAAAAAAAAAATGGCGTGGGGTCCCCCTCAAAATCCACACCAGACCCTTATCCGAGCACGCAACCTGGCAGGCCGCAGGAAAAGAGGGGGGGACGAGCGCGCCCCCCCCCCCCCCATGTTGATGAGGACAAGGACCTCTTCCCCACAACCCTGGCCATTGGTTGTGGGGGTCTGTGGGTGGGGGGGCTTATCGGAATCTGGAAGCCCCCTTTAACAAGGGGACCCCCAGATCCCGCCCCCCCCCTGTGTGAAATGGTAAGGGGGTACAAAATGACCCCTACCATTTCACCAAAAAAGTGTCAAAAATGGTAAAAATGACAGGAGACGGTCTTTGACAATTCCTTTATTAAAATCTTCTTTCTTCTGGTCTTCCTTCTTCCTTTCTTCATCCTTCGGTTTCTTCATCTTCTCCTTCCGGCATCTTCTTCCATCTTCTTCTTCCATCTTCTTCTTCCTCCAATCCGCTTCTTCTTGCTCTGGTCTTCTCATTCGGCATCTTCTTCCACGGCGTCGGTGTCTCTTCTGGGCCGCTCCGCGGAATGGGAGGCTCCCGCTGTGTGAGGCTTCGCTGCGTCTGACAGGTCTTTTATAACGGAGGGCGGGGCTACCTGGTAACGCACGGGGACGTCATGGGGAATTCCATGGGGAATTCCCTATGGCTTTCCCTATGCCTTTCCCCATGACGGTACATGTCCCCTGGGGCAGGACCCAGGTCCCCAAACACTTTTTATGACAAAAACATGCATATAAGCATTTAAAATTAGCACTTTTGATTTTGAATGTTCGCGTCCATTGTAATTAATAGGGTTCTTAAATTTACACGGACTTTAGGTCCGTTCGCGGGTTATGGTGCGAACCGAACCCGGGGGGTGTTCGGCTCATCCCTACATGGGACATACTATGGTGTATGCCTGTGAAGGGCCATGTTTACCTGCATACTGATATACAGGTGTTCTGTGCATTCCTGTGCAGGTTGTTCCATTAATGTCAAATTGGGATGCAGCAGCTGTACAGACACAGCTGCTTCTCCCAATTTGACATCCAAGTGGATGCATGGAGAAGTGGTTGTATCCTTACAGATTCTGTATCCAGTGCGGCTGGTGCTCCATTTTTGGGGGGTTGACAAACAATCAACCTGACCCCACCGTTTGTTCTTTCATTCAGTTAATCGACCCCCCTTGCTTGGTCCATCAGCAAACAAACCCCCCCGGTTGCTCGCCTGTCTTACCACCAGCCCTGAACTTACCCCATCCAGGTCCTGAGCAGCTTTGGCGGCTTCCCCGGTGTCTCTGACTCAATGGCTTCCCTCCTACCTCTGCTCCCGGCCAATATGGTTGCTTTTCCTCTCAACCTGCTTCGATTGGCCGGGAGGAGAAGCAAGAAGACAATAGCGAATATTAATTCGCTATTGTCACACAACTGGGTGGGCTCGGGCGCAATGCTCTGCGCCCCCAGCCCACTCTTTTTGAAGCCAATTAGAGTCTCAGGCTCTAATCATGTGCTTTAAAAAAAGAAAGCCTCCATTAAAATCCATGTGTCCGGCGCCCTGCATGTAGATTAGGGGCCAGGCGCATGGATTAGGGGGGCGGCGCCCATGCGCCCCTAATGGAGCAGCCACCACTGGCTGTATCCCAATTGAAAATAATGACACTGCCTGCACAGGGATGCACAGAACACTTGTACATCCCCATGCAGGAAAGCATGGCCCTCCAGGGGCATATGCCATTTTTAATTAACCCCTTAAATTCCACAGTGAGTATAACAAGCATGCTATGCTACATATACAGACTGATTTTACTGTTGTGGGTTTAGTAACACTTTAAGTTCTTTTACACTATTTAAAGTGTACCATATCATATAAGGGATACCATCCTCTGCGGTAGTAGAGCATCATAGGAATTCATACATAAATCCTGTGCTTATAGAGGTTTCCAATGACCCACATAAAGTGCAGGGATCACTGGGAGCCTTCCTACCTATGGGAACATGTGTACAAACTCTTGCAGCTAAGAGACATCAGAATGGGGCACAGCATGAAGAGGCCATCATCTTGCATGAATGGAGCTCTGGTATGCTCTCCCATTACACTCAGTTACCAAATCAGTTTATTCAACATATGTATTCACAGCTTTTCCAAAGAAAATCAGTCCTGGGAGCTGTAAACTAGAAAAAAGAACGTTCTTCACAGTACTCCAACAAAGATAGTCAGCCTATGGTGAGCTGGTAGTTGCAGTGCTCCAAAATTCATGGTTGTACCCCAAACTACACAGCGGATGCACACATCCAACTAGAAATGGATCTTCCAAAGTTTCACATAATTTTAGTTATATTTTTGTTTTTGTGTTCCCTTGTTGTATAGGCAAGTGATCCTATTTGAATTAATTATGACCCTAAAGCAGAACTTTACCTATTTTAACTATTTTACATCCTTATGCTGTTTGCATTAGTAAATAGATAGAAAGGGATATTACGGTACTCGTCTTAAAGTGTTACTAAACCCACAAAATCAGTCTGTATATACAGTAAAGCATGCTTGTTATACTCACTGTGAAACCTAAGGGGTTAATCCTCTGCATTGTGTAAAAAGGTTGTTTGATACTGTCTATTCTGATCCTCCACTTCTTCCACAGTCCCCAATCTATCTCCTGATAGAACAGAGCCTTTGGGCAAGCTGCACATGGTTTGTTGTTTGGTGTGTATTGCTAAAGGGTTATTTTCTTTCTTGGTTGAGTGCAATCAGCACTGTCCAGACAGAGGGTCAGGGGTCCTGCAGACTCATAGGACAGTCAGCGTAGAATGAAAATGTCTCCTGCAACCTTTAACCAGAAACTGATAGAAGTCACAAGACTGCTATATACTGCTGACGAGAAAAGGTATTTAGCAGTTTATATTAACTAAATTGCATTCCTTGTTCTGTGTACTGTGGGAGACCAGATATAGTGAATGCAGGGTCCTCGGTTTAGTAATACAAAGTATACCTGGACTTTGCAAAAGCATTTCACACAGTTCCCCACACACGGCTCATGTGTAAGAAAAAAAAAAAATGGCGTGGGGTCCCCCTCAAAATCCACACCAGACCCTTATCCGAGCACGCAACCTGGCAGGCCGCAGGAAAAGAGGGGGGGACGAGAGCGCCCCCCCCCCCCCCATGTTGATGAGGACAAGGACCTCTTCCCCACAACCCTGGCCATTGGTTGTGGGGGTCTGTGGGTGGGGGGGCTTATCGGAATCTGGAAGCCCCCTTTAACAAGGGGACCCCCAGATCCCGCCCCCCCCCTGTGTGAAATTTGACATCCAAGTGGATGCATGGAGAAGTGGTTGTATCCTTACAGATTCTGTATCCAGTGCGGCTGGTGCTCCATTTTTGGGGGGTTGACAAACAATCAACCTGACCCCACCGTTTGTTCTTTCATTCAGTTAATCGACCCCCCTTGCTTGGTCCATCAGCAAACAAACCCCCCCGGTTGCTCGCCTGTCTTACCACCAGCCCTGAACTTACCCCATCCAGGTCCTGAGCAGCTTTGGCGGCTTCCCCGGTGTCTCTGACTCAATGGCTTCCCTCCTACCTCTGCTCCCGGCCAATATGGTTGCTTTTCCTCTCAACCTGCTTCGATTGGCCGGGAGGAGAAGCAAGAAGACAATAGCGAATATTAATTCGCTATTGTCACACAACTGGGTGGGCTCGGGCGCAATGCTCTGCGCCCCCAGCCCACTCTTTTTGAAGCCAATTAGAGTCTCAGGCTCTAATCATGTGCTTTAAAAAAAGAAAGCCTCCATTAAAATCCATGTGTCCGGCGCCCTGCATGTAGATTAGGGGCCAGGCGCATGGATTAGGGGGGCGGCGCCCATGCGCCCCTAATGGAGCAGCCACCACTGGCTGTATCCCAATTGAAAATAATGACACTGCCTGCACAGGGATGCACAGAACACTTGTACATCCCCATGCAGGAAAGCATGGCCCTCCAGGGGCATATGCCATTTTTAATTAACCCCTTAAATTCCACAGTGAGTATAACAAGCATGCTATGCTACATATACAGACTGATTTTACTGTTGTGGGTTTAGTAACACTTTAAGTTCTTTTACACTATTTAAAGTGTACCATATCATATAAGGGATACCATCCTCTGCGGTAGTAGAGCATCATAGGAATTCATACATAAATCCTGTGCTTATAGAGGTTTCCAATGACCCACATAAAGTGCAGGGATCACTGGGAGCCTTCCTACCTATGGGAACATGTGTACAAACTCTTGCAGCTAAGAGACATCAGAATGGGGCACAGCATGAAGAGGCCATCATCTTGCATGAATGGAGCTCTGGTATGCTCTCCCATTACACTCAGTTACCAAATCAGTTTATTCAACATATGTATTCACAGCTTTTCCAAAGAAAATCAGTCCTGGGAGCTGTAAACTAGAAAAAAGAACGTTCTTCACAGTACTCCAACAAAGATAGTCAGCCTATGGTGAGCTGGTAGTTGCAGTGCTCCAAAATTCATGGTTGTACCCCAAACTACACAGCGGATGCACACATCCAACTAGAAATGGATCTTCCAAAGTTTCACATAATTTTAGTTATATTTTTGTTTTTGTGTTCCCTTGTTGTATAGGCAAGTGATCCTATTTGAATTAATTATGACCCTAAAGCAGAACTTTACCTATTTTAACTATTTTACATCCTTATGCTGTTTGCATTAGTAAATAGATAGAAAGGGATATTACGGTACTCGTCTTAAAGTGTTACTAAACCCACAAAATCAGTCTGTATATACAGTAAAGCATGCTTGTTATACTCACTGTGAAACCTAAGGGGTTAATCCTCTGCATTGTGTAAAAAGGTTGTTTGATACTGTCTATTCTGATCCTCCACTTCTTCCACAGTCCCCAATCTATCTCCTGATAGAACAGAGCCTTTGGGCAAGCTGCACATGGTTTGTTGTTTGGTGTGTATTGCTAAAGGGTTATTTTCTTTCTTGGTTGAGTGCAATCAGCACTGTCCAGACAGAGGGTCAGGGGTCCTGCAGACTCATAGGACAGTCAGCGTAGAATGAAAATGTCTCCTGCAACCTTTAACCAGAAACTGATAGAAGTCACAAGACTGCTATATACTGCTGACGAGAAAAGGTATTTAGCAGTTTATATTAACTAAATTGCATTCCTTGTTCTGTGTACTGTGGGAGACCAGATATAGTGAATGCAGGGTCCTCGGTTTAGTAATACAAAGTATACCTGGACTTTGCAAAAGCATTTCACACAGTTCCCCACACACGGCTCATGTGTAAGGTAAAGTCTACAGGCCTGGAAATATCAATTTGTAAATGGATAGAAAACTGGCTAAAAGACTGAATTCAGAGAGTAGTGGTTAATGACTCGTACTGTGAATGGTCTAAGGTTATCAGCAATATAGCCCAAGGTTCAGTGCTGGGACCCTTACATTTTAATATCTTTATAACAGGGCTGGTGCAAGGATTATTGACACCCTAGGCAAAACCTAATTTTGCCATCCCCCCCTTGGCTCCACCCTCTTTGCCTTACCCACGTATACCCCACTTTTTTAATGAAGCTCCAATTTTAATGTACATCCAAAGAGTGAACCCTTAATCACAAGCTGATGGCTGTGATGTCACTTCCGGTTTCAGATGGGCTCTTTCCTGGCCAGCACAGCCAGGGGACACATCTAACCAAGCCGATCTGTGCTTGGTTAGCTGGTGTGAATGGCAGGGGAGACATTGGGGTCTATTAGACCCCTAATGTCTCTAAAAAGAGTACCTGTCACCTGCCTAATGCTATCACATAGGGGTTTATTAACCCCTTGTGATAGCAATTAAGTAAAAGAAAAGAAAAAAGTTAAAAAATAAATAAAATGATAATTAAATATAACAATTGCCGAAAACCCCCGTAGCCCTGCACACCTACGCAAACGCAAGCATGTAAACCGCGGTTGCACCACACATGTGACATATCGCTGCAAATGTCAGAGTGAGAACAATAATTCTAACACAAGAGCTACTAGCTAACTCTAAACTGATGAGCTGTAAAGGCTTTTAAAGCATCACCTATGGGGATTTTTGGGCACCATAATTTTTATTGCGGGCACATGCAATTTTAAGACATGGAATGTTTGGTATCCATTTAATCGATGCAACCTCATCTTTTGTACTTTAACCAAAAATGGGTATTCTATGGTGTGGTTTTGCACTAAAATTTATTTTATTATATTTTTTCCTTGAAAATTTGTGTTTAACCGCTTCCCGACCGCCTCACGCCGATGTACGTCGGCAGAATGGCACGGCTAGGCAAAACCACGTACAGGTACGTGGCCCTTTAAGAGCCTAGCCGTGGGTCGCGCGTGCGCTGCTGGCGGCGCGCTCGCGACCCGGTGGGGAGCTCCGTGGCCACGGGACCAGAGCTGCAGAACGGGGAGAGGTCTGTGTAAACAAACCTCTCCCCGCGCTTCCTACTCTGCTGTCATTGATCGGCTGTTCCCTGTCACCGGGAAAGCCGATCAATGACGTCAGCCCCGCCCCCTAATGTTAAAAAAAAACACACACGTCACATCCCATAACCCCTCCCCCTAGTGGTTAACTCTTTCACTGCCAGTGTCATTTATACAGGAATCAATGCATTTAAATAGCATTGATTGCTATATAAATGACAATGGTCCCAAAAATGTGTCAAAAATGTCCGATGTGTCCGCCATAATGTCGCAGTCACAAAAAAAAAACGCTGATCGCCGCCATTACTAGTAAAAAAATAAATATTAATAAAAATGCTATAAAACTATCCCCTATTTTGTAAACGCTATAACTTTTGCGCAAACCAATCAATAATCGCTAATTGCGATTTTTTTTTTTTACCAAAAATATGTAGAAGAATACGTATCGGCCTAAACTGAGGAAAAAATTTTTTTTTTTATATATTTTTGGGGGATATTTATTATCGCAAAAAGCAAAAAATATTGCATTTTTTTCAAAATTGTCGCTCTATTATTGTTTATAGCGCAAAAAATAAAAACCGCAGGGGCGATCAAATACCACCAAAAGAAAGCTCTATTTGTGGGAAAAAAAGGACGCCAATTTTGTTTGGGAGCCACATCGCATGACCGTGCAATTGTCAGTTAAAGCTACGCAGTGCCGAATCGCAAAAAGGGGCCTGGTCCTTTGGCTGCCAATTGGTCCGGGGCTGAAGTGGTTAATAAACAGATGCGCAAATATCATGTAAAACAAAAAATTTGCAACTATTGCCTTATTATGCTACAGGGCCTCTGCTTTCAGAAAATATATAATGTTCTGGGGGTTTAATTCATTTTATTGCCAAAAATTAAGATTTTTACAAAAATAAAAATGATTGCTCTGGAGCCAAACTGGTTAAAGTGATTTTTCAACAAAATAAAGCATGGAGACATGGACAGATGGGTGAGATTGCTTTGAATATCAAAAGTGACCTAAATAGCGTTTTTAGTTTGTGATGCTCAGATATAGTTAAGTTCCACATTAATAAGTGATTGATCCAATACAGTCCATTTACTGTTCAATTTTCAATACCAGAGCAATCAGAGATCTGAGGGATTAAAGAATAGTCTATATTTTAAGTGACTAGAAAACTTTCCATAGTATCACAAAAATGTCAGGGTGAGTGTTTGTTGTTCTTTACGTTGTCTGATAATTAAATTATTTGAATTATGAACATTCATTCTATTCATGAATCTATCCATTGGTCATAGAGGGGTGGCTGGAGAGAGGGGGAGGCTCCCATGTGCCCTTATGGACGCACCGGCACTGGAGTATACCACTGATAACTTTGAATCATTACCCACTACTCTCTGAATTCGGTCTTTTAGACAGTTTTCTATCCATTTACAAACTGACATTTTCAAGCCTGTAGACTTTACCTTACACATTAGCTGTTTGTAATTATATACCGTACATACCTTACATCAAGGCAGCAAAATTTGCTCATTACATATGCCAGCTGTGATTCTGCTTAGTGCTGTACAGTGGTTGTTTTTTGGCTTAACTGAAAATCATGAATTTTCCTGTAATCTCCAGTGATGTTCAATTCCTGCAATGTTCTAGAAGCAAGAGACCATGTGACTTTTGCCTATAATTTAATGATATGAAGGAGCCTGAAAGTAGTTTTGGAATCATGCCAACAAAGCAGTACGCTGAGATCTAGGCAGATGGCAAAAGTGCATGTTAAAGGAGTGGTAAAGTTACATTAAGTATTAAAGCGGTTGTAAACACTTTACAACCACTTTAACCTACAGGTAAGCCTAGATTAAGGCTTACCTGTAGGTGCTTGAAATATCTCCCAGACCTGCACGGTCTAGGAGATATTTGCAAATCGCCGTAGGGCGATTTCTTCTGCACATGCGCTGGAGTTAGAAAGGGCACGCTGTGCCGTTTCTAGCTTGGGTCATGCTATTAAAGGCGGCTCCTGCGCGCATGTGCGGGAGTGACGTCATGCAACGTCACGCGACTACGGCCAGTCACAGAGCCTATTATGCTTTACCTTTGCAGGGAAACAAAGAGGAAGTAACACCCGTCAGGGTTTACTTCCTCTTTAATAAAGAGTATTATTCATTCTCAAAATGCTGTATTAGTAATGTTAAAATATTTTCTCTTGGACCTCATGCACACTGGACATTTTTAACGTGGCTGTTAAAGCGGAGCTCCGTCCTGCCCCGGCATTACTAATGTGGGAACCCGGCTGTGGCTTCACAGCCGGGCACCCACTGCGCATGCGCGAGCGGCGCCGTGCGCTGTGATTTGACGCTCAGTCATCTGGGACACGTGACAGGTCCCAGATGACTGTGCAGCGCCGAGGGGGAAGTGACGTTTAGCCCGGGCAATGAAGGTGGCAGACTACGAGGGACCCCATAGCAACAGGCATTTGGAGGTGAGTAAAAAAAATATTTTTTTTCCAATTATTTATTTATTTATTTTTTTATGATTTTTAAGCCCCCTTTTTTTTTTTTGACCGCAACCCCACTTTAAGGGCTTCTGTTTTTTTTTTTTTTTTTGCCTCCAAACGCCCCTGCATGTTAAAATAGTAGTAAAGGTCTTGCGAGCTACCAAATCAAAGATCCCATATCTTATAATAGTGGCTGGCTGACAGCTGCTAGCACTAATCACGTCCCATACTAACTTGTGAAAATCACAGATACATAAATAAATCATGTGCTGCGCTATCCCCTTAATGATCTGCTGAACCTGCAGCAAAAAACCTAAAAAACAAAATTGTTAACTAAAGTGATGTGCCTATAAATTCAATCCCAAGAATAAAACATATATATATAAGCGACTGTTGTCGTCATACAGCTTACAACATCATATAGCCAGGGCCAGATTAAGAACACCATGGGCCTGGTGCTGAGGATTTTGGTGGGGCCTTTTATAAACAATAAATAAGTAAAAATGCAAACAATTTTTTGTTCTAACAAATTAAATTAAGAGAGAGAGAGAGGGAGGATGAGAGAGAAAGAGAAAGGGAATGATAGAGGTGTGAGGGGTAAGGGAGGGAGGATGAGAGAGAAAGGGGGGATAAGAGAAAGAGGATGCACATGAGCATGTGTGGGAATGACATCAACGCAGCCGGCCAAGGCAAGTGACTGAAGGCACAGAACCCGGAAAGGAAGACCGTGTGCAGATGGAAGCGCCCGGGCCCCGCCGGATTGATAACAGCACAGCACTGGAGGGCTCAGTCTGACAATTTAAGTGTACCCTAATGTGCTAATATGCTGTGCATACTTGTACATTATGGCATAACCTACTTCAGGGCCTCTAAAAAGTTGTAATGTTATAAAGGTTTATTACCGCTTTAATAGCACAGGAGCCTCTCATGGGGCCCCCTACTGACCTGGTGGCCCTTGGGCAGTGCCTAAGTGCATAGTTGCCAACATTTCAAAAATATTTTCAGGGACACTTTTTTTACAAGTGCTATATTTAGAGTAGCTGACATCCCCTATGTTCATCTATACATCACAATAGTAATTACAAAATGAAATAAGTACTAATAATGGGCAGAACAAATATGAGGACTGAGAAGATTTCCTTTAGTTGAACTAACAAAAGTGTGCCCATTCTAGAGCTGGTAACATTGAGGATATTCAGTATAAGGTTAAAGAACTGTTTCTGTGGGTAAGAGGCATAGGAGAGGAGTATGGATGGTATAAAAGTGGGAAGTATGTGCAGGTGAGGGAGAGGAATGTGGAGGGTCTAACAGTGGGCACTACGTACAGGAGAGGAGTGCGGAGGGTATGGCAGAAGGCACTATGTACAGCAGAGGAGTGTGAAGGGTATGACAGTGGCAGTAAGTACAGGAGAGGAGTGTGGGGGGTATGACAGAGGGTAGTTTGTACCGGAGAGGAGTGTGGAGGGTATGACAGTGGGCAGTATGTGCAGGAGAGGAGTATGGAGGGTATGACAGTGAATAGTATGTACAGGAGAGGAGTGTGGAGGGTATGACAGTGGGCACTATGTATAGGAGAGAAGTGTGGAGGGTATGACAGTAGGCACTATGTACAGGAGAGGAGTATGGAGGGTATGACAGTGAGTAGTATGTACAGGAGAGGAGTGTTGGGGGTATGACAGTGGGCACTATGTATAGGAGAGAAGTGTTGGGGGTATGACAGTGGGCACTATGTATAGGAGAGGAGTGTGGAGGGTATGACAGTGAGCAGTATGTACAGGAGAGGAGTGTGGATTGTATGACGGTGGGCACTATGTATAGGAGAGAAGTGTGGAGGGTATGACAGTGAGCAGTATGTACAGGAGAGAAGTGTGGAGAGTATGACAGTGGGCATTATGTATAGGAGAGGAGGATGAAGTAATCTGGGAAGGAAAAATGTAAATGTTTGTGGAAGCATGTTTAGGGACTGTGTAGTGGTTAAGCGGGCCATACATGGATTGAATCTTAAGCAGTGACCAGCCATAGTCGATCTATGTATGGGTTAGCTGGTTTTACACAAGTCAACCTATTAACCGACTTGAGTACAACCAGCCTGTCAGGTTTTCCCTAAAACAATCGGTCCTGCCAGCTATAACTAGCAACACTAATCATTGTATTCCCTGGCAGAACACAATAATACTGCGGGAATGATTCCCCCATTCACAGGTCAGCAGGTGAGAGGGTGTGTGGGGACAGGCTGGGGAGAGATACTAGTCAGTGGCTGGGTAGACACTGGTTAGTATCAGAGCCAGATACACACAGGTTACATATGCTGCAATCGTTAGAGCGAGAGCAATAATTCTAGCACTAGACCTCCTCTGTAACTCTAAACATGTAACCTGTAAAAAAAAAAATTAAAGCATCACTTGGTACACAAAAACAATCGTGTTAACTTTAGTTTTTTTTTTTGAATGAAACAGTTTTTTTCCAAAAAAAACGTTTGAAAAATTGCTGTGCAAATATCGTGTAACATAAAAAGTTGCAAAGATCACCATTTTATTCCATAGGATGTCTGCTAAAACAATATATATATAATGCTTGAGGGTTCTGAGTAATTTTCTAGCAAAAAAAAATTATGATTTTTACATAGAGAAGAAGTGAGAGAAGTGTCAGAATTTGCCTGGGTGGCGAGGGGTTAATTATCATGAGTAATATACAAATAATTATTATAAGCTCTGTGATGTCATCCTCTCAGTCTGCTGCGTGCTCCACACTTGTATTTAAACTGGCCGCTCTGTATGTAGCTTCTGACAGGCTGCGCAAGAAGCCCCATATCTCCGGAACCATAGATGATAGCAGCCCCATATTTCAACCAGTGCTGGAGTAGGTCTTTAGCTACCTACCTCCCAAATGTGGGGTAGAAAGGGACTCCTGATCGCCGAGCTACAACCCTCAAAGTCTATCTTTTTTTTTTTTTTTTTTTGGATTTTTTTTTTTTTTTTTTTTGGGCAAATGGGCCTATCTTGAGAAAGGGGCCTTGGGCTGCAGCTCCAATAGCCCCTATGTTAATCCGGCCCTGCATATAGCGTGAACATACACACATTTCATAAAATATAAATATTGATACAACTGTGATCCGTAAAGTGCTCAGGTGCATATAGGTCCGTGATATTCTGCCCATCCGGGGTCAGTTTTCAGCGTCCTTAATACAAACATAATAAACGTGACTTGATAGGTCACTATGAATATAGTGATCTGCAGCAGTAATTGCACTCAGGTGCTCCCCACCCCAAGGTAATGGCCGCTCACCTCAGAGCGTGTGACCTCACAATTAAGTTTGGTCAGTACACGCTTTTGAGTCGTCAAAACGGATTCCAGGTCCAAATACTGCTCGAAGATGTGGCATCCTCATATATAAATATCAAAAAGAGACTTCCATAGCAGAGCCACCTTAAGAGCATTATAGGCTCCCGGGCAATACAGTGCACTGGGGCCCTGTCTACACAATAATGCACGAGAATAAAAATGCAAATTATCAATAAAGCTATATTGGTATTTCCAACAAAATCTGTTTTTAAACATTAACACAACGTTTGGACAATATAACACAAGTTTGATGGGCACAGTGGCAGCATTGGATGGGCACAATGGCAGCTTTTGATGGGCTCAGTGGCAGCTTTGATGGGCACAGTGGCAGCTTTTATGGGCACAGTGACTGTGTTTGATGGATACAGTGGCAGCTTTGTTAGGCACAGTGGCTGTGTTTGATGGACACAGTGGCAGCTTTTGATGGGTACAGTAGCAGCGTTTGATGGGCACAGTGGCTGCGTTTGATGGGCACAGTGGCTGTGTTTAATGGGCACAGTGGCTGCGTTTAATGGGCACAGTGGCTGCGTTTAATGGGCACAGTGGCTGCGTTTGATGGGCACAGTGGCAGCTTTGATGGGCACAGTGGCAGCTTTGATGGGCACAGTGGCAGCTTTGATGGGCACAGTGGCTGTGTTTGATGGGCACAGTGGCTGTGTTTGATGGGCACAGTGGCTGTGTTTGATGGGCACAGTGGCTGTGTTTGATGGGCACAGTGGCAGCTTTGATGGGCACAATGGCAGTATTTGATGGATACAGTGGCAGCTTTTGAGGGGCACAGACAGTGGCTGTGTTTGATGCACAACTTGAACAAATTTAAGTAGACAGTGTTAGACTTACTTGAGGCCACCGGCCTGGTGCAGTACAGTGTGTCACTCACAGCAGAGCAAGGCAGCACCAGCTATCAAGGGCCGTCTTTCCACTCCGCTCCCTCTCCACGCTGTCTGAAGAACATGGCAGAGCTTGTTCACTAGCCGCTGGGGCGGCCGCGGCGCGCTATGAATGCTGGGGCAGCCTCTGACTGGCGTCACTGGTTGCTAGCTAGACGCCGGGCAGCCGGCGATTCTAGCAAGTGAGCAACCAGTGCAGTCAGTCAACTTAAGCAGCAGATTGCAGCACTGAGGATGGGCCCTGGATGGGGCCCTCCAGGCAAGTGGGGCCCCCGGGCAACTGCCCAGCGTGCCCAGTGGAAAAAACGGCCCTGTTCCATAGTGTAATAACATTTTAAAAGATTTTATTTAATGCAAACAAAGCCCTATTATAGGGTACTCACATGGGTCTGGTGCGTTAGTGCACCGCTCTATAGCATGCCTTACTAGCGCCAAACCGTGGATGAGATTGTGTGCTCCTACTCCATATGACAGACCAGCTGCCTCCTGCGCCGTCCAGTCCCCTCCCCTACGCGTGTCGATAAAAGGGAAATATTGTATCTTCATCAGGGGATGAAGATTTGAGGGGGAAGCGGATTTGTGCTGGAGAGGATTTGTTCCGGGATTAAAGGGGGGATTTGGGACAGAGAAGGGGGGAAGAATTTGTGCTGGGAGGGGTATTGGGGGGAGGATATTTGTGCTGGAAGCAGGGATTGGGGGAAGGAGGATTTATGCTGTCTTTTACTTCATTTACACTCTTTTGCAGCTTGTTTCTCATTAATACATCATTAAATGTATTTTAAATACAAGCTGTGAACAGTAAGTTATTTAAATTTGCTTCTTGAAGTCCCAGTATAGCAGCGCTTAATTGTGAGTATAAGGCGCCTATAAGTTCCTGTGCCGACAAGACGCATACATAGAGATAGGAAGAGAAAGCAGAGTGACAGAGAAATGAGCTCATCATTGTGCTGCTTCTCCTTCCACTGTCCAGTCACAGACCTGGACCCATAGAATGGGGGTTGAGTAATACTGGCCATCAAACTGAGGACATCTAGTGACAGAAAAAAAGTACTGTGGCAGAAGTCTCTGGTTTGAAGTTGAATATTGTAGTAAAATCTGTTTTTATTATTTTATCTTTTAATAGGCGATTCATTTTATCTTATTTGTTTATTTTTTTTTTTTTGCTGGACTTCTACTTTAATGTAGACATATTTCCTAATAATCCACATGAAGTATGACAGTGTATAGAAAAATGCATTTTCCCACAAAACCACATTTATTCAACTCTTCAGTTCTCAAAAGCTTTCAACACATTAATATTTTTATGTGTAAATAGTAAGAAAAGCTCATTTTCTTTTCATTTATATTATACAATCATATATAAATTGTCTATAAATGTGATTACTGTATCTATTACAATCCTTGATAATCTATCAGTTCTAATCCCAGCTATGACAACATATAGATACTATTCATAGTTGTAACTGTGCCATGCAGAGAATATTACTCACAGTTCTTATGGGAAAAGAGCTTTACAAACTATTTTTATCCTGACATGTTTGTCTTGGACATATTCTTTAGAAATATTTTGTAGGAATTATCCTAGCGGAATAATGAAGATATCAGGAACAAAATCCCATGGACAAGGTTCAGATTTTTTTCCCAGGGGAATTTCATTGCGCAACAATTTTCGCTGAATCTGATCTTTTCTTCAAGGCCCTTCTTACATACAGTATACAGAATATCATGAACCATGTTAATAATAGATTATGAAGTATAACCAAGCAGGTGAAGTAGGCTAAAATAAAGTGTTTATTTTTTTTGTATCATTATCACGTTGGTGTTTTGTATTGGTCCAGCAGCGCACCAACACCTTTGCAGCCATTGTGCAATCTGCTGGGTGCTTGGTGTGCTCCTGTACCTTTAAGAAGGGGTGGGCTCCCCTTCAGTCCACCTGCCCTCATTTATCCATTAGAATGCATGTGCCTCCACTGTGGGGACACTCCATATTTTAGTGTTAGGACCACAGATATCAGGGTGCCGTGACGAGGCTCTGTGGCTTACGCATGCGTTTGCAAATGCGTGCGGACTAAACCCCTGTTTTTAACGTACTGTTAGACAGGTTAATTTGGTTTTCTGCTAGCTGGTGGTAAGTAGGCTTGGGTTTTTTCCTGGGCATTCCCCAGGCTTTGTTGTTAAAATAAAGTGTTTATTCCTCATGTCATTCCAATTGTCCTTATTGTTTTGGATTTATGATGAAACCAAGAAATGCAGATTAGAGAAAAGCTAAGATTTGTAACCGCTGGAAACTGTCACATCACAGCAAGCCACCACCGTAATCCATTGCATTATATGCAGCTGCAGGGCGGGGATGCTGGTGACAAAATTGGACTAATATGGCCACGTGGTAACATTAGGTCAATGGTGTCACTGGCATCCCGTCCCTTTGTTCCATGTGGCTGCGGGCTGGGGGAATTCTATTGCCACAGCTGATTGGGATAGTGGCCTGCTGTCATGTGCAATTGCCCCTGATTTCAAGCCAAACTCAGCCCTAGTGCAGACACCTTCTGTTTTCAAAGGCTCTACTGTACTTCACACTTAGCTGCGATTCACACTGCTGTGACTTATCATGCAACTTGCGATACATAAGGTTGTGTTACAAGTCCAAACACACTCATTTTCATGGGTGCCGTCTTAATTATTGCGACTCAAGTTTCAGCAAGAAAAAAAAGTTCCTGCACATGTTAAATCACAAAAGTCGCAAGGAAGTCGCACAACTTTGGGGTCGCAGCAGTGTGAACTGAGCCTAAGTGTATGTCAAGGCAAAATAAAAATAAAAATATGCATTACATCTCTGCAACACATGTCCCCAATTTTTAGCAAAATACTTTTCTACATGTATTACATTTTTGTAAATATTTTATTATATCTTTTCATGTAACAAAACTGAATAAATAACGTGTATAAATAAATGTAAAGTAGTGAGTGTACAGCTTGTATAACAGTGTAAATTTGCTGTCCCCTCTAAATAACTCAACACACAGCCATTAATGTCTAAACTGCTGGTAACAAAAGTGAGTACACCCATAAGTGTAAATGTTCAAATTGTGCCCAAAGTGACAATATTTTGTGTGGCCACCATTATTTTCCAGCACTGCTTTAACCCTCTTGGGTATAGAGTTCCACAGAGCCTCACAGGTTGCCACTGGAGTCCTCTTCCACTCCTCCATGACGACATCACAGAGCTGGTGGATGTTAGAGACCTTGCGCTCCTCCACCTTCCGTTTAAGGATGTCCCACAGATGCTCATTAAGGTTTAGGTCTGGAGACATGCTTGGCCAGTCCATCACCTTTATCCTCAGCTTCTTTAGCAAGACAGTGGTCGTCTTGGAGGTGTGTTTGGGGTCTTTATCATGCTGGAATACTGCCCTGCGGCCCATTCTCCAAAGGGAGGGGATCATGCTCTGCTT
This sequence comes from Lithobates sylvaticus, assembly GCA_028564925.1. Classification (NCBI taxonomy): domain Eukaryota; kingdom Metazoa; phylum Chordata; class Amphibia; order Anura; family Ranidae; genus Lithobates; species Lithobates sylvaticus. The sequence goes on from CM053026.1 coordinate 262,410,036, forward strand.
CAGTATGTCACAGTACATGTTGGCATTCATGGTTCCCTCAATGAACTGTAGCTCCCCAGTGCAGGCAGCACTCATGCAGCCAAAGACCATGACACTCCCACCACCATGCTTGACTGTAGGCAGGACACACTTGTCTTTGTATGCCTCACCTGGTTGCCGCCACACACGCTTGACACCATCTGAACCAAATATCTTGGTCTCATCAGACCACAGGACATGGTTCCAGTAATCCATGTCCTTATGCTAATTTTAGCGCCACTTTACCGTTGTTTTAGCGGCGCTATTTGGCCACTAGCGGGGCGGTTTTAACCCCCGCTAGCAGCCGAAAAAGGGATAAAACCGCCCGCAAAGCACTGCTGCAGCTGCGCTTTGCCGGCAGTATAGCCAAGCTGCCCCATTGATTTCAATGGGTAGGAGCGGTTTAGGAGCGGTGAATACACCACTCCAAAGATGCTGCTAGCAGGACTTTTTTACCGTCCTGCTGGCGCACCAGAGGGCTTTCACACTGGAGTGAAAGGAGACACTTTTTTCAGGCGCTATTTTTAGTGCTGTAGTGCCTGAAAAACACCTCAGTGTGAAAGGGGCCTAACAATGAGATCCCTCTGATGCTTTGGACACTCTCTGCGGACCATGGCTTTTGCTGTAGGATGTGACTAAGAAAATGTCAGGAAAGACCTACTAGAACAGCTAAACTTTATTTGGGGTTAATCAGAGACACTTTAAATGATGGCAGGTGTGTACTGACTCCTATTTAACATGAGTTTGAATGTGATTGCTTAATTCTGAACACAGCTACATCCCCAGTTATAAGAGGGTGTACACACTTGGGCAACTACATTATTTTAATTTTTATTTTTACTTCCCCCCTCCCTAAAAGATTTCAGTTTGTTTTTCAATTGAGTTGTACAGTTTATAGGTCACATTAAAGGTGGAAAAAGTTCTGTAATGATTTATCTTTGTCTCATTTTTTGTACATCACAGAAGCCTGACATTTTAATAGGGGTGTGGGGTAGACTTGTGCAAAATGGAAAAATTTGTTTCGTTTCGGTTCGTTGTCATTCGTAAAATATATAATTTTGTTCTGTTATATTAGTTATGTAATGTTAATACGTTTTCGGATAATTCATTATTATTCGTAGAGTGTCGATATTCGTTATACTGAATCTTGAATCATGTCGAATTCATTCTTCATATGTGCTATAATTTCGCTCGTATTCGTTGAAATTCGATATTTATGTGTGTATATATATTCGTGATAATGATTTGTAGTTTGGAAAGCTGTTTGTTTATTGAATCTATTAACACACACAATGACAATATCTCTTCTCCTCTGCTCAAATACAATACAGCACCCTTCTCACTCAGTTCTCAGGAATGCACTTTGCCAGTAATCCAACCTCCAGCACAAAATGAATCAGCTGATAGGACTGTAAGATTTACTTTGAGTTGACCATTTGTTTCATTAGGTCTTTAACGAATTACCGAATCATGTCAAATTCATTCGAATCATGTCGAATTCATTCGTTATATCCGCAATAATTTCTTTCGTATTAGTTGAAATTCGTTATTTTCTTATTCGGACATTCGGATGCATAAAAGGCAAGTAACCCTCAGGACTCTTCTGAGAGCCCAATCTATCTTTTTTTGATTGGGCCATATTGCACTCCAGTGGAACCAAACCTTCCTATCCTATAAAGACAATAAAACTGCCATGTTACCCTCCGTTTGATCTGCAATTTCCATGGTGCTACAAATGTGATCAGTTATGATGCTGTCCATTTAATGGCTTGACAGTTTGGTTTAGAGCACAAGCAGCTGTGACAGTTATCAGCATGCCTTAAATATAACAGTTTTGGGGAAACAGTTAAAAAGATGGGTTTAGTTCCACTATAAATAAGATTATCTTATTTAATTTCTATGGCTATGGATTTCTATGGCTTAGGCCAGTGGTCTCCCAACTGCAGCCCGCTGGCAGGATGTGGCTCTTTGCTTGACTTTATCTGGGCCTTGGAGCACTATAACTCCTGCTGATACAAGGAACTATTCCTCCCACTGACACTAACAGTGGGACATTATTCCTCCTGTTGACAGCAACAATGGGACATTATTACTCCAAATGATTCTAGTAATGGGGCATTATTCCTCTGACTGGTACCAACAATGTGGCACACCACTGATACTAAGAAAATTTCTTCCACTAATACCAGTGATGGGCCATTATTCTGCATCCTACTAATAATAGGTGTGGGGCACTATTACTCCCACTGACACCAACAATAGGGCTCTATTCTGCCCACTGATACCAACAATGGGGTACTCCACCAATACCAACAAATGGAGACTATTCCTCCCACTAATACCAGTGATGAGGCACTATTCCTTTTTTTAATCAAATCTTAGTAAAGTGAGTTCTTATAAACTCCTATTACTTTCACATACATGAACAGCATATTACCACAGTGTTTTCATATAATTCCGCTTGAATTTAAAGTTTAATGACCGTTTAAAGTGCAACCATAAAATTTAATTCCAAGAATCCGTTAAGTATGACAAACCTCGGTGGTGTCATCTTTGACCTCTTCTGTGACCTTCTCCAGGGACTCAAGCACATCACAGCACAATGTGTGGAGCTGGCTGAGAGACTGATGGAGGAGAGCAGAGCAAATATTACATACAGAATAAGGCAAAGTTATATTACCATTTCTAGATAATCAAAGTTACAATGTAGACATCATCAACATCAACATGGTTATATTTATCTACCATATTATCAATGGACATAGACACAATTCAAATCACTCAATACTTAAAACTTTTAACTAAATTCCTTGCAATGGGAGAGTAACAAATATGCAGTCGCATAAACATTTTCTCTTTGTGTCTACCCTCTCCTTTGCCATCAAAATAAGTGAGGGGGGTTGAAAAAATGTTAGCTGAACAGTGTCTGCATTTAGCCCAAAAAAATCTATCACCGTATGGCCACCCTAAGGCCCCTTCCACGGAAGGCGGACTCCGCCATGGGGTGTCCGCTTGCTCAGCGGGGGATCTGTTTGCGGATCCCCGCTGAGCAGGTGGGTGGCTGGTCCGTGTCCTTTGCGCTTATGGAGAATGGAAATAGACACAGTCCGTTCTCCTCTATGGGTGATCAGAGGTAAACGGACCGCCTGTTCGTTTGCACCCAACTGCCATCTGATCCGATCCGCTAGACGGAAGGGGAAAGGGTTTCCGGCTTTCTGTGTTTAATGGATTAATCGGATTGGATGTAGGCGGGTGTAAATGGACACATGTTTCTTTACACCCGCCGCTCCATAGAGGAGAATGGAGGGTCAGATCGGGTCCACCTAAAAAAACTGACAGGCGGATCAAATTGGTGGTCTGCTTGTGGGGCCTAAGAGGGGAGACTGGCCACACTTTGAGGTTTTCTTATGTGGCTAGTGGAGAAGCACACGGTTCTAAGAAGAATTCTTCAATAAACCAAACCCATAATTTGCCCTTTTAGGGGGAATGAATGGGTGTTTTTAGTAATCCGCCTATTCCCAACAGGATTCACTTAAATCTCCTTCATTCTCCCCGACACTCTATTCAGTGCCAGCAGCCTGAAGAAAATACCTGATACTTAAAAGTATGGAGGAGCAAGTGACTCACCTCATGTGACAGCATTGGGCCAAGCTTGTACAAGCTACAACTCATGTAACTGCTGTGGGGGGCTATAATTTGGCTCTTTGAACCACTTTTCTCTGCATGGACAAAGTACGGGTTTAGTTAAAAACTAAATTCCAGGCATTAACCTCCTTGGCGGTAATCCCGAGTCTGGCTCGGGTTGAGATTTTTTTACCAGGAGCGGTAACCCCGAGCCAGACTCGGGCTTGCATTGCAGGATACAGGGGGAAGTTATTTACCTTTTCCCCTGGATCCTGCGATGTCTCCCCGCTGTGTGAGCGAGCCGTCTGCTCGCTCGATTCACACAGTGCCCGAGTGCCGCTGATCTCCGTTCCCTGCAACGTTCCGACGCACGGGAGCGGAGATCGGCGCCAAATTCAAAAAAGTTTAAAAACACACAACACACATACAGTACTGTAATCTTACAGATTACAGTACTGTATACAAAAAAAAACACATCCCCTTTGTCCCTAGAGGTCTGCCCAGTGCCCTGCATGTCATTTTATTTAATAAAAAGATTTTTTTTTGCCTGGAAACTGGAGATTGTCCATAGCAACCAAAAGGTGTCCCTTTATGTCAAAAGTGGTTTTAGACCAGCTAGAAAACACCGATAAAAAATTAGAATCACAATTTATCATCAAACAATAGATTTAATGACAGCGACTATTCTGCAACTGAGCAAATTTCAGTGTTTTTGATTTGATTACATTATTGAATCATTTTTATATATATTTTTATTATATTATAATTTATGATTTTGTGTTTCAAACTTTATCATACCCGGGATGTCTACTAGACTCTGGTTCGGACAGATTTAAGTGAGTTATTCATAAGAATTGCATGCCTACAATATAAAAACGCCAAATTTCCATGCAAAATAATTGTACCGCTTTCAGCACTAAATTCCAGACAGAATCATACCACCGGGGAGGTTAATAGATGATACCACTAAATCAAGTATGGAATAAAAATCCTGTTTTTTTTTTTTTTTTACATAAAACCAGTATAAATACCGTAAGCTCTCCTAATACTAGCCTCCTATAATTATGTGCACTGTTGCACTCAGTCTTGAGGAATGAGGCAGCACAAAGAGCCAATCAGAGCTCTACTGTTTTGAACAATGCTGTCAGTCAACAATATGAGCATGCTTACAAGAGGAGAGAAAATAGCGATGACCTCATCAGAGTGCTGCCTGTTCTCAACTGTCCATTGAATTCTTTAGAGGAGGGATATGCAATTAGCAGACCTCCAGCTGTTGCAAAACTACAAGTCCCATCATGCCTCTGCCTCTGGGTGTCATGCTTGTGGCTGTCAGAGTCTTGCTATGCCTCATGGGACTTGTAGTTCTGCAACAGCTGGAGGTCCGCTAATTGCATATCCCTGCTTTAGAGCTTTACTCAATGAGCAAATCAGAGCTGAACAGTTTTGAACAGTGCTATTAGTCAACACTATGAGTATGCTTGCAGTAGGAGAGAGCACAATGATGACCACATCAGCATCCTACTCCTACCTAACTGTCCAATCAAAGGCTGGGGACAAGTTTGTGACAAACATATACATATACCTTAAAGCATATCTAAACCCCAAAACAATAATTGATAGTATTGCAGTTTACTTGTTCTTAGATGTGGTGGCTGCATTCCTTTTCTTTCCCCCCCTTTATTTTCACTTGGTAATCCTACCATTAACATAGCTCCCAACTGTCCCTGATTTGGAGGGACTGTCCCTGATTTGGAGCAATGTCCCTCTGTCCCTCTTTCCTCCTCATTTGTCCCTCATTTTGGTCTGATCCATATAGTCGTATATAAAATGCACTTTTTAGCTTTCAAGAAGTGTTTCTCAGTGCTAAACCTTTCATACAATTTCTAAATTGCTGCATTTGTACATTTTAAAAGCCAATGTAAAGGAATAGTAGTGGTAAAAAAAAAGTCCTTGTGGATTTAATTAACCTTTTTTTTGGTTAATTTGCCTTTAAGGGGGCGTGACAGGGGCGTGTCCTATGCCTACATACATTTGATAGTAGATGTCCCTCATTTGCATCTCAAAATGTTGCAAGGTATGCTTTAACACACTTCCTCTCCTAAGGTGACAACCATACTAAACAGCATTGTCACCTTAGAACAGGGAGTGCTTTAGGACTACATAACACTGTGTTAGGGCTACATGACACCTCCCTCTCTTCTCTAAAACAGGGTGAGGCGTTTTGCAATCCATGGGGATAGCATGGAAAAGCTCTCACTGATGACATCCCAGTGGTACATGTAGTTATCTGCTCACAAAATTTCTGGCTGGATGAAAAGCAATTTTCTGCACTTGTTAAACAGATATACAACGTAATATAATGCTTTCAATTGTATATTTAACAGACCAAAGAGGAAGCAAATAAGAAAAACTTAAGCTGGGCCAAAAATTGGCCGGAAAACAGGAATCAGCCAACTTTTGGCTCGTGTGTACACCTCCTGGTTCTAAAGAAGCCATTCACCTCTGTCGAATGAGCATACTGGAAAACCAGCATGTGATCAGTGCTCACAGCCAATGGCTGCAAGCGCTGATCAGTGCATTGTGGCAGGGGAAGAGGGAGGGGGGAGTCCCCCTGTCAGAACACAATAGCTCAGCGAGGAGATCACAGCACTAACATCGGATGTGTTAGTACGGCGATCTGTAAGTTTAAAGGCCCATACACACGATCGGACTTTTTGACAACCAACATGCAAATTAGCTGTTTTGGACCAACATCCGACCGTGTGTACGCTCCACCGGACCAACTTTTTCCAGGTTTCATCGGACTTTTGTTGGCTGTGCGAACGGACCAACTTTCTGCCAACAAAAGTCCGATGGACCAAAGTCCGACCGTGTGTACACAAAACCAACAAACTTTTGTACAAACCAATGCAGAACCAATGCAAAAGATCAGACAACAATACAGAAGTTGACCAAAGGTGGCGGTAAAGAGCAGAAAAACCAAGTGATTTGGTAAAAGTTGGCTGAAAAAGTCCTGCCGTGTGTATGCAATACCAACTTGGGGCCAACGCCCTTTGGACAAAAATCCACGGGAAAGTTGGTCCGCGGTCCGATCGTGTGTATGAGGCTTTACACATACTTTAAATGCAGTCTAGAAAAGCAAAAGCTGACCCTACTGTCTGGCTAGGAGGGGTACCTGGATCAATATACTGGTCTAACACAATTAAAGACCCTATGTCAGGTTAAACAGTACTCCTAGACACACAGTTTAACCACACATTTGTGCAATGACTGGAAAAGAGTTTGTAATTCTGTGCAGTCATTGTTGTGATCCAGGCACCCCTGCAAGACAATAGCCAGGTTTTGCACTCCCTGAGATCTCTCTGCAATATTTTTTTTAAAGCAACTGTCAGAGCCCCCCTGCCATATTTAAGAAAAAATAAGTATGTTTTGATCAGCACTTGCTCTATAAACAGTCATTTAAGCTTTCCACCAGAATTTATTTTTCTGTAGTCAGATCAGTCAAAAACTGGTTGCTTCTAAATGAAAAAGTTCAGCATTATAGGCATGGCTATCCATGCTACAGGAGTAAAAAAAAGCAGCTGAAAGTAAAAGAAATGTTTTTTCTTTTTTTTTTAGGAGGGGGGGGGATCAGGGTGAGTTAAATATACCAGTATAACTGCAGTAAAGGAAATGGGAGTATTTGGAAGACACACAGTTTCCCCTCCCCAATGTAATCAATCACTGCTGAATAAGTCTGGCCTTCCGCACCACCCGTGTAGGATCTTCCTGTCTGCAAAACAATGTTTACAGATCAGGATTTTAGGAATCTGTAAAAAAATCCTCTTTTTTTAAGTTTCTGAATAAAAACATATTAAAAACCTTTAAATACCAACAACAACTTGTGCTTTTGTAAGTTAAAAATATGCACAAGGCTTTTTCAGGGATGCCCGAGAGCCAGAAATACTTCAGCAGACCAGATGTGACCGTCTGCTTATTTTTGTCTTCGCTCTTTGTTATAAACCATCTGGTTTTGTCCAAGCCATTCATAAATCAGGATTTACTGTGCGCTGGTGTATTTTACAGTCAAAAGATGTATAAGGGATGACTGAGATGGTTAATGTCAACCTAACTATGTAATGTCGGTTTCCTACATGGCTCTTTAATCTGTGCAATTCTCATATGACCAATATACAGCTCACAGTCAGTGCTGCTCTTCCTCATCTGTTGTCATTTTACACACTCAGGAAGCATTTTCTCTTTCAAAGTTTAGCGGATATTTCTAAGCTGCACGGCTCAACGCCCAATACTGCCAATGGGAAGGGGAGTCTGACTCGGGAATCAGCTTACATTATTGTACCTGGTGGCATCTATGGTAAAGGTACATCTAGGGTTGCCACCTCATCCCTTTAAACCCAAACACACAATAATTACACAGGTTCTGTGGCTGATTAAGGTGCTAATTAAACTCACAGGTGCCTTATCTGCATTAAATTAGCCTCAGAACCTGTGTAATTCATATGTGTTTGGGTTTAAAGGGATGAGGTGGCAACCCTTGGTATATCCACTGGTAGGAAGAAGCACCATCTAAGAAACTGGAAGCAAACATTTGAGTTTCTACACACAATGGCTGGAAGAAAACACATAGCTACAGTAGCTTCCATGGCAGGACGAAATTGAGGAAAAGGGTGGACTTTGATTTTCCTCTTGCCATGGTGCCAATGAAGTGAACAGTTAAACAAGGCAAAAACACGAGTGACGGCAGGTATGCAGAGCAAGGGAATAGTGCTGGCACTCACAGGGCTAGCCCATTTTGCCTTTCTAGTTTTAATTTTGTTGACCATGTAAGAATGTTAACATGGCTTTGAAACATATTCGGCCATTTTTGCTGAGTAGTCTGGTCATTTCCTAAGAAATTACAGTAGAGCATTCACACCTAAATTCAGTTTATACAGCCTGTATAATCTGTACAGATCCTATACATCCCATATAAAATCCTATGTGTGCACTGCTCTCCGTCTCACCTGTTGGCTTCTCACACACTCCAGATGCACATAAGGCTTCTCTCCTCCAAGGCTCTCTGGGAGCTCTTCAGCCTCAACATACTTTGTCAGTTCTGATGCTAATACAACCTGTAGGAAATACCGACAGTATTGAAATCAACACAAATAATGAACGTAATAACACTTCATCTTACTTGCAAACATACTTAACATTCATATACAGGGGTGCACATTAACACGATACAAACTAGTGGCATACGTACAGGGGTCACAATTGCGACCCAGCCCCATGCTCCAGGGGGTATACCTGGATAGGAGGGGTAGCAGGGCGGCATGCAAAGGAACCATTTCCTTCCATTTCCCTCCAGCAGCATTTCAGCAGCTGCAGGAGGAAATGGAGGGTATCGGTTTCTCTACATGCCACCCTGCTACCCCTCCTATTTACCTTCTGCTGTGATCAGGCCCCTGTATGATCCTCTGCCCCCCTCATCCCCCGCAGCGCTGCCAGGTCCCCCGCCTGGATAGGAGGGGCAGCAGGGAGGCACATAGAGGAGCCGTCACCTTCCATTTTCCTTAAATGGAGGGGATCAGTTTCTTTACATCCCCCCCTCCTATCCACCTCCTGCTGTGATCAGGCCCCTGTGTGATCCCCTGCCCCCCCCCCCTCATTCCTGCAGCACTGCCAGGTCTCCCCCCCCCCCTCCTCTCTCCTGAGGGGGATATAAGTGATCACATAATCTCTGTTTACAGCTGCATAAGGGGCTTGGAGAGGTGGAGAAACAGCAGTACACTGATCTTCTCAGTAAAGAGCTGTGCAGGGGTGTGTGTCAGCACAAGTCTGATCATTGGAGGACAGTTACTTCATCTTAACATGATTCGCCAATCACTGGCTTATTTAGGAGATTTATGAGTTCTACATACTGAACCACAGAGGATGTACTTGAATCACAGACAAATTTCAACCGTGCTTCCAAACATCACCCTAGGAAATATTAGTAAACCATAGGAGGGGCACAAAGGTCAACAGATGACCTCCTTATTAAGTATAAGGGAGTGATATATGTGCTGTAGGTCAAAAAGATGATAAAGTCCACAAAGCACCAAACTTGTTATATTATATATTCAATGTGTGCATAGAAGATGGATTTGTGAAGGAAACAAATGTCATCCTCCTGAAAAAGCTGGCGAAACTTGTTGAGATTAAGTAACTACATAAATAGGCCATATGGATACATATTCTTGATGGATAATTTTTAAGAAATTTGATAATCTATTTAAATTAGGGCTGTTACTGATTAAAATTTTCGTGTTCGATTAATCGATTTTTTTTTTAATCTATTAATCGACTAATTATAACGCACATACAGATCCAACTACTTTTAGCTGATCTCCTTGCATTGCAACTCTGCATTAGTCAGTGGTAAATGTGGTATACACTATATACAATCACCCAACACTAGTTAGTTTCCACAATCCATGACTAAACTTCACAGTTCCCACAAATACGTTTTAAATTCAAACTGTAGCACTGACGTAAGTAATTTTTTTTTCCACAGTAGCGTGACAATCCCTCCACCTACGGTCTAACTAATCACTCCCACCTTATGGCATGGACCCCTGTGCAAACAGGTGGTCATGCAAGCAGGTATCAAAAGGGTTAACACGGACCATAAACTTCTCTCACGTCTCCTTAGATCTCAGCAAGGGCGCCAGGTCATGGGTAGAAAGAAAAGATCTAAGTGCTCACCGCTTAAGTATAAGATTTAATTTTTGTGTTCAAACACAAACTACTCACATAAAGATGATAAAAACACAGCATGTAAAGCCAACAATCGTGTTGGTTCCGTAGGGCAGCAGCGGGTGACGTCATGCATAGCTCCTCCCCCGTATGTGCTACGTTCAATCAGAACTTCAACGTCATCGGACTCCTCCCCCTTCCCCTTCGTTAGCAGACGAAGGCACTTGGGGAAGGGGGGAGGAGTCCGGTGACGTCAATATCCGTGACGTCACCGGATCTCCGACGGAACTCCCTGAAGACCCGGAAGCCGGCGGAGAGGTGAGTACTGATCAAAAGAATTTTGATCGATCAAAAAAATTAACGATTCATCGAGGAATTAATCTTTAATTTCCACAGCCCTAATTTAAATGCTTTTATTTTGTGTAAGCAAAAAAAAAAAACCTTGGCATTATCCTTATTGCCCCCCGGTCAGCTGCTTAGCCATTCTTCAGAGTGGATGTGCATTTCAGGGGAAAAGCAGTCAATATAATCATAACTCCCAGCAGTTATGCTCCTGACAGTAACATTTCATTCCTTACAGACCTTTATAAAATATTAAGAGCGTGATGTCTACTTCAATAAGCAATGGCCAGTAGCCTTGTTATGGGTTTATTTTAAAAAGGTATAAAAAGAACTTTATAATGTGGAAATAGTGTGTCTGCTTATATATAGACAGTTTATATTTTTAAATCTGCTGAAAAATATTTTTTAAATCTAAAAAAATGTCTGATGTTGACACAGCAGCGGGGAGTTTCTATTCTAGAAGATTATTTCCTTACTTAAAGTAATGCTTCACAGTCCAGGAAAAACTGCTGGTCTATGGAAAGACTGATGAACAGTAACACGTGTGAACTGTCAAAACACTTCCATCAATGGCTGTCTTTATGCCTGTGGATGAGCAGTTTCGGTGTGCCACTCAGCTGCATCATTGTGTACTTATTTCTCTGTTGATTTAATGATGTGCAATGTAACACATTACTATATATAGTACAAAGTGCTTGCCTGTGTTTGTTGAAGGTCACTTTGAAATGTAGCAGCATTCTCTTCATCATAAACAAATAAGGTGCGATTTATACAGCCGTGGACTGCGTCCTGTAGACAAAAACTCAGTTATGATTGTGCATAAATAAGAACACGTCATAAAAAAGTATTCATTCCCTTTGTAGTTTTTATTTTTTTTATTTATTTTTATTGTCACACAGAATGTTGCATCACAGGATACTTTGTTTTTGTTTTCTTGACATTGAATAACATAAATTAAATCTATTATGTCAAAGAGAAAACAGATCTCTTTCAGCTTCTTTGCAGCCACTTCCTGTCTATATGCACTCACTCCATTGATGGCTGCATGTCATTTCTCAGGGTGGGTTTTCTTATGACTTCTTCTTTTAGCTTTTTCTTTACAAGCATTTTATTTCAGAAAAGATCTAACCACTGATTTATAGTTTTTCAGAGTAAATACACACGACTTTTGTCTGAAGGCGTGTGCCTGGATTTTGTCTTGCATACAAACAGCAAGGAATTGACGGCCAACAAACACGAACGTAGTGACGTACTACGTGTTTTTTCAGCTCTTTAGCGCCACCCTTTGGGCTCCTTCTGCTAATTTCGTGTTAGTAGAAGTTTGGTGAGTGTTAATTTGATTTCATTTCGTGCTTTTCAGTTCGTTTCTGAGTGGCCGTTGGTCAACCAGACATGTTGCGGAATCGGAGGAGATAACGTGTTATTTATTATTGGCCTTGGAGTTATTGCTTTGACCCAAGTCCAGCCCAGGAACAGGAGGAGGAGGAGTTCTTGGACCAAAAATTGTTTGCTTTATTAGTTGTGACCAATTATGTCATATGCCTTTGCTGCGGGAGCTCCAGGAGAATAATCCAGAGGTTTTTCGGAATTATCTCCGGATGACAGACCCCTGCTTTTATCAACTCTTGGCATTGTTAACCCCCTATATTAAAGCAGTGGGCCAGCTGAAAAAATATTTTTTTAAAAGTCAGCAGCTACAAACACTGTAGCTGCTGACATTTAATAAGCACACTTACCAGTCCAGGGTGCCCGCAAAGTCGGCCGCCCAAGGCCGATGAGTCCCTCGGCTCTCGGTGCCGCCATTCGAACTAAGGGAAATGGGCAGTGGAGCCTTTCGGCTTCACTGCCCGTTTCCTACTGCACATGCACGAGTTGCGTGGTGCTTTGTGAATGGCCGGCTGTGTTCTGGGACACACACAGTTCCCAGAACACAGCGCGCCACCTTCCCCAGAAGACAACGTGAAGAGGAGAAGACTGAAGATCACTGCGGTGTAGGAAGTGGCAGATTAGGACGATCTGCCTAGCAACAGCTATTTCTGGTACGTAAAAAAAAAATTTTTTCTATTTTTTTCACATTTTTAGGAGCATTTTAGGAGCATTTTTAGGAGATTTTTTTTTTTTTTTAGGTTGGCCCTTCGCTTTAAGACACAGGACACATGCATGAGGCTTTTATTTTATTTGTTTAGTGAATAATAATGATTTCATTTGTTATATTTTCTATATTTTTGGATGTATAAAAGGCACTTTTTGGTTAAGTTCTATTGGCAGATAGCATGTCTAATTGTATTTGTTTTCTTTTTTTAATGCACAATAAAAAAATTGTGGAGAATAATACTTTGCCATGTGTTTTACTTCAAATGACAGTTTGGGAGTAGGCAGTTACATTTAAAAAAATACAATGTAAAATTAACAAGGGACACCAACATAGTTGTATCTTTGATCTTAAAAACTACGGGATAATTGTGTTGTGGTAACTTGCCCCAAAAAAAAAAAAAAGCATAATAATATTATTCTTGATATCACTAAAAAATAAAAGCCTTTGAAAATTTGTTTGCAATAACTCCATCAGTATCACCAGCAAAGCAGCTTCATTATTATCCCATTAAAGAAGAAGAGAATGTGCGCTGCATTTCGAGATTTCATAATTTGCCACGTCACGAATGTTAATTCTCCATTACGAACGCTAGTTTACAAGACTGATCGCTTCTGGCTCGTCCTTGCTTCCGAGCATGCGTTTGTACTTTGGACTTTTGTCTGACGGACTTGTGTACACACGCTCGGAAAATCCAACATCAGACATTTGTCCGCGGAAAATTTTAAAACCTGCCATCCAACATTTGTCCGCGGAAAGTCTGCCAACAATTGTCAAATGGAGTGTACAAACGGTCGGATTTTCCACCAACAGCCTGTCATCACACAATTCCCGTCGGAAAATCTGATTGTGTGTACAAGGCTTTTCTGTGGAATAACCATGCAAAAACTCACATCAGGTGAGTATGCATGTTTATGCTTTGGAGAAACACTCTGGGTAAAAACTTGAAAAAAGGGAAAGAGGATCCCCTATGGATTGGACTTTTAAGGCATAAAGACTTTTTAACCCCAGATTGAAAGCTGAATAGTATAAATTGAAAAAACGTTTATTACAAAAAATTGATATATAGAATGTTGACATACATGACAATATATATATAGATAAAAGACACCTGGAATGTTCGAACAGTACTAAATTTGCAAGGTACAAAATATGAATGCGTTTTGTGACAGTTATCTCACACCCGACGCGTTTCGGAGATTGGTAGTTTCCTATTACATGTATAAAGGTTTACATTTTTGACATATTACCTTACTATGATATTCTTTATATACAATAGGAATGTTGTTATACTCTCACCTCTGAAGAAGGAGGAAACTACCAATCTCCGAAACGCGTCGGGTGTGAGATAACTGTCACAAAACGCATTCATATTTTGTACCTTACAAATTTAGTACTGTTCGAACATTCCAGGTGTCTTTTATCTATATATATATTGTCATGTATGTCAACATTCTATATATCTATTTTATGTACTAAATGCTTTTTCAATTTATACTATTCAGCTTTCAATCTGGGGTTAAAAAGTCTTTATGCCTTAAAAGTCCAATCCATAGGGGATCCTCTTTCCCTTTTTTCTTGATTATAGGATGTGGCATATAATATAAAAATTCCCCTTTTATATATGTGTAATCCATGCTAAGCCTACAATTTCTTTCTGGGTAAAAACTTGATCATGACATAACTCAGTAGCTGGCAATGGTTCTGTAATTGAACAGAGGGGTGGCAGTTGGTGCAGTTTAACCATGAAGTCAGGTGTGGAAAACACAGTCTAACTAAATCAAAGAGTAGCACAGGTATCTTATGATGCACTATTTTACTCAGGACTTTTGCTTATTGGGTATAGTGTTGTAAGTTAACTGCACTATTGGAATGGAATAGTGTTGTAACTGCAGTACTGGAAATCTGGGAGTCACCATGCAAAAATACAATGGTCAAAAGTATGTAAACACCCCTCCATGTTTTGAGTTTAGGTGTTACCAGTGAAGGGAACAACTGAGCACTTCAGACCTTATAGTAACAGTTTGGGCAAGGCCCCTTCCCTGTTCCATTATGACTGCGCCCCTGTTTACAAAGCCAGATCCATATAGACATGGTTTGATGATATTGGTATGAAGTAACTTGAGTGGCCTGCAAAGATCTCTGACCACAACACTACTGCAATAAATTAGAACATGACTTGCAAGGCAGATTCTCTTATCCAAAACCAGTACCTGACGTCACAAATGCTCCTTTAGCCAAATGGGCCAACATTCCCATAGCCACACTTCGAAATCTTATGAAAAGTCTTCCCAGAAGAGTGGAGATTGTGAAAACCACAAAGAAAGGTTGACACTATATTAGTGTCCATGCGTTTGTAATGGATTCGTTCCCCAGAAGACGACGATTAGTTGAAACGGACGTAGGGAGGCTGACGCACTGACGTCATCACGTTCCGCATTGTGAGCGGGTGTTCTGCTAGCCGGCCGGCGTTTTTCTTATATGTACTCTGCGAACATTTCTTTTAATTGATGTAAGTAGAACTTTTATATGATACAATAAATTTTATATATGGTTTCACACTATGGGAGCATCCCTCATTTTTATCTATTCACATGATGAGAGTGTATGGTTCCCTGGCTTGACACCTTTGGAGGAGTCCGATCCCATTTACACCCTATAAGGGAAGATTTGCCTGTCCCAGGATCTTGGTCGCTATCACCAGCTGAATACGAGTTCTAGAGGCGATGCCTAGTGGTTTGGTCATACCCTGACGGCTTTCGAGTTACAGGCTTATCAAAGCTTGCCTTCTGGTAAGCACATCATTAGAGCGGTGGTGGATTAAGGTCACTTGGTGGAGTTCCTTTCACATTCACGTTTTTGGAAATCATATGTCACTACAAACCTTTTTTTGTCACCATCACTTTCAGTTCCAATTGGATTTTATTTTATGAACAATCTTCTCATGCAGATTTTTTTCAATATTCTTTGTTTAAGTATTTTTGTGTGATTTAACTCATATTATCACTTTAGCGCGGCTTTTTTCACTGTATAAGTTAATATATTGCACCGCTAAGACTCGTATCACAGAACAGAGCTGATTGTCATATTCATAATACCCAATTAAATTCTAAAAGAACAGAAAACACATGGTGGTCTTACCTTGCTGTTGTGAAGCATTTCTAGAAAAGTCTCCCTGTTGGCTGTGCAATCTCGAAGATCCAAAATGAGGGTCATTCCCAAATCACGCACATCAGACCTGATAGAAAATAAAAATGTTCTGGATATATATGTCTGTATATACTGTATGTATTATTCAATCATCCTCTGTTTTGCACATAACATAAACAAGAACAGCTAAATCCCAATAAAACCATTTCAGAAGAAAGTTATTAAAGTGATTGTAAAGGGTCACCTTGTAAAACAACCCATTCAGTTAAAATAGAAATGAAAAGCAAAAATTTTTTTATAGCTATAAAAAATAAAAATAAAAAAAAAACATTATAAATACCTTTTACCCTTTTTTTTTTTTTAGTGATCACATTCCCTCTGTTCTCAGCTGCATTAGAGCTGGAAGGAGCTTCCCAGTGAATGTCTGATAATTGGAGGAGAGCACACTAAGTTCCCAGCCTAGAGAACTGACCACAGTGTGTTCCCCTGCTTAGTGTGGTCAGTTTTTAATAGGAAAGCAGAGGGGCTGGCAGGAACACCAAGGATTTCACATAAAGGAAGCAATACAAAGAGAACAGGAAACTTTCTCATACAAGTACATGGTACAGCAAGCACATATAGGAACATGAAGGCTTGGGCTAACAAACGCTTTAAGTTCCTTTCTATCTCACTATTAACAGCTTGTCGACCAGCTGCCTTCATTATACTGCGGCAGGTCGGCACGATACCACGAACCGCCGTCATTGTACGTCGGCTCGCGGGATTGGGAAAGCAGGCACGCGCACGTGCCCGCTGCACTGCGGGGGTGCCAATGCTTGTGCCCGAAGGTCGCAATGATCGCCGGCAATGAGCGATCACGGGCACGAGAGGCAGAACAGGGACGTTTGTGTGTAAACACACAAATCCCTGTTCTGTTCTGTGAGGAATGACAGCTTGTGAGTTCCTAATAGCTAGGAACCACGATCTGTCACTTCCTCTAGTCAGTCCCCTCCCCCTACAGTTAGAAACACACACAGGGAACACAGTTAACCCCTTGATCGCCCCCTAGTGTTAACCCCTTCCCTGCCAGTGACATTTTTACAGTAATCAATGCATTTTTATAAAACTGATCGCTGTATAAATGGCAATGGTCCCAAAAATGTGTCAAAAGTGTCCGATGTGTCTGCCATAATGTCGCAGTCCCGATAAAAATCGCAGATCGCCGCCATTACTAGTAAAAAAAAAATAATAATAATAAATATGCTATAAATCTATCCCCTATTTTGTAAACGCTATAACTTTTGTGCAAACCAATCAATATACACCTATTGCAATTTTTTTTTTACCAAAAATATGTAACAATAGACCCTCTACCTCAACAGTAGATTCCTTCCAGCAACAATTGACCCCCCAGCAACATAAGCCCAACCAGCAACTAAAGATTTCTCACCAGCAACAATAGTCTTACATGCAAACATAGATACCCTCCAGCAACAATAGATCCCCCAGAAGCCAGCAACAATAGACCCCTCCTCAACAGTAGATCTCTTCCAGCAACAATTGACCTCCTAGCAACATAAGCCCTCTCCCCCCAGCAACCATAGATCCTGCACCAGCAACAATAATAGACCTCTCCGGCAATAATAGACCACCATGCAAAAATAGATCTTCTTCAGGCTTCTTCAGCAGCCAGTATCAATGACCCTTCCGCACACCCCAGCACCCCTTGGCATTACATACATGTAGTGCTGGAGGTGCCGGAACTGCATTCTTGCTAAAAAAAAGCCCTGTCTATCACTATGCCCCACTGAGGATAAGGCATAATCATACTCCACCCCAATCCTCTTTTTCGCCCCCTCTACTGACACTTTTTTCCTCCCACTGATAACAAGACTGTCCCTCCTGACTCACACCCATCTCCTTCTCTCTCTTCCTTACCTCTTTCCTTTCCCCTGACTCTCCTTTCCCTCTTTTTTTTTCCTTTACTTTCTATTATAATACCTCCAGGGTCTGATTCTGTTCATCCCAAGGCCATGTGCAGTGCGTCACTTACTCCGAATTGTGACTTTTTGGCTATGACTACCATTGTATGCACAAGCATTCATGTGTGTTCCTGACTCTGGTGGTGCACACAGACCTTGGAGGATAACTAAAAACCTTCCTTTATGATAGGCAGTGATTCTTGCCATCTACCTAGTGCATGAGATTGCTATCCTTTCTGCTTTGCCCATTGATGGCCCGGATTGCCAGACTCTGCTTGTGTCTGCTGCCTCCGTTGCAAATAATTTAAAACGCTGACCATAAATGGGTAGTTTTTTTATTCCGTCTAGCTACCATGCGTCGGGCACTTCTTTCCTTGCATTTCTGCACAGAGGGTAGCCCAATGAAATGAATGGTTGCCTACATGCAGATTGCACAAGTGCAAACCTAGCCTAAGCCCGGGTTCACACTATAGCACGCTGCGGATCGCACAGGAGCGCTGTGCGTCCCTGTTCCCCGTTTCAGGGACGAATCAGGGCCGATTCTATGCCTGAATTCGGCCCTGAAACGGAGCCAAAGACGCAGGTTTTTGTGCAGTGCGCTCCGCAGCCACCCCAGAGATATGTGAACCGGCTCCATAGGGAGCCAGTCACATTCTCCTACTATGCGAATTAGATGCGGGGAAACGCACATCTAATTCGCATAGGTGTGAATGGGGGCTCAAGGTTTTATGTATTGTATAGATTGTTTATATGGCAAATATTGATCTTCTAGTTTAAAATAGGAGTTGCTATAAAAAAAAAAAAATTCTGTAAAAAAAAATAAATAAATTGTATTCCGCAACCATTAATTAGTACATGGGATTCAGGGTCAAGGACTTTGCTTCCCCACTTGTACTCCCAGCACCAGCAAAAAATTGTCTGGAGCCACCCTTGTGTAGAATCAACATGTTTGTATTCTTCTAATAAATGTGGAAATTTACAAAAGCATACATAATAATTCTCAAATTCTGCACATTTCTATAATTTCATTTGGAGCTGAAAATATATTATTTATAACATTTTGTTATTGTCATTTTGCACAAAATTTGCTTTCATGTTTAATTTTGAAATACCATTCTAAAACCTCAGTAAAAGTATGTGTTTGCCGACACAGGAAATGTCGCAATGGTATGCCCAGCTAATGTGTTCCATCAACAAAACTCACACATATAGCAGCACCTTTGTTCCTTCGTCAAGAAATATTCCGTTTTACACTAATTACGGCTCAGTATTGGCCTTGTTAACAATCCGCTTATTGTAGGATTGCTTCACTTCAGAACTGGTAGCATTATGGGCCTTTATGATGCAAACCTTGGTCCGTGGCCCTGGTTTTATGATTATGTTCAGATACAAAGGATTATTTGTCATTAAATCTGAGATAAATGATCTTAACCAACAACACCAGTATTTTCTAACTCCTTACAGCTTATAATTGTGTGTATTGTGCCCTTCTTGTCGTCTTTACCCCTTTCGTTGTCTACCTTTTCTTTACCTGAGAAGAGAGAAGAAATACACAATGGTTTCCTGAAGGTCTTTCTGGCTGAATTCAGGTGGTGCTTTGGCTGGAGACATCATTAGCAGCGCTCTCTTGTCCAGGTCTTGTCCCCCTATGAAGTTATAGGAGATGGTTAGTGATGCTAATTGGCCTGAATGTAGCCAGTTGTAGTGATCTTTGATTAGGCCAGTGTCATTAAAGACCCCGGAGTGGTACCCATGAACACAAAACATGGGACTTCATTTCAAAAAAGAAAATCAAAAAAAATTATAGGTACTTACCATGTCCTCATTTATTTTATTATTGGTTTGGCGTGAAGTTTGATGTTGGTGCGTTAATGCATTGTTTTGTTGTCTCCAAACATAAAGCTGTGAACATTTACCAGAAATGTATGGTATACCCCTGCACTATTTCTAAAGGAATGCACATTCCTCAACAACCACAATGAAATTCTTTAGTTTGTAAAATGTATTCCTGACTGTAGACTGACGGAAGTCCAACTCTTTAGAAACCTTTTGTAACTCTTTCCAGTCTTATTGACTTCAACAGCTTTCCTTCTGAGGCCCTCTGAAATCATTATTTTGAAGATCTGCAGAATTGCAGTTCAGCTTTTTTTTTGGCCACAGCTGTAAAAGCTGAAGTTTCGTAAAAAAAATAATTGATAATTAGCACCAGTGTAGTAATGTACCTCTAATGATGTGTATCCCACATTCTGCAGGCTTCTGATTACTGTGATAATCCACCTCTCAGTGATGTTGAAGACCCCCCGCAGCTCTGAAATACCAGAACTGCAGTAGTTACAGTGATACTGAACACACACTGTTTAATTTACAATGTCCCTTCTATTTCTGTATGGGGATGATGGCACTGTAATTATTTTATAAAAAAAAAAAAACATCTACGTACCTTTTTCCTAATCTGTCACATAACCCAGCTCTCTCCCAGCCTGTCTGCAGGGAAACATAAGCAGGAGGAGCTTCTAGTCCTCTGCTGCTGGTCACATGTTCACAATAAAAAAATCATCCTTTGGAATACAGAGTAAAAATAAATAATTAATATCAATAAACTGTTTTAAATTGTCATATAAATATATATCTGAAATCAGATCTTTATTACCATATTTTTTGGCAATAACATGTGGGTGGATGTCTACCAGTCACAGGCTGTGTCCCGCCGCTCCAGAACAAGAGGGAGGTGATGCCTTCACTAATCTACAGGGCTTTTTTTCAGTGGGAACGTGGGGGAACGCAGTAACGGCACCTCCAGCACTGAATGTATGTGATGACAAGGGGTGCTGGGGTGTGCTGGAGGGTTTATTGATGCTGGCTGTGGGGGAATCTATTGTTGCTTGGGAGGTCTATTATTGTTGCTAGTGGGGGATCTATTTTTGTGTGGCAGTCTGTGGAGGTCTATTGTTTCTGTGGAGGTCTAGTGTTACTGGTGGGGGATCTATTGTTGCTGGGGAGGGGGGCTTTGGTTGCTGGGGGTTCAATCTACTTTTGAGGGATGGGTCTATTGTTGCTAGCTGCTGGGAAATCTGTTGTTGCTGCCGGGGCCTATTGTTGTTGGGATCCATTGTTTCTGTACGGTCTGTTGTTGCTGGGGGGGATCTATTATTGCTGCAGGGGTCTATTGCTTCGGGGGATCCACTTTACTGCTTTTCTTGTTATTTTTAACAAATTCTATACAAATTACTGAGCACCACAAAATTATACTTGCTTAGGGCTGGTACAGGGAGGTGGGTAGGGGGTTGAACCCAGGGGTGGTGCTAAGAGGTGGGTAGGGGCGGAGACAAGGAGTGACCCAAAAGGGAGGGTTCCAGCACCTATTCTCAAAGAAAAAAAGCCCTGCCAATCTATATGTATTATCCCGCCCCCTTGTGTTTATCTGGTTAGTGGGCATGGAGGAGGAGGGAGGGAGTGGGCTGTCATTTACCTGGGCTGCTCAGATGTGATAGGGAGCAAATGCTCAGCATAGAATCTCCCTGAGAACTGTCAACACTGTTCTGCAAAATCCCTATCTTCATTGGGGACTTGGACAGAAGGTGGAGATAAAGAGCAACAGGATCAACCAGGTTTTTTGCAGAATACAGAAAATTAATGAGTGAGTATGAACAGTATGTAATACAGCATTTATTGATAGTTTTTCTATGATGTGGGTTTAGTGACAGTTTAAGTGCAACAGCTTGCGAATATGAAAAACCCTCCTTCCTGCCCCTCGTCATTCACAAATAGAAGTATTCTTCTCTTTGTGAATAGAGGAGAGAAAGATGCACGAAAGCGGCTTCCCGTGGGGGCACTGAAGGAGGAGCCAGGAGCACTGGTGGGGGACCAGAGAAGAGGAGGTTCAGGGCCACTCTGTACAATTCCATTACACAGTGCAGGTAAGTATAGAGATTCCTATACAACCTCTTTAATTGAGGATGTTGAGGAATGTGCATTCCAAAAAAACAATGTAAAGGTACGCCATACGTTTTTGGAAAATGTTCACAGCATTATGTTTGGAGAAAACAAAACAATGCATACCGACATCAAACCGCACACCAACTCACCAACCGCTCAGCGCCTGCTACTCTTCTCTGCCAATCCCTCCATTGGCTGCCACTCACCCAACCAATTTAAATTCAAAATACTAACAATAACTTACAAAGCCATCCACGACTTGGCCCCCAGCTACATCACTAACTTGGTCTCAAAATACCAACCCAATCTTTCTTCCCAAGATCTCCTGCTCTCTAGTTCCCCTAATGACGTCACACGTTTGACGAAACGATCGTCGGGTAGCCACACCCACACCATTTGCGCATGCGCGATTCGAATTTAAAACCCTCACTAAGGTTTTTTCCTATCGCTGGCTGTTTGCTGTTTTAAATATCTTCGAGCTTGTTTTTACTACATGTAATTTGTTTTTAGTGCTTGTTTAAGCACAAATAAACCCCTGGTACTGTCGTATTACACGATTTGGAGTTTTTTTCTCTTTTTTGGTGACACGTTGAGGACATTTGCAGTGAACCACTGAATAGCTCCTGTTAATAGTTTTCCAATACGATATTCCTGATACACCTGGAGGACCCCTGGGAGATCGGCACCTGGACATCTGTGGATGAGTCTGTGACCTGAGTGTGACCCGTTTTCGCATTATCAGACCCCCCCTAAAAAGGGGGTCACTGGGGATCTGGTAAGCCTCCGCTTCTTATTGGGGCATAGGAATGATGGGATCTGCGTGGTCAAACTGTTAGTGATACTCTATCAAGTGGCATCACTGTTCATTTTTATACACGCTAGCACATTTATACACGCTAGCACATTTTTTTGATATATCACGTTTTGATCACGATAATTTTTTATATGGTTATGGACACCTACATGGACATTATGTATACATTCATTGATCATTTGTATCTGCACTAGCTAATAATCCTTCACTGATTATTTGTATTAGGGAACTTAGTTTTTTTAGCACTCAATTTGACCCATTTTTTTTATATAGTTTTGAGGTTGCTACGCATATTATACTTGCCATTATATTTGCTATTTTTGTGCACTTTTTATTGAATTATCATTTAGAGCTTTATAGTTTTAGCGCTGCACTTTCTTTTTTCTCTAGTTCCCTTGTCACCTCCTCCCACGCTCACCTCCAGGACTTCTCCTGAGCCACTCCCATCCTCTGGAACTCTCTACCCCAATCTGTCTGACTATCTCCAACACTATCCACTTTTAGGCGAACCCTGAAAATGTTTCTCTTCAGAGAAGCCTATCCTGCCTCCACCTAACAACTATACTTTTATTTTCTCCATCAGCCCATCTCTCTCAGTTATTACCGTTTGTATTACTTGACCCTCCCTCTTAAGTTGGCCATACACCTATAGATTATCTGCAGATTTTCTATGGTTAGATGGAAAAAGTGGGAGATTCCTCCATCCACACAGTTTAGCGAACATGGAGAAATCTGTGGCACTTTTTCCATCTAACCATAGAAAATCTGCAGATAATCTAAAGGTGTAAGGCCAGCTTAAGATTGTAAACTCTAACGAGCAGGGCCCTCTGATTCCTTCTGTATTGAATTGTATTGTATTTGTACTGTCTGCCCTCATGTTGTAAAGCATACCTCACAACATTTTGAGCTGGGAATGAGGGACACCTACTAGCAAATGTATGTAGGTATAGGACACGCCCCCTGCCACACCCTCTTAAAGGAGAATTAACCCCAAAAAAAGGTTAATTAAATTTGTTTACCACTACTATTCATTTATATTGGCTTTTAAAATGTACAAATGCAGCAATTTAGAAATTGGATGAAAGGTTTATCACTGGGAAACACTTTTTGAAAGATAAAAAGTGCATTTTATATACAACTATATAGGTCAGATCAAAATGAGGGACAAATGAGGAGGAATGAGGGACAGAGGGACATTGCTCCAAATCAGGGACAGTCCCTCGAAATCAGGGACAGTTGGGAGGTATGTGTAAAGTGCTGTGCAAACTGTTGGCGCTATATAAATCCTATAGTAATAATAATAATAATAACTGTCGTGGAAGGAGACAAATGCTATATAGAAGCTTTTCTGTTTTAAAGGGTTTGGGTGGTCTGTAACACATTTGAAGCCATATTCAGAAACTCTACAACATGTCTGTCTATTTTTAAAAGCTCAAAAATGTTGCAGTACGCGCAATGACAATGATCCAAAACAAAGGACCTATTTAACAGCCCTCTGCACTGAAAATCCATATTCTGGAATGGCCAGAGCTAAATCAGTCCCTGAAATTCTATGATGTGATTAAAGAACGACTTTTTAAGCAAGACAAACAAAATTGATATGCCATCTGACAGTTCTTTTATGCAGGAATAGGATGAACAACGTTAAATCTGTGCAAGCCACATCAACAGCTCCAGAAAGTGTTGTTGGATCTATTTTAGGAACTATTCATGCAAAAATCAAAATCATTCCCAGGAATTCATTTTTTTTCCCCCTCACAAAGGCGTGCTTTATATTAAATTGTCATTAAGTTTTATGTTCTATGATTATTTTTATATTTGTTTTTCCTTCTGGTGTATGTAATCTAATCTTATATAAAATAAAGTCGTACTAGTACTAGTTTACGCTACAAGTGACTAGTTTGCGGTCAGAGGGTGGAAAAAATAGGCAGTTGAGTGGTGGTTTTACTGCCTTCCTCCGACTGCCCTCCCTTAAGCTTCAAAGACAACTGGATGTACACATGCCATGGCAGAAATGATACCCCCTGTGAAGAGAATGGGGCCAATATGTGCAGTGGTGCTGGCTTAAAGAGGCACTGCATTCTGCTCACATAATTTGTAATAAAAACATCTTTGCCATTCTGAAGCTTCCTTCCAACCACTTTGCATATTATTTTATATATACTGTGATTTTGTACTTGCCAAAAATACTGCAGAAATCTCCCTCCACTGAGTCTGGCTGTAAATATTTTAACTGTGGGCAGCTGAAGCTGCTGCCTGTTCACTTCCTGGATTTACACAGAGGCACACCTCCAGCTCTACAGCTGTCATTGGCCCTCTTATGTCTCATCCACCCTCCCTTCCTGGCAAACTCGCGTGAGAGAGAGAGCTGTGCATGGTGTCATAAGCCTAGGCTTTTTACCAGACAAGAAACAGGAAGTGGGCTGTATAAGGTATTTACTGGCAGAAAAAAAAAATGTTTTACTATCCAAAGTTAAAACAACAAGGGGAGAAGATTTAATAGATGGAAAGATGAAAAAATGACTGAAGGTCCGCTTTAAAGGGTTAAAACGGGCATTGGGGAGGCAACATATCGCATCCCAGCCACCTGTAAAATCCCAGTTGAAAAGTGATCCACACTGGATTGCTTTTTATAGAGGCAGCAAGGGTTGCCACAAGTGTAAATGAGTCCTTACTTTCATTTGGCAGCTATAAGTGGCACTGTGCATGACTGGCAGTTACAATTGCGTTGAATTTTTTTCCATGCACATAGAGCAGTGATCTCCAAACTGTAGCTCTGGGGCCAGATGTGGTCCTTTGCTTGCTTTTATCTGGCCCCTGGGGCATCGTTTTATCCACTGATACCAACAAAGGGGCATAATTCCCCCTACTAACACCAATGAATGGACACAATTCCTCCCAATGACACCAATGAAGGGACACTGTTCCTCCCCAATGACACCACTGAAACAAACAACGGGGTATTATTTTTTCCCCGCTGACATCGGGACCTTTTCTACTCTCAATGGCCACATTCTGACCCCCTAAAATCTGAAGGACAGTAAACTGGCCCTTTGTTTACAAAGTTTGGAGACCCCTGACATAGAGCATACTCTGTGTGTGCCAATCAATCAATCAGTCTTTTTGTCCACCCTCTAAAAAAGCCATGCCCGTGGCGTAACGTGTAAGGTGCAGAGCCAGTGACGTAGATAGTTTGTCTGGAGTGGATGGTAGCTAACCAGGAGGAGGTATTGGCATACATTGCATGACAGCTCGTGGCCTTAAGGGGACAGTCACAAATGTATTTACCCACAAGCTGTAGGATGAAAGGATGATGCCCCACATGGAATACTGGGTTTACACATTTGCTATTTGTCTGTAGTGCAACAGCTGGTAGGTAGTATTGCTCCCAACTATCCCTGATTTGGAGGGACTGTCCCTGATTTGGAACAATGTCCCTCATTCCTCCTCATTTGTCCCTCATTTTGGTCTGATCTATATAGTTGTATATAAAATGCACTTTTTATCCTTCAAAAAGTGTTTCCCAGTGCTAAACCCTTTGTCCAACTTCTAAATTGCTGCATTTGTAGATGTCAAAAGCCAATATAAAGGAATAGTAGTGGTAAAAAAAGCACTAAAGGGTTTAACTAGTCATTTTTTTTTTTGTATAATTCTCCTTTAAGGGGGTGTGGCAAGGGGTGTGTCCTATGCCTGCCTACATACTTTTGCTAATAGTTGTCCCTCATTCCCATCTCAAAAAGTTGGGAGGTATGTTGGGAGGCAGAGCTGTTTACTCTTTTAAGGATGTTTGTTTATGCCTCACAAAGGGACTGGCCACTCCATGGCGACCGCATTTAAACTCCTAAGTAAGCAGATCTGCGTACATGGGAACCATAGTATAACCATACAAAATTATGCCCCACTGAGCCATGATAGAGTATGGTTTGCGTCATTGGTAGCAGTGGGAGTGTGCACACGATCGTGTTCAGAAACGCGTGCTTGCCGCATGGTTTTGCACACGACCATGTGCACACGTCACTACTGCGTTTCTATTTGAATATATACATGTGTGTGTGATTGGTTCTTTTGAAAGAATACAGGTGTCTGATTGGCTGATTCTGAAGCCACCACCTTCCTTTGTTCATTCACGTTGACAGTATAAATAAAGCAGTAAAAAGCATTCAAGGCAGGATTCTGCTGAGCTCAACGTGATACCAGCGTCTGTTTGTGTTACTGAGAGACATACAAAGTGCGCTTTCCCGGCATTATATAAGAGGGCTGTATTTGTGCTTTTAAGCGCAAATAAATTATATGCTTATAGGGAGAAGCTTAGAATTTCCCTGACAGGTTCAAACACTCAAGTACTTTTTGGACTAACAAGATTAGTACTACACATGGATTATTTTTTGCCGTTTTTTATTTGTTTGGAATTTGGACAGATTTAGCGGACTTTACTGGTACCAGAGAAGAACAATCACTACCTAATTTTACTAAATCTCTTTATTACAAAAAATAAAAAAAAAATTCCACAGAAAAACAAGAAAAATAAGGTTCTTTTCAATATGACCGCTTAGTTGATATCAGATTGATCTCTGTTACTATAATTTTTTATTTGTTGAATATTGGGATTATTACAGGATTGCATGGAATTTAGGAATGCAGAGTGTAGCGCTGGATCACGTCAGGCTCTGTTTTTGCCAATCAATCATGGCAACCAAATACATTTAAAAAAAGAAGTGGAAGGAAACATCATGACAGAGTAAACGCAAAAACCATGAAAATATGGTGAAGAAATATGAGTGTTGTAACTAAAGCTAGCCATGCATACATTATTTTCTCTCCTTCAGCCCACTAAACACTGTGGATGGAGGAATCAATACCATCCGAATACCGTCTGATAGGATGCAGTCACTGTCCGTCCAGTAATTTTTCACCCAGCTTTTATTAAATCAACGTTTATCGAGCCTGGTGATGCTGAATATTGGATGTGTAGCTTAACCGCTTAAGGACCGCCTCCTGCACATTTTTTTGGGCAGAATGGCACGGCTGGGCACATCAACGTACATGTACGTTGTCCTTTAAGAGCCCAGCCGTGGGTCGCACGTGCGCCGCCGGCACTCTCGCGACCCGGTCCTGAGCTCCGTGGCCGCGGGTCCCGCGGACACGATCGCCGCTGGTGTCCCGCGATCGGGTCACAGAGCTGAAGAACGGGGAGAGGTATGTGCAAACAAACCTCTCCCCGTGCTTCCTAGTGAGGCTGTCACTGATCGTCTGTTCCCTGTCATAGGGAAAGACGATCAGTGACATCACATGCCAAGCCACGCCCCCCCTACAGTAAAAAAAACACACACAGGACATACTTAACCCCTCCCCACCCCCTAGTGGTTAACTCCTTCACTGTCAGTGTCATTTACACAGGAATCAGTGCATTTAAATAGCACTGATTGCTGTATAAATGACAATGGTCCCAAAAATGTGTCAAAAATGTCTGATGTGTCCGCCATAATGTCGCAGTCACAAAAAAAATCGCTGATCGCCGCCATTATCGCCACAGAGGTGATCAAATACCACCAAAAGAAAGCTCTATTTGTGGGGAAAAAAGGGCGCCAATTTTGTTTGGGAGCCACGTCGCACGACCGCGCAATTGTCAGTTAAAGCGACGCAGTGCCGAATCGTAAAAGGGGGCCTGGTCCTTTGGCTGCAAATTGGTCCGGAGCTTAAGTGGTTAAAGTAGAACTATGGGCAAAACTTTTTTTTTTTTTTCATTTTGGATAGAGCAAGGGAGGGTTATAACCACTTTTAGATTATTTTTTTCACCATCTGCGTCCCATTGGGAAGGTTTCCCATCACTTCCTGTCCCATAACCAAACAGGAAGGGAGAGGAAATCCCTGCAAATAGGGGTCACCACAATTAGCGTCCCCATTGGAAGATTATCCCTCTACTCTTTTGGGGACAACCCAAAATTTGGAATTTCTTTTACTTTCAATGATAATGCTAAACAGGAAAAAATAGAGAGGGTGAATATCTTAATGGGGGCACAGATAGCAATCAAAACTGGCAAGCGTTCTAATCCCTCTCCACTCTATCCAAAATGTAAAAAAAAAAAGTTTTGCCGTTAGTTACAATATAAGAAACTAAAAGACTGCACAGCAGATAGACAGAAAATGTAAAAAACATCTGAACATGGGTGTGGGTTGTTGGCGTCTGCAGTATTTATATAACTTGGAAGGTAGCAAAGTGGCTCTGTATGAAATATTTCAGCCTTGCAGTTTGGGGGATTTTCAGCTAATTCGCCTTCTTTTACATGGATCCTATAGGGGCATTGGGCTACCTTTTATAGATAAACTCATGGTTATGCACACGTTCACATAACTATATTCAAAGAGATATCAACAACAACAAGAAATACTTGTGCTGGGCATATTTAATACAGAACATTCCCTTTTTCGTGATATTATTAGCAGGGCAAACCGCAGTGACAATATGCCAATGAGAGGTTTACTGTATTCCCATTATTTAATATACTATTTCTGCTAACAAATAGGTTGTATGAAATATTTCAGCCTTGCAGTTTGGGGGATTTTCAGCTAATTCGCCTTCTTTTACATGGATCCTCGTTATGCACACGTTCACATAACTATATTCTGAATCAGCCTTATGGTGCCAATAATTTAATAGATGCTGTAATCTGCAGCACTACCACTAAAGAGAGAGGGAGCATATTGAAAGTATTCTGTCAACTAGAAGACAGCTGCAAGAAATCTGGTCAATAGGAGTGTGGGACCTACATCAATATGTGCAAATACAATTAAAAGATCCCATGCTGTGACATGAAACTGCTGGAATTCAGGCAAAACATTACTCCACTTTATATACTAAATAGATTATGTGAGCCAGGTTATGAAATGTTAAATGTTAGTGACACTTTTATGTATATAAAGTACCTGCAGCTTTTTTTTTGTTAAAGAAGTAAGCAGTGCTCTAAAAAAACAGCATAACATAATCTAAATATATAACCCTGTGTAGTAGTAAGGGCTCATTCACACGGGCAGCCAGGGGGCAGTAAAATTAGAGAAATAGGAAGGAGGGAGCACCCACAGTGCCACATCCATAATGTATCAAGGGAAAACAAAGACGATACCAAATAGATATCAACAGGTCGGACTTTTAAGGCATGGAAGCAAATAGGAAAGTAGAAAAAAATATTTATTTTTTTGAAAAATACAATATCATAACAGTGTTCAATATAAAAATCATGTGATATGATATAATTTGTACATTTAGTCCTTGTGTGTCGCGTCTACGCGTTTCGCTGTAAAGGCTTCCTCAGGACACGGAAAAAGGTTCAAAGACGTAGCAAGAGAGAGCAACAATAAATCTCACTATCTTCAAATGGGCTGCACCTCAAGTACAAATGTCATAGCAACCAGGACAGATCCAAATATATGGAGCGGTCAACCATGCTGTGATAGAGTGGACAGCAAGTGGCACATTCTGATGAGTACAAACAAAAATTGATAGTTGCTTATAGCAGGGGCAGGAAAGAAGTCTCAGTCAGTATATTACCATCAATGGGGACGGCCAATAGAGGACATATTCCTATCCACATGAAGCTTAGTAGATGCTGGTGACACATAGTAATGCCAAACAGCATATAAAAACTAAAGGTAAAAGTATTTTTAGGGAGACAATAAAGGCATACCCCTGGGAGACAGCCCAATGCGTAGACGCGACGCACAAGGGCTCAATGTATAAATTATATAATTTCACATGATTTTTATATTGTTTTGAACACTGTTATGATATGGTATTTTTCAATAAAATAAATATTTTTTTTTCTACTTTCCTATTTTCTTCCATGTCTTAAAAGTCTGACCTGTTGATATATTTTTGGTATCTTCTTTGTTTTCCAGTAAAATTAGAGATTGAGTCATCGTTTATCACCCCCTGGCCGCCCACCTAAAAAAAGCATGCTCAGGGCAAAGCAAAAATTAAACGCTGTGTTGCATTCGTCAAATGGCACTAAAGTTACAGCATGGTGGGTCAGCATTTTCAGGGTTAAAAGAGACGAGAGGAGTCAATATATTGCCTCCTCACATCTGTCATACGCCTCTGAAAAGTGATCCACTGTGGAATGCATTTTCAGAAGAATGACATGAGCCCTAAATATATTTACTCTTCATGTACACTTTAGACATCCCATCCCTATTAAGATGGCCACAGTATCTCATTCTACATTTTGCCTTTTTTATCCCACTGGAAGATCTATTTACCACTGTCTTAATCTATATCAGGGGTCTCCAAACTTGCTAAACAATGGGCCAGTTTACTGTCCTTCAGACATTAGGGGGGCTGGACTAGGGCATATGGGAGTATAAAATGTCCTGGCGCCCGATGGGAGTAAACAATGGCATATCTTTGGTATCAGTGGGAGAAATAGCGCCCCATTGTTGGTATCAATGGAAAGAATTGTGCCCCATTGTTAGCGTCTATGTAAGGAATTGTACCCCATCGTTGGTGTCAATGGAAGGAATTGTGCCCCCATCGTTGGTGTAAATGGAAAGACTTGCGCCCCATCGTTGGTGTCAGTGCAAGGAATTGTGCCCCATGTTGGTGTCAATGGATGGAATTGTGCCCCAATCGTTGGTGTAAATGGAGGGAATTCTGCCCCATCATTGGTGTCAGTAACATGAATTATGCACCTTGGTTAGTGTTAGTAGATGGAATAGTTAGTAGATGGAATAGTGCCCCAAGGGCCTGGATAAAGGCAAGTAAAGGGCTGCATCCGGCCCTAGGGCCACAATTTGGAGACCACTGCTTTATATGACAAGTTACATGCATCAGAGTGATTTTTCAGTTATAGTTGGTTGCTGGTGAGCTAAATCACTTGCAGATTACACTGTGAAAGATCAACCCATCTCCCCAACATTTCAAATCACATTTGTGTTTGTTTTTGTAAAAAACAAAACAAAAAAAAACACATTTGTATGTAGGTGGACTGATCATTTAAATAAAAATAAAGGTTTCTCACCAGTCAGACAGAAGACCCCAGATTCCAATATGTCCCAGTTTACATTCTTGTGCAGACATTTGTAATCTGAAATAAGAGGGGGTTGTGGCAAAGGACTCTGGAAAGAAGATGGATCTGGTTCTTTCTCTACCAAACTGGTTGGTTCTTCCACTCCAGGTGATGTTTCTGCTTCTGGAAAAAAAATTGTTAGAATATTGGTAAAAAAAATTCATATAGAAAGGCAAAATAATTCAAAGGAATATATTTATGACTATGAAAATCCTGACTGAGGACTCGTTCACACAGTGGTGACCTGCACTTTTCTGCAGTGGATAAACGCAAACCATCACTAGGGCACGTGGAAAACATTTGTTGTGTTGGTGCTGGTGGTTGGCGATAGTGTGCAGTACGATGTGTTAAAACGCACATTGCACTGCTCCCTGCCAGAGCTCACACTGACAGCTGCCCACATGGATTTACTATGTGGGCTTACGTGAACCAAACCTAAAGGCCCGTATTGGAAAGCTTAAGGCTTGTTTTGATGCCTTCAGTTTAGCTTGCTTCTGAGATAATTCAGAACTTGTTGACACATGAATTTGACCTGAAATTTAACTTCTTTAGACCTGCATTTGACCTGCTTTAAGGGGGTTTTGCATTCTCTTAAAACTGTATAGGAATGAAAAACCTGTCTGACATTAACAAAAGCCCATCAACACAGGTCCTAGGGCCCTAGTACAGACTAAAGAGCTTCCACAGTGGAATGGGGATTGGAAGGTGAAGATGGAATCTGAAACTCATAAGCTCTATAAAAATGGCCAAAATTCTACTGTGCCTTAAAGCAAACTCACTCACCACAGCCACGGTAGACATGTGGCTACTGAAGACTGCAGATAAACAGGTACAATTTATGTAGGAGGATTTGTTTAATCTCTGTCTATCGCCTGAGACCAGTCACTTCACTGGATATATGTAAGGGTTTACAACCACTTTAAGGATCAGTTCATCTCAAAATTGACATTACAGCAGCTATGGGTGGACCATGAAGCTTTTTGATGTCCTTGATGACGCCCTGGAGGAGGGGCGAAACGCGTAGACGCAATTTCCGGCCAGTAAGCCAGTGACGCCTGCTTCCTGTTCCGTTTGGAGCGCACGCCAACAGCGCACCCGGAACTCGCTGATCCAAGTCTGCTCAGTAGTGAGTTACTATTGTTTAGCACTTAGAGGTTTAGCACGGCGATACCACACATGCTTGTTCTTTCTTTCCTCTTTACGGCACCCATATTCAACCGGAGTCTCCATTGGATTATTTGAAGTATTTTCTGGATTCCTGACATCACCCATCTCACCACTTCATTATAGCTTATTTAGACCCTAGGACTGCAAAGCCGTGGGTCTCATTGTTCTGGTGAGTAGGGTTCTCTAGGGGATCATCCCTTCAGGATCACCTGCAATTTATCCCAACCTGCAATATTGACTTTTAATTTATTGTTGCTTATACTGTTTGTTTTGTAAAGCAAGGTTTTCTCACTTATACTCACAGTGGTATATTAGTAATCACAGTCGCAATATTTGCACCACCTCTAGTGGTGAGTCACGTGTATTAGCAATTTTGTCATTATAAGTTGCAATTTTTATTGTTATGATTGCCTCATAGTGGCATTAGTATTCACAGTCGCAATATTTGCACCACCTCCAGTGGTGAGTCACGTGTATTAGCAATTTTGTCACTATAAGTTGCAATTTTCATTGTTTTGTTTGCCTCACTTACACCCCTAGTGGTGATTCACATCTGCTAGCGCAGCCTTATTTCACAGTATATCATATTTAAGGTTTTTTAACTTTTTCAGGTAGCAGCAGCAGTATTTGTTTATTAACTATTGCATGGTGTTATGCGTTTTTATAGTACTCTTTGGCGCAAGTATTAAGTTTTGTTTACTAAATCACACACTGGCTTGTTATGTATTTTTGGAACTCCAATAGTGAGATTTCCTCGCTAGTTTTCACGTCTCTATTGGATCATTCATCTACTGCTGCAGTAGAAAAGACTCAAATCCAAAAAACAGCTTTAATAAGTAAAACAATTATGTGGGCTACAAAGGCGCATATTAAGCTACTGCATGTTTTATGGTACAATATTTCTTCATTAGTCAGGCTATCATTTGCATGGCTAGTAAGTAATTATTTTTTGGAGGTAGAGTTGGAGGAGCAACCTTGCGAAGGCACAACATGTGAAAAAAAGGGAAACATCTACAATTCTATAGACATCTTATTTTGCGGATTGAACTTAAATGGAGAAGGGGTGAGGGATGATAATTGATGTGTTCTCTTTCGAAGCCCATGACATTTTGGTGCTTTAGTGTTATATCTTTTTTTTAATAAAGGCTGTATTGCGCTATGTTAGGTTTCTGTGTTTTAGATCTTCCGTACACGTTGTGGGATATACTGAGATTTTAGGAGGTGATGTCAGTGCCAGTTTTCCCATTTGAGAACAACGCTCTTTTGACCTACCTATAGGTTAGAAGTCACAACTGTCGGTGTGTGCACTTGGTGATGGTGCATGAGGTAAACAGTATTGGGACATTTTCATTGACGCAGGGGAAGCTTTGATTATTGCAATTTTTCCCAAAAGGAATGTAAACAGAGAATTTCCATGAATGTGCTTTTTATAAGATGTTAACAAAGTCATAAGATAACAAAGTAGATAATTTTAATAAAGCAAAACAGGTTAATTGTTTACCACAAAAAAAAAAAAAGTTAATTTTGGGGAAAAGGTACACTAGGGTCCGTAAGACTACAATAAGTACTGATCTGAAAAATGACATTTAAAAATTAAATAGAAAATATATTTCTATTGATAGATATAATAAAATATATCACCAAATCAATAACAGGTGCTTAAAATGTGGGCCATCGTTTCCAGATCGAAATAACATGTTAAATGAATGTGTCAAGATTAAGAAGTTCTGGAATCCTAACAATCCTGAATCATATCCCCCAATTTCACTACTTACATCGGATGTTAAGTTATTGGCAAAAGTGCTAGCCAATAGGTTGACGAAGGTAATATCTAAAATAGTGCATATAGATCAATCTGGTTTTATTCCAAATACATCTATTGCAGTGAATATAAGGCGTCTATTTCTCAACCTGCAGGTCCCATCTGTAAATTTTGGCAATAGATCTATATTATCAATTGATGCGGCAAAAGCTTTTGATAGTATAGAATGGGATTATTTATAGCATTGCTTAGAAAAATTTGGTTTTTGGAGCTCAGTTTATAAGTTTGATACAACTTCTTTATGCTGCACCGGTGGCATGGGTCATATATCTGCTCCTTTTCCACTGCAACGAGGAACAAGACAAGGATGTCCATTATCAACTTTACTCTTTGCACTGGCATTGGAACCATTAGCTGCCTCTATTCACCAACCATCGAATATTATTGGTTTTCGTAGAGCCTTAGGAGAGGATAATATTGCCCTATATGCAGATGATACACTTTTAATTTTGGGAGACACACTATCCTCTTTGAAGGCAGTGATGTCTCTAATTAATATATATGGCTCCTTCTCAGGCTTTACAATTAACTGGGATAAGTCAGTTCTTTTACCTGTAGACCCCCTGGTGACCAACCTGCCAAATTCAGCCTCCCAAATAATTGTAGTATCTACATTTAAATCTTTAGGCGTACAAGTCACATCACAAGTAAATACATATGTGGAGAGGAATTTAGTCCCATTATTTAAGCGATTTACGCAAGTGGGAAAAATTTGTAAGAGTAAACTCCCTTTAACGATAATAGGTAGAGCAAATTTGATAAAGATGATATGGATGCTACAATTATTATATCTGTTGCATAACTGTCCAGTATGGCTCCCTCTGAAATTTTTTAAACAAATAGACACCCTGTTCAGAGAACTTATTTGGAGATATAAACATCCCCGGATTAGACTGGACATTTTGCAGTTGCCTAAAGATGAGGGAGGTCTGGCTGTTCTGAATGCCAGATTGTATTATCTGGCATCCCAACTTCAGCAATTAAATGGATGGAATGTTATAGATTATGAGGAAATTATACTCTCTCAGCTGCCGATAGATCCACCAGTGCAGCTAATAGTAGCCTATTTCTACAGTAAACGTAGTTACCCTACATTTAATTTAATACATAAGATATGGACTACTATTCAAAAGGATACTGAATGAGGGATACACTCAATATATGCCTATATGGAACAATTTGCAATTGCCTGAGGTTGCAAAACTTGAAAATTTTGATTTATTGAAGAAGGCTGGAATTTTACTTCTTTGTCAACTTTTTGACAATGAGGTTTTGCAACCATATGATAACCTGGCAGAAAGATATAATTTGCCTAATAAAAAAAGGTTTTCTACAACTACGGCACGCTTTGCAAAATCAAGCAAGGACTTTTTTTTTTACATAGAGTCCCATATCAATTTTAACTTTGGCAGTATCTGTAAAACACTCTAAACAGGGACTTATAGGGAGCATATATTCTTCTCTCCAAACAACAGTTAGAACTAATCCACAAGTGAACAGCTTTGAGCGGTGGTGTAGGGATCTAGAGACACTTAGGCCCCTTTCACACTGGGGCGGGAGCCGCGGTGACGGTAAAGCAGCGATATATTTAGCGCTGCTTTACCATCGTTTTGCCCGCGGGATTCGGCCGATCGCGGTGCGGTTTTACCCCCGCGAGTGGCCGAAAAAGGGTTAAAATCCCCCGCAGAGCGCCGTCCTGCTAGCGCACCGCTCCGCGCCGGCTTTCACACTGGAGTGAATGGGGTCAGTTTTTTCAGGCGGTGTACAGGCGCTATTTTTAGCGCTGTACCGCCTGAAAACCGCCCCAGTGTGAAAGGGGCCTTAGGGACGAAGAGTGGGAACAAGCTCTGAAGAATCTATTTGAACTATCCTTATCTTCCTCACAATGCTTAACTCATTTATTATTCATAGATCCCACTATACCCCTTTAAAAAGACACTCTTGGGGTAAAGCAGACACGCCAGACTGTCCAAGGTGTACTACTGATACAGGTACACTTATACATACAGTTGCAAAAAAAAGTATGTGAACCCTTTTGGAATGATATGGATTTCTGCACAAATTGGTCATAAAATGTGATCTGATCTTCGTCTAAGTCACAACAATAGACAATCACAGTCTGCTTAAACTAATAACACACAAAGAATTAAATGTTACTATGTTTTTATTGAACACACCATGTAAACATTCACAGTGCAGGTGGAAAAAGTATGTGAACCTTTGGAATAACTGGTTGAACCTCCTTTAGCAGCAATAACTTCAACCAAACGTTTCCTGTAGTTGCAGATCAGACGTGCACAACGGTCAGGAGTAATTCTTGACCATTCCTCTTTACAGAACTGTTTCATTTCAGCAATATTCTTGGGATGTCTGGTGTGAATTGCTTTCTTGAGGTCATGCCACAGCATCTCAATCGGGTTGAGGTCAGGACTCTGACTGGGCCACTCCAGAAGGCATATTTTCTTCTGTTTAAGCAATTCATTTTTCCTTCGATGGTAGCAATCCGTCCAGGCCCTGATGCAGCAAAGCAGCGCCAAACCATGATGCCCCCAACACCATACTTCACAGTTGGGATGAGGTTTTGATGTTGGTGTGCTGTGCCTCTTTTTCTCCACACATAGTGTTGTGTGTTTCTTCCAAACAACTCAACTTTGGTTTCATCTGTCCACAGAATATTTTGCCAGTACTGCTGTGGAACATCCAGGTGCTCTTGTGCAAACTGTAAACGTGCAGCAATGTTTTTTTTTTAAACAGCAGTGGCTTCCTCTGTGGTATCCTCCCATGAAATACATTCTTGTTTAGTGTTTTACGTATCGTAGATTCGCTAACAGGGATGTTAGCCTATGCCAGAGACTTTTGTAAGTCTTTAGCTGACACTCTAGGATTCTTCTTCACCTCATTGAGAAGTCTGCGTTGTGCTCTTGCAGTCATCTTTACAGGACGCCCACTCCTAGGGAGAGTAGCAGCAGTGCTGAACTTTCTCCATTCATAGACAATTTGTCTTACCGTGGACTGATGAACAGCAAGGCTATTGGAGATTCTTTTATAACCCTTTCCAGCTTTATGCAAGTCAACAATTCTTAATCGTAGGTCTTCTGAGAGCTCTTTTGTGTGAGGCATCATTCACATCAGGCAATGCTTCTTGTGAAAAGCCAACCCAGAACAGGTGTGTGTTTTTTATAGGGCAGGGCAGCTGTAACCAACACCTAGCTCTTGGAGATCTCATTAGTCAAGGGGTTCACATACTTTTTCCACCTGCACTGTGAATGTTTACATGGTGTGTTCAATAAAAACATGGTAACATTTAATTCTTCGTGAGTTATTAGTTTAAGCAGACTGTGATCGTCTATTGTTGTGACTTAGATGAAGATCAGATCACATTTTATGACCAATTTGTGCAGAAATCCATATCATTCCAAAAGGGTTCACATACTTTTTTTTTGCAACTGTATGTTGTGGCAAAGTCCTAAATTGCATTACTACTGGGAGGGTGTTTTTGATATTTTAAATTCGCTATGTTTCACACAAATTCACTTTGAACCAAAAATAGCTTTGCTAGGGATTATATTGGAAGGCACCATCCCAGCTGAAATGCATGTGATGTGGCTCATAAAATTATACTACAAAAATGGATATCAAAATATCCGCCAACGATAGATCAATGGATTAGGGCGATTAATCCTAATTTAAGACGAGAGGAATTGGCATATAAACATAGGAGGAGCTCTAAAAAAATCTTCAAAATTTGGCATTGGTGGCTAGTCTCGAACTTGTCTGAACAATCAGTTGAGTGAATAAATGATACTGAAGAAAGCTGATAATGATACAAGAGGGGGATAAGCATAAGTATATATATTACATTAGGGAGTATTAATGAGAAGAATGGTCTTGAGTGAAGAAGGAAGCGTAGTCTGGTGGGCGCAATTAGGCAAAATAGGAAATGTGTTTTTTTATTTTTTTTTGGTGCGGTGTGATGGAGGGTGGGTTTGTGGGAAATGTATGTGTATTTTTTTTTTACTTTTGCATCTTGTTATTTTATGAAAAAAACTATAAAAAATTATCTGATTGAAAAAAAAAAATTCTGGAATAAATGACTACATTGAAATTGTAGTTTTTCTGGAATAATACAAGGCCCTTATAAAGATCTATAGTATTCCAAATAATGGTAGACCTGAAGGTGATATTGGGCAACTGGTATCACAGTGGAATCACCACAGGTCACAGACGTATAGAGACATTTGTCTATATTAGGCCCGGTTCACACCTGAGCGTTTTGAAATAGAGGGCAGAATTATTTCTTAATGGCACTCCAAACGTAGTGTGATTTTGCCACAATAAATATTTGATGACATTATGAATCTTGAGGCCACACACTCAATTCACAGAAGATTGAACATCAATCTGGTAGAACTTCTAAAAGGTTTGAACAAAGGACGAGGTGGTAGCCTTATAAAGCTGGGCTACAGAGGCCTGGTGCCGAAATACCAAGGAAACTCCAAACAATCTTGTGGAATGTGGACGTAAAAGAGCAAGAGGTGATTTTTCCTTGAGAGTGTAAGCTCTAAAAATTAGATTTCTTATCCATTTCGTGATGGTAGACTTAAAAACAGGGTATCCCTTGCAAGGACCAAAAGACAGGAAAAATAGGAAATCTGTCTGTCTCATCAAAGCTGTAGCTTTGAGGTAGATTCTAATGGCTCTGACTACGTCCAGGCAATGAAAAGAGATTCCCTTTGGATGCTTTGGAACAGGGCATAGGGAAGGTAGGACTATGTCCTTCTTGAGGTGTAAAACAACCTTGTCTTTGTGAAGTAGGAGGGAGGGCCCCTTACAAGAAAAAGCCGCCAACTCAGAGACATGTCAAACAGAAGTGATAGCAACCAAAAAAGCTATTTTGTGGGAGAGGTCATCTAAGCACATATCCTTGATGGGTTTTAGAAGTGGTTTCTGAAGGGCAGAGAGAACCAAGTTGAGACCCCAAGGAAGCACAGGGTTTTTCAATGGGGAATTAATGTGAGATACATCTTGAATAAAAGTGTTTACAAGGGAGAGCAAAGCCAGAGATTTTTGAAAACCTGTCCTTTCAGAGTGCTTAAAGTGGTTGTAAAGGTTCATGTTTTTTCACCTTAATGCCTCCTATGCATTAAGGTGAAAAAACATTCGGCGATTGCAGGCCCCCAGCCCCCCAGCCCCCCACGTTTACTTACCTGAGCCCTCAAAAATCCTGCGTCAAGAACGCGCTTGATGTCGGCCAGGTCTTCTCAGCTGTTCACGACTCTTCATTGGATAGATAGCAGCGCAGCCATTGGCTTGCGCTGCTGTCAATCAACTCCAATGATGCGAGGGCCAGGGCCGAGTCCTGTAGTCGGCGGCTTATGGACGCCGGATACAGGACTCAGGAGCACGCCTGCAAGCTAACCCCCTTGGAAGAGTGCTTCCCAGAGGGGGTTAGCTGATGCCAGGAGGAGCAGAGACAGCCGCCGAGGGACCCCAGAAGACGTGGATCGGGGCCACTGTTTGCAAAACGAGCTGCACAGTGGAGATATGAAATACAAGGGAATGAGGCTGCGCTAGCAGGTGTGAATCACCACTAGGGGTGTAGGTGAAACAAACAAAAGTGTATAAAACAGATTGTGCAACTATAGTAGCAAAATTGCTGGTACACGTGACTCACCACTAGGGAGTGGTGTAATTGGTGCAACTAAGATGGCTAATAAACGTAACTCACCACTGTGAGTATAAGTGAGAAAACAATCCCATATATGATATTAAACAAACGGTTTGAACAACAATGGTTACAAAATAATGATTGAAAAAGTCAATATTCAATATTATGAGGTTGGGATGAATTGCAGGTAGTCCTAGAGGGATGATCCCCTTAAGAACCCTACTCACCAAAACGATGTGACCCACGGCTTTGCAGTCCTAGGGTCTAGATACGCATTAATAGAATGGTGAGATGGGTGGTGTCAGAAATCCTAAGAGATACTTCAAATGGTCCAATGGAGACTCCAGTTGAATGTGGGTGCCGTGAAGAGGAAAAAAGGAACATACATGTGTAGTATCGCC
Organism: Lithobates sylvaticus; assembly: GCA_028564925.1. Taxonomy (NCBI): domain Eukaryota; kingdom Metazoa; phylum Chordata; class Amphibia; order Anura; family Ranidae; genus Lithobates; species Lithobates sylvaticus. The sequence continues at coordinate 262,450,810 of CM053026.1, forward strand.
GTGCTAAACCTCTGCAATGCTAAACAATAGTAACTCACTACTGAGCAGACTTGGATCAGCGAGTTCCGGGTGCGCGCTTGGCGTGCGCTCCAAGCAGAACAGGAAGCAGGCGTCACAGGCTTACTGGCCGGAAATTGCGTCTACGCGTTTCGCCCCTCCTCCAGGGCGTCATCAAGGACATCACTTCCGGCTAGCATTTGGAGGTTTTTAAGAATAGCGCAGCCTCATTCCCTTGTATTTCATATTTAAGGTCCTTTTAACCTTTTAGGCAGCAGCAGCAGTATCGTTTGCAAATTATCGCATGGTGTTATGCGTTTTTCACTTTTTATGTTTATTTAGCATTCTTTGGCGCGGGTATTAAGTTTTGTTTATTATTTTTCGCACAGTGGAGATAAGTATGACATGTTTGTTATTTAAAAGAAAAAAAAGTGAAGCTTTACAACCCCTTTAAGGCCATGTTCTGGTGAAGACCTGCTTGTAGGAAGGTCAGAATGTGAGGGCACAGAGTAATCTTTGCCATTGAAGTGCCTGTGTTCACACCAGGCAAAAAAGCATTTCCAGGTACAATAGAAGATCTTCCTGAAAGTGGCTTTAGTTGCTTTTAGCAAGGTAGGAATAACAGACTCAGAGACCCCCCCTATCTTTCAGGGCCTGTACTTCAAAAGCCATGCAGTTGAAGCCAGAGACTGAGAAGCAAGATGAAATAGAAGGCCCTAAAACAGCAGATCTGTCATCTGTCATCTGTCAGGGGTCATCTGCTAAAAGTCGTAGTAGTAGTAGTTTGCGTACCAGTTCCTTATGGGCCAGTTTGATGCAACAAGAATCACTGTTTTCCTCTCTTGCTCTATCTTTTTAAGCAGATGGAGGGAAGGCTTAGATTAGCTTGAACTGGACAAGGGAGCTATCAATGCATCCAAGACCAATGTCATAGGATCCTTGGTCCTGGTTTCAAAACAGAGGTAGTTTATGATTGAATCTGGAGGCTAGGATGTCTACATCCTGACACCCCCTTTTTTGGCTTATAAGATTAAAGATGGTTGGGTTAATTACCCTTGATCCAAGCAGTGGTAATGTGCTTTCCAGTTGTTCACTCTTGTGGACTGCAGAGATCCCTTGACAGTTTGTTTCTGTCCAGGAATATCTGATTGGCTTCCTTCAAGGATGCACAACTCCTGGTGCCCTGTTGGACGTTGATGTAAGCCACAGCCGCAGCATTGTCAGACTGCAGCCTGAATGGGTGTCCTCGCAAAAGCAGGGTCAAGTATTGCAGAGCCATCCAAACTGCTCTGAGCTTCAGCATGCTGATCAGAAGCTTGGCTTCCACAGGTGACCATGTTCCTTGGACTGTGAGGGACTGGAGCACCCCTCCCCAGTCTAAAAGACTGGCATCTGCTGATATCACTTTCCAGTGATAAGGAAAAAAATACTTTTCTATTGTTAAGTCTGGGCTAGAGATCCAAGTCATGGAAATCCTTGCTTGGATAGACAGCAGCATTAGCAGGCCTGAGAGAATGGCCATGCTTGTTCCAGGTTGACAAGATATTGTGTTGGAGAGGTCTTGAATGAAATTGGGAAAATCGGAAGGAGACTACTACTATGAGGCCTAAAAACTTCATGGAGAATCTCATTATGGTATGTCTTTTTGACCTCAATTCTCGAGCGTGGGCTCTGAGAAAAATAATTTTCTGTTGACCTTAATTCTCGAGCGTGGGCTCTGAGAAAAATAATTTTATTTTTTTAGAAGAAAAACCTTTGTTTGAGATGTTTCCAGGGCCAGACTCACATATTCCAGGCAAAGAGAAGGTTAAAGAGCAGATTTTTTTTTTAATTGATTACCCAACTAAAAGCAAGGATCATCCTGATTGTCCTGTGAAAGTTTGCCGACAACTAGAAGGGAGAGGAGACCTTCAAGAGCAGGTCGTTTAGACGACATGTGACATGGATGCCCTGAGTTCTGAGAAGGGCAAGAAGTGGTGCTATGATCTTTGTGCATACAATGAAAGCATGGGATAGACGAAAAGGCAGTGTGACAAACTGGAAGTAATTGGCCCTGCAAAGTGCAGAAAGTTCTCATGAGGTGGATAAATGTGAACATGCAGAAAGGCACCTTGAACGTCTACAGATCTTGAATGTCTACAGATGACTTGTATTCCCCTTGTTTTAGAGAGGCAATTACCGACCTTGTGGATTCCATGCAAAATTTTGCAATTTGTATTTGTTAGGGGATGTTAAGTCCAGTATATAGCAAATCTGTCTTTGGTTTAAAAGAAGAAAGCAGTAAGGGGTTAGAATTTTGAACTCGATCAGCGGCAAGGAGAGACAGAATAGAGTAAAACTTTGCAACATATCGCTTTGACAAAAGTCAATCAAGCAATTGAATTCTGTTGGAAAATAATTGAATATATAACTATATACAGTATACCACAGCGTAAACAAACCCAAATGTAGTAAAATAAAGTGCTAATACTGTGCACAAAACATGTAAACAGAAAGAAGAGTGAAAAAAAAAAAATTTGTGAACAAGCATGTGGCCAGTGAACGTTTATTTATATTTATTTATTTATATTTTATTTCATTTTTTATTTTCATTATTTAGATTTATTATAAATGTTTTATATTTAATTTTTATTCATTTTTTATTTAATTACATTATTTCTATTTTATGTGTTTTTAGTTTCACCAGTATTGACTAAAAATGTATGTGTTTGGAATGTATCACATTCATTGCTTGTTTTAGTTATACAATATCTGTCAAGGATTTTTAAGTATCCAGCTGTATTAATTCTGTTAACACGTCTGCCATTAAGGAAGTATTCCTGTCTGGGTGTTTTTGAAGCGGAGCGCACCCAGGGGAAATTAGGTCATGGTCAAGTGAGCGGGTTGAGCCCAAGCATTACGTTTTAAAATTCTGTGAATGAGGAAGTGTTCCTGTTTGGGTGCATTTGAGTACAGGGAAATTAGGTCACGGTCATGTGAATGGTCAGAGTCCGCACATGGCTATTTTTTCCACAGTGATGCAGGAAGTCTTGGTCTTTGATAACGCCCTGTGGAAGGGGCGAAACGCATCAGTCGCAGACTACGGCACCACAGTGACCTCAAGTCGACTTATGTTTGAATGCAGCTAAGGTCGTGAGAGAACATGTTGATTCTTGAAACGAGCGGACTGTCTGTTGATACTACATTCTTTCGTTTTTACCATGGAACATTGTAAGCTTGAATTTTATTGAATAAACAAGATGTACTACACTACGTGGGCTCTATCTCCATATGTCCGAGTTTGGAACACCACAGGAAGAATCGTATCTTGGAGTTGGCGTCCCATCACCCTGCTCACCAGACTAAAGCCCCATACACACGGTCGGACAATCCGCGGACCAGGTCGGTCGGATCCTGTCCGTCATACTTTGTCTGATGTTGGTTTTGCGTACACACGGTCGGACAAAGTTGTCGGAAAATCCGATCATTCTGAACGTGGTGACGTTTGTTGCCTACGACGGGACTACGTAGAGGCTAGTAGCCAATAGCTTTGGTCTTGTAATGTGATCTGAGCATGCGTAGCACTTTGTCCGGTCGGACAACCGTACACACGATCGGATTTGGTGTGATCGGACCGTGTTGTCGGCAAATCTTTCCAGCAGGAGATAAGACTTTGTCCGTCAGACAATCCGACGTACACTGTCCGATGGTGCATACACACGGTCTGATTTTTCAACAACATTGTCCGATCGGACAGAATCCATGAAAAAGTCCGACCGTGTGTATGGGGCTTTAGCCTGTTTGACCCACAATGCAGTACTGCTAGGGGGGGGGGTGGTGCATGTTACCATTTATGTGAATACCTACTGTGACGAACCTTTGTCATCAAAAGGATTATGTCCGCCATAAATGCTTCCTTTGTCCAGAACCAGCACTATATAAAACCTTTTAGCCCACCCCGTCACCAGCCGTAACTCAGTGTAGGGTGAACAACAACATAAAACTCCTTTATTCAAGCACGTTACCACAGATATACAACTCAGAGACACTCCCCCCCACCCTTGGATTCAGGGGGGGGGTAAACTGTCCAATCACAATAGACACACAGGTCAGGTGAATTTAAATTTCTCATAAGTAAACAGTCTTATCAGCAGGGAGAGCTATTGGAGGAATTTGCCCCCACCAATCTCACAGGTAATCTACATACACATCCCATAATATCCAAGGCAGACAGACACAATAGAAAATTGGAATGATCACAGCAAAAAGTCCACAACAGCATGAGACAACACACAATATTATACATATATACAACATTCCAGTGTGGCTGTACAGTGTGTCTAAATAGCACAGATCATAATGGGGTTCTCAGTCACCCTGTGCCCCTAATGGACGCAGGGTGATTTACACATAAGAGGGGCCGGGGAAGCTGGACACAGAGTCTCCAGAGCTCTCCAAGGTAAGCTGAGTTCCACAAACCCCCCACCCAAAGTGACTCCTGTCACACCTACTATTGCAGAACTTTGGGAATCGTCAGCACAGCAGCACTTGTGAAGGAGGCTTTGCAATTTGAACTTTATTCACGCAATTTTGCACATATATTTGAACTTTCACTAGCCACATGCTTGTTCACTAATTTAGATTTTTTTTCACTCTTTTTTTCTGTTTACATGTTTTGTGCACAGTATTAGCACTTTATTTTACTACATTTGGGTTTGTGCTGTGGTATATATAGTTATATATATAATTATATATATATACACAATTCTTTTACATATGTTTGACTTTTGTCATGCACAGCAGCGGCAAGTTTAATCCCAATTTTACACGTAGCGTGGGTGATTGATGGTTTAATAATAAATTGAATTCTGTCGAGTGGGGACTACCACACACCGATAAAAATGTTGCCAGTCCATGCACAAACAGTTCATTCAATGCATGCCCGTATTTAGTGCTATGTGCTAGCAGAGACATGCAGCATGCAGCAAACCTGCAATGGTAATCAATGTTGTCACCTTCAGGCCAATACAGTGTAAAGCTGGCCATACACCATACAATTTTCTTATTCAATTTTATTTAGACATTCAACTATGTAGTACAAGGGCCTCCCTGATTGCATATGAATTGAAAGTGGTTAGGTTTGACCTCCTATTATATGGTTTTGGTAAATCTAAAGGAAAGTTGTACAAGAAAATTGTATAATGTATGGCCAGCCTAAAAGGGAATACAAGAATGCCTGAACAGATTAACAAATATTCTCTGAGGTAAAACTGCTCACACATGCTGTATGTATTTCCATTGTGTATTTAGCTGTTTGACTGGAGTTACCCAATCAGATACGAGGTTTGGCAGCTAAACATTTTGGGCATCAGTTTGCAGAAAGCTTTTTTTGTGCTCATTAAAATGATATAAGTATTATCTTTCTATATTTGTGGTTAGTATTAATTTTAAACAGGGTTTTTTATCTTATATTTGTTGTTATGCTTGTTTGCCCATGCATATGGCACACTCTGTTATTTTAAGTATTTGATAAAGCAACCCCATAAACATATACAAGACAAATAAGCCAAACACATTACAAAATATCTCACTAGGGACAAGTTTGAAATAGTTTAGAATCAGGTTTGGGTGCAATCCCGAAAGCCAGCTGTCATTCCTGGTTCAGTGAGTTGCAGGCAGGGAATTCATTGCCATGCATCTGATGTTACAAATGGGCAGGGATGCTCATTGACCTAATAGGACTACATGGCTAATGTCTTTGACCTAATATGGCTATTAGGTCAATGATGTCATGAGCATCTCCACCCCTAAGGTCAGATGCATGCTGGGGAATTTCCCACCTGCAGCTCATTGGACTAAGACTGACAGCTGGCTTCCTGGTTCAGATAGGAACCGGGTTCCAAACAAATGCAAGCTCATTCCTACTTCTCACCATATAAACAAGGATTCTCTGCATCATATCTGGAACACTGGATGGGGCTTAGGCTGCTGCACCTGTTGCATTCTCCATAGGGAATTATACACATATAAGTTGCTGCAAATTAACTATTGTATTAGAAGCTACATGATTCAATTTTCTTTAAATTTACCTTCAACTATGTTTTGCAAGGGCCTGCCTTTGTACAAATTGAGAGTGTTTAGGTTTGACCTCAAATTACACGGTTTTGGTAAATCTAAAGGAAAATTGTATAATGTATGGCCAGCTTTTGTCTGCATGAGAATCATACCTTTGTTTTAAAATTAGGATATATTAACCTGTGGTTCTTAGCTATCAAAACACCTGGAATAAGACCTGTCTCATACTAGATTCACACCTATGAGCTGCCTTAACAAGCATTAGCACAAAGCATGGTAATGTGTGTTATGTTGTGCTGCCATTTAATCTGAAAGGCCACCCTAATGCACATATACAGAAATCAAAAACCCACCTTCACAATATTTGCACCACAGCGCACAGTTGAATAATCTGCATGCTGTGGAGCATTTTTTGCGCAAGCAGTAGTGTGAATTGGCACTACGTTTCTGTACTGTAATGCCCTGTACACACGACCGGTTTTGCCCTCGGAATAAACTCTGAAGGTTTTTTAGACGGAATTCCGCTCCAGCTGTCTTGCATACACACCAAATTCCGACCGTCCAGAGCGCGGTGACGTCCAACACGTACAACAGGACTAGAAAATGGAAGTTCAATAGCCAGTAGCCAACAGCTTCCGTCTCGTACTTGCTTCAGAGCATGCGTGATTTTGGGGGCGTCGGAACAGCATACAGACGAGCGTTTTTTTCCGCTAATAAAAAAAGCTCCGCTCTGGCGGAAAAATTTAGAACATGTTCTCTATCTAAGTCCATCTGAATTTTCGACAGAAAAAGTCGAATGGGGCATACACACGGTCGGAATATCCAATGAAAAGCTCCCATCTGACTTTTTCTGTCGGAATGTCCAACCGTGTGTACAAGGCATTACATAGCAACAAGTCAGATTCCAGTTTTCACTATCCACCATTTTTTTGTTCAAATTTGAATTAAATGTGGTGCCATGAGGAAATACAAACTATTCAAGGCAGTTTTTGCTTCAGGCACATTAGTTCCCAAAGAAGATGCTTGAGAAGTTGTCCATAGAAGCAAACTAAAGACTGAGGTACATGGGCACACAGCTTTGCTGGAGGAGTTGCAGCATGAAGCTTAGTGTTTGGTTCTGGGTCTGAGTTCAGTTTTTCCAGGGAGCTGCTAAGTACATAGCTATTCACCTCTTTACATAAGCGCTATGCACAGAGATTCTAGCCAAGATACTCATGAAACATTTTAGGTTTCAGGTATGCTTATCCTAACGTAAAGAGTTGGTTTAATGCTGCTTGTATGGCCCATTAAACCCTAAGTGGTGTGTGACCTGAATGAAGATGGACACCTGCATTAGCACTGAACTCCAGTGAAAAGAACCTGGCCTTGGCGTCCCTTTGTACCCTGAAGCAGCCATGCTCCACACGGGGGGTCAGTGAAAGCTACCAGAATACCTGCATTCAAACTATGCTTGACATTGCTATAAACAAAAAATATACATATTCCACATAACAATCTCTAGTTTTAATTTCCAGTTTACCTTTGGATGCAGTTTCAAGTTCAGGTTCTTCTTGCTTGGTGTCGGTGTTATTCTGCCCAACCTTGTTAGTTGCTTTCCTTGCCTCAGTCCTTATGGGTCCCCTCCCCCTCTTGTTCCTTTTTTTCCTCCTTCCTCTTCCAGTCTTATGGGATAAATCAGCAACCTGACTCCAAACTGGATGTTTTTCTTTTTCTGGGTGTTTTTTTGTTTCATTAGATGGAACCTCAACATTTTCTGTTGCAGTGTCCTCTTCTTTTTCCCCTTCCTTTTGTATCCTTGATGTCTCCTGGCCATCCGCCCATGTTCTGCCTTTCCTGGTCAGCGAAGATTCTCTTGAATCACAGACCTCCGGCAGAGTGTCCAGTGGCTGTTTGGCTTCTTTAGGTGACTGATTTGAAAAGTCCGACTGGGATTCACTTTGACAACTATCTGCAGAACTGGAACTATTATTTGTAGATGTTTCTGTTTGTTTTTCTACCTGTAGTTGCAAACTGTCTTCAGTTGGAATTCTTTGGCAATCAGAAGCATCTCCAGTGGCTTCTATAGAAATCAATTCCTCTCTTTCCTTAAGGCTATCAACTTTTAAAGAACATTCTTTAAGTGTCTCTGATAAGCGGTCCTCTTCCTGAGAACCTTTTCTGCTAACAGATCTCTCAGTAACCCAGGAAGGTGCCCTGTTTTCCTCTGAACAGTCTTTATCAACCCATAACTGTCTCTCAGAAGAACCCCAAACCCGTCTCTGAGTAATTATGTCTCTCTCTTGCCTTTGAAGAAGATCTAAACCTTTTCTCCACTCAGCCAACACATCAGTCTCATTGGAATAACTTGTTGTCTCAACATCCCAGTAATTCTGTCCCTCTGCTGCAGACTGTGCTTGGTCTTCAGCTTCTCCTGTGCAAAATCTGTCTTCCCATATCTCCTGGGATCTTCCCTTTAAAGTGCTCAAAGAACCTACCTTTCCTGGCTTCTTTTGATGCAGCCATGCCTGGTGTCCTTTCTTTTTACCTTTTCTACTTGGGGCAGTCTTGGCTCGTGATGCCCATGTGTCTCTGGGACTTTCAACTTTTCCTACTAATTCTGCATGTGGTGGGCTGAGTTCAACATACTCCCCCTCTACTGAGTCTGTCACTATGCCAGAGACGGGGGATACAGCACCATCTCTCCAGCCCATAGTCTCATTTTGATTATTTGAAAATGACAATTGAGCACCAATTTTGGGGTCCGCCAAATCTCCTATGGCAATCCCTCCATCACCGGGGCTTCTGTATTCTAGTGGTGGCATTAGAGGCCCCGGAGTGCATTTTCTTCCTACAATGAAGCCTTCTTTGTGAATGAAACGGGGATAAATTATTTCAGACCATGGTAGACGAAGGACTTTTTCCTCTACGGCTGCTAGACAGTTTTCAAGACGCACAGTACTACGGTCTTTATTGATACTGTTAAGCCATTCAGCAGAAAAGAGAAATGAATGAGAAGATTCAGGCACCACAATCTCCTGGACACCACTTCCATCTTGAGAAAGGCACTTTAGTACAAGTCTTGGAGAACATTCCAAGTATGGCACCACTTGCAAGTAGAAATCACCATTTTTCAGAAAGTGCCAAGGAAGGGATGACAGCTGAATGAGGACCTTCTCACCAAGGCAAAGTGGCCAGCCTTCATGGAAGAAGAGAAACCCACTGTACTGAGACTGGAAAAAAAAGAGTATTGTCAGGGATTAAAATAAAAAGAAAATGTAAAAGAATGCAGTAATAAAAGACAATACATAGACAAGTACAAATGCAACAAGTTTAAAGCAATTTCCAGTGATGTTGAGTTCCCTCTCTAACCACCTACTAGTCAGAATAAAAATTTATAAAATATCAAAATGTAAATTGTATGTGTATAAATGTATAAAAATGTATAAAATCATTTAAAAGGGCACAACTTAACAGTCAACTGAGAAAAATCTAAAGTACAAATCAATGATGCTAAACAGGGATGCTTGTTATCAGGGGCTGTTATAATACTAAACAGATCACACCAGTCCACAGTAATCTTTTTAACATAGAATTCAAACCAAAGAAAAATAGGTAGTATAGATATAGATATCATATATATATAAATATATATATATATATATTTTTTTTTTTTAGTTTATTTTTATTTTTTTTCTTTACAGGTCATAACATTTTTAGAATTTGGGGAGGAAATATTAAGCCCTGGTACAACAAATACCAGAACTTTAATAATAGTGCTGTGATTTTTTATTTTTTTTTTACTTATTTACAGGATGAAATTGTCACATCTTGAAAAATGGGACTGAATAAGGATTTCTTTATTTTGGAATACTGAGATATCAGCTCCTTTCCAACCTTACAAATTCATGCCTCTTGATGGGCCTACACTTCTGATGGGCCTAGGGCAAATACCTTTTTTGCCCTGCTTCGAAAAAAAAAAAGATGGATGTTATGCTTTTGAAGCTGGTAAAACAATTGTCTCCATTTGAAACGGTTGTTTCGTATTGATATGGTTGCTGCCATATTGAAAACTATTACTGAGTGTCACCCCCCTTAGTGCCCAGCTAGCTGATATATCTTGGATGGAATTATCTCTCAACAAAGTTAAATACCGTAATTCACAGCCACATCTGTGGCTAAAAAAGGATTCCTCAGGGTCCATTTACACCATTGTGGTGTATTAGCACACGCTTATTATATGTCACATTACCATGTCTTATGCCACACAATAATGTCCATTGAAGAAGCCCATTTATTTGAATGAACTGACAAACACACCAAAAAAGCACGTCTAATTTTTAGCAGCACACTGCACCACAACACATGTCCGTTGGCATGGTGTGTTGGTAAGCCATTAAAAATGAATGGCACTGCATTACACCAATGCATGTAACGTTGGGAGTATTAAAGTAGAACTTCAGACTAAACTTTTATCTAGTTTTTCACAGAGTGAGGAAGAGGTGGAAACTTCTCATTAGGAGCTATACATTCATTATTTGTCCTAGCAGTCACTGTCACCAAGACAAAATGTGGTTGTAAATTCAAAATTTTAGAGCTGACACCGAAACAAGAGGTGATGGGAAACCTTTCAATAGGGAAACCTGTTCAAGCGACAGTTATCAAAGATATTTTCCCCTTTGATTTTGGTGAGAGTTCTTATGTCTCAGGGACAGAATGTGAGGGAAGTTCTTGATGGGTTCAAAGACAACAAATAAAACAGTTATGCTCACTTTAGCTGAAACACAAAAATAGGCTCCTCTGGAGTTCTGCTTAAATATTTACTGGACTGGGTTTTCTAAGAATTACTGTAGAGTGAAGTGAGACTTACACATGCCTGATGTTGTACATTTTGCAGAATTCTCTTGGCTGGTATGAGGAATTCAAAGGTATATCTGAGAGGATCCTCACGATAAGTCCTCTCTAGTACTGAGAACACCTGGGTCAGGAGAGTCGGAGCGGTCACTTCAAAGGGAGGGTACAGGGATGACAGGGTGCTCTGTAAGCAATCCTCCACTGACTGAGGGGTCTGAAAAACATAAAAGTGTCACCAATCACCCTTTATACAGACAAAATTGATACATTTTAGGAGATACGCATACATTTTCACATTATCACAGTAGGGAACGTAGAAAGCTATTCAATATGAAAAAGATTTCCTCACAGATTCCTTTGGAAGCAAAAACACAGTCTAAAGCCTCATACACACGATCGTATTTTCGGCAGGGAATTGTGTGATGGCAGACTGTTTGCCTAAAATCCGACCGTTAGTACGCTCCTTCAGACAATTGTTGTCCAACTTTCGGCCAACAAATGTTGGTTAGCAGGCTAGTAAATTTTCCCCGGACAACGGTCTGTTGTCAGTTTTTGGTATCATGTGTACACAGTACATCAATGCTCACCAAACATGACATTAGCAGAATGTGCCCAAAGGGTGGTGCTTAAGAGCTGAAATTCCACGTAGTACGTCACTACATTCGTGTTTGTTGGCCGACAATTGTGTGCCGTTAGTATGCAAGACAAAATACAGGCATATGCCCTTCAGACAAAAGTCTGGCGCTTTGTCTGCCGAAATTCTGATCGTGTTTATGAGGCTTAAGGCTCCATAGCTTAAAAAAACGTTGCTTCTACAGGAGTTTTGTGTTCTGCCTGTAGAAACTACTCAATGTTATCCTATGTGTCCATGTACTTTAGAATGTTAAGAGGCATATTTTGAGTTTAAAGTTTAGAGGCAGAAAAGAAAACTCTTCTGGTTTGCGTTTCTGATTGGAGCTTGGAGGCAGAAAAAACGTAAAATTCTCCTAAACTCGTCTAAACTTTGTACAAAAAAATGCTCTATATGAGCGTTTTGTACCCTGGGGAGAACAGATGTTTTTTAAGCCCAGTGGGCATGGAGCCTAAGGCTCAAAAACTCTGCTTTTACAGGCGTCCGAGTTTTAGTTTTCTGCCTCTACACACCCCTCCATGTTAACCTATGTGTCCATCCACACATAGGCAAAACTAAAGGCAAAACTTTTGTTTTAGTTTTGGATAGAGTGGAGAGGGATTTGAATGCTTGTCAGTTTTTATTATTGTCTATGTCTCATATTTGTCATGTTTAGCGTTATCATCAAAGTAAAAGAAAATCCCAAATTTTGAGTTGTCCCCAGAAAAGTAATAGAGGGAAAATCTTCCAATGGGGACACTAGTTCTGGTGATCTGGGGGTCCCCAAGGAATTCCCTTAATTTGCAGGGATTTCCTCTCACTTCCTGTTTGGCTATGGGACAGGAAGTGAAGGGAAATCTCCTGAAAATGGGACACAGATGGTGAAAAAAAAAAAAAAATTCAGACAGGGGTTATAACCCTGCCCTTGCTCTATCCAAAATGAAAACATAAATTGCCTATAGTTCTACTTTAACATTAGAAGGAGAAAGCTAGGTAGTATTTTTAAGTGAGTAAAAAGGGTAAGCAGCATTTTGTAAGTATTTTATCATGCCTTGTGAATGGAAACATATAATAAATAGACAGTGGGTGTTTTTCCAATTTGGCTGCAAAAGTGGACTCACACTTTAGTTTGTTCCCTGCAGAGGTTGTGCTAATTTTATTTTCCTTTAGCTAGTCCACAATATGCAGTTTGTCCCGAGGAGTCAGAACTTTTGCACACAGCTGTAAACAGTTATAGAGTGAATGGTGTAAGTTCAGTGTAGTGTATGAGCAGAGATTTGTGCATGGAAAGACGTCAGAATAAACTGTAATTGGACCTCCTGTGTGTGAGGCTGACTTTTGTATATTTAGAGAAACTTGCCTTGGGATCAAATTCTGCTTGCATGTAGCACTGGTGTCTGGGTCCTCCCACCCGGACCAGCTGTTTCCTGTCTCTATCTTGGCCATCAAAGCCCTAGCTTTTGTCCAAGTTTCAGTGAACTACTGAACGGGACTGAAGCGGACTTTAAAGAAACACTTTTGGACGAAGAAATAAACGGCGGGAGTCAAAAATCTCTCACCACAGACCGTAACATCTGAAAAGTTTCCGCTTTAGCTTCATGGACCTAAGTCACTACTATTTCTTTCCAACAGTTTTTCCAGTCAATGGTAGTGGACAAGTCCGAAAATGATTTCATGTGGAATGTTCTAAAATTTGCTAAACTTTTGTCTGGGTTTGAATCACTTAGCAAAGACTAAAGCTGGCCATACACCTATAGATTATCTGCAGATTTTCTATAGTTAGATGGAAAAAGTGCGACAGATTTCTCCATGTTCGCTAAACTGTGTGGATGGAGGAATCTCCCACTTTTTCCATCTAACCATAGAAAATCTGCAGATAATCTATAGGTGTATGCCCAGCCTAAAGCCTCGTACACACGATCGGATTTTCAGCAAGGAATTGTGTGATGGCAGACTGTTTGCCTAAAATCCGACCGTTAGTATGCTCCTTCAGACAATTGTCCAACTTTTTGCCAACAAATGTTGGATAGCAGTCTGTTGTCAGATTTTACTATCGTGTGTAACCAAGTCCGTCACACAACAGTTGAAAATACAAACACGCATGCTCGGAATCAATGCTCACCAAACACGACAGAAGGTGCCCAAAGGGTGGCGCTCAAGAGCTGAAATTCCACGTAGTGCGTCACTTTGTTCATGTTTGTTGGCCGACAATTGTTTGCTGTTAGTATGCAAGACAAGTTCCTGGCACACGCCCTTCGGACAAAAGTCTGACGCTCTGTTGGCCAACAATCCGATCGTGTGTACGAGACTTAAAGCTGGCAATACACTGTTCGTTTTTTCGTTCAGTGAGCAAGCTACCTACGAGGTAGATGGAGTAATAACCCCCAGCTACAGCTGCTGATCGAGAAAAAATCTCCAACATGTCCTTTCATCAAAAGTAGTTGATCATACGGACAACTTCTGTCAAGCAGGTGAAGCCACATTTTTAACCAATGTATGACGAGGTTTTGACCCCCCCCCCCCCCCCCCTCACTTTGCGTCACAGGTGCCAGAAGGCTGTGGGAGCATTCACAGAGAACACCGCCACTTGGGCATTTGCAGTGGGAAGCCTGCTGTAAAGTTGCAAGGAGATACAACCGGCTTCCCACACACACTCGCCCGACCACAAAGTCATGCGACTTTCAGTGCAACTTTGGAGTTCCAACTTTGATACGACTTCAATGCCACAGTGTAAAAAGTCATATCAAAGTCGGACCAAAGTAGTACAGGAACCTTTTCTAAAGTCGGACAGACTTGTGTAGTATCAATTAAGATGGCTCTCATAGGGAAACATTGAATGAACACTGCGTTGGGGGCAGAGGACACTGCACTGGGGAGGGAGGGTACAGGATACTACTGTGGGGGGAGGGGGGGGGGAAGAGGAGACTACAGTGGGGGGTGGGGGGTGAAGGGGGCAGTAGACACTGCATTGGGGGAGTACAGGACACTACGATGAGGGGGGGGGGGCAGAGGATACTACAGTGGGGGGAGTGATGTGAAGGGGGCAGAGGACATTACATTGGGGGGAGGGGTACAGGACACTACTGTGGGGGAGGGGGGAGTAGGACACTGCTATGGGGGGAGGGGTACAGGACACTACCGTGGGGGAGGTGGGAGTAGGACACTGCTATGGGGGGCAGAGGACACTACATTGGGGGGAGGGGTACAGGACACTACTGTGGGGGAGGTGGGAGTAGGACACTGCTATGGGGGGAAGAGGACACTGCTTTGAGGGGATATAGAAAACTACTGTGGGGAGCAGAGGACACTACAGCATGGGGAGTGATGTAAAGGGGCAGAGGACAGTGCACTGGGGGGGAGGGTACAGGATACTACTGTGGGGGGAGGGGGAGGTCACTGCTTTGGGGGTTAGAGGACACTACAGTGGGGGGGGGGTGATGTGAAGAAGGCAGAGGACACTGTGTTGGGGGGGGTGGTACATGGCACTACTGGGGGGAAGGAGCGAGGAGGATGCTGATATAGGGGGTAGAGAACACTACAGTGGGGGGAGGGGGCAGAGGACACTACAGCATGGGGAGTGATGTAAAGGGGAAGAGGACAGTGCTTTGGGGGGGTAAAGGCCACTACTGGGGGGGGGGTGGGGGGACACTGCTATAAGGGGGTAGAGGACACTACAGTGGGGGGGGTGTGATGTGAAGGGGGCAGAGGACACTGTGTTGGGGGGGGGTAGAGGGCACTACTGGGGGGGGGGCAGAGGATACTGCTATGGGGGGCAGAGGACACAACAATGGGAGGGTGCCTAGCCCTCCACAGGGATCTTTGATTTCCTCCATGTTGTCCAGGTAGAGATCAACCTCTGAAAGTTTGCGTACCCCTGTTATAGAAAATGCTATTCTAATTGGTCTTACAATGTAATCTACCTATAGCAGTTGTGTATACACAATCGTGAGGTCAAACTAGGCAGAAGCGGACTCGTATCTTGTTACAAGTAAGCATGCACAAACAGAGAGAACGTACTGTCTGCAAAAAACTTGTGTCAGGGTTGAACAAAAAGTCAAGGTCCTGACATTGCTACGCAGCGTGCTAAACACTAAGCCATTTTTATTTTCCAGCTAGAGCCTGCCCAACAAAAGTGAAGAAGAAGCAACTCATCACCACCAAGCCAAGGGACTGTGGGCTGGATCTCCATGGAGAACATCAGAAGCTTAGCCCCTAAAGATGTAAAATGGACTTTGTGTTACTTTACAAGTTTGCCTGAACACATTCCTGATATGTCACTAACTAGTACTAACATGATGACACACTCACTATATCTGCTCCTCCACTGATCAGACCGCAACGTTGTAACTAGCAAGGTAAGAGGACTGAAGCAGGGGGCTGATCTGTGTCAGACATTTATGCACACAGACAAAAATGGCACAAGGACCTAGATTTAAATGACTTTGTGATCTTTGAGCCAACATCTCAGACCAGAAAGTAGATGCTGACCCTGGATAATGTCTGAACAAAGTTGGGGCTGTCCTTCAGGAAAGAAAAGACTATAAAGGCATTGTTGGGAGGAATATTGTGAACCCAGAAAAAGGGGACCAAATACCTGTGTTACACTTATTACATAAGCATAAATGAAAAAAAATAATATCTGATCCTAGATCCTCTTAAAGATTTGTTCTTTAAATATGTAGAAACAAAATAGACAAAGGACATATGCTACAGTGAGGGAAAAAAGTATTTGATCCCCTGATGATTTTGTACGTTTGCCCACTGACAAATGATCAGTCTATAATTGTAATGGTGGGTTTATTCTAACAGTGAGAGACAGAATAACAACAAAAATATCCAGAAAAAAACGCATTTCAGAAAAGTTATAAATTGATTTGCATTTTAAAGAGTAAAAATAAGTATTTGATCCCCTATCAATCAGCAAGATTTATGGCTCCCAAGTGTCTTCTATACAGGTAATGAGCTGAGATTAAAAGAACTCTCTTAAAGGGAGTGCTCCTATTCTCAGCTTGTTACCTGTATAAACTACACCTGTCCACAGAAACAATCAGATTCCAATCTCTCCACCATGGCCAAGACCAAAGGATGTCAGGGACAAGATTGTAGACCTACACAAGGCTGGAATGGGCTACAAGACCATCGCCAAGCGCCTTGGTGAGAGGGTGACAACAGATGGTGCGATTATTCGCAAATGGAAGAAACAAAAATAACTGTCAATCTCCCTCGGTCTGAGGCTCCATGCAAGATCTGACCTCGTGGAGTTTCAATGATCATGAAAACGGTGAGGAATCAGCCCAGAACTACACGGGAGAATCTTGTCAATGATCTCAAGGCAGCTGGGACCATAGTCACCAAGTAAACAATTGGTAACACACTACGCCGTGAAGGACTGAAATATTGCAGCGCCCGCAAGGTGCCCCTGCTCAAGAAAGCACTTGTACAGGGCTGTCTGAAGTTTCCTAATGAATATCTAAATGATTCAGAGGAGAACTGGGTGCAAATGTTGTGGTCAGATGAGACCAAAATCAAGCTCTTTGGCATCAACTCAACTCGCTGTGTTTGGAGGAGGAGGAATGCTGCCTATGACCCAAGAACACCATCCCCACCATGAAACATGGAGGTGGAAACATTACGCTTTGGGGGTGTTTTTCGGCAAAGGGGACAGGACAACTTCACTGCATCCAAGGGACGATGGATTCTTGGGTGAGAACCTCCTTCCCTCAGCCAGGGCATTGAAAATGGGTCGTGGATGGGTATTCCAGCATGACAATGACCCAAAACACATGGCCAAGGCAACAAAGGAGTGGCTCAAGAAGAAGCACAATAAGGTCATGGAGTGGATTAGCCAGTCTCCAGACCTTAATCCCATAGAAAATATGTGGAGGGAGCTGAAGGTTTGCGTTACCAAACATCATCCTCAAAACCTGAATGACTTGAAGAGGATCTGCAAAGAGGAGTGGGACTAAATCCCTCCTGAGATGTGTGCAAACCTGGTGGCCAACTACAAGAAACGTCTGACTTTTGTGATTGCCAACAGGGGTTTTGCCACCAAGTACTAAGTCATGTTTTGCGAAGGGGTCAAATACTTATTTCACTCTTTTAACCACTTGCCGACCGCCCCCTGTATATATACGTCGGCAGAATGGCACGTACAGGCAGAACCACGTACCTGTACGTGCCATTCTTCAGGCGCGTGGGGGGTCCGATCGGACCCCCCCCGGCCGGCGGGGACGGTCGGGATCGCTTCAGGAGCGATCCGGGATGAGGGGACGGCCAGTGGTTTCTGGCCACCCCCTCGCGATCGCTCCTGGCGAATCAGATGCTTCCTCTGTCTGTGTCAATCAAAACACAGGCAGAGGAAGTGATGTCACGCTCGGTGCGCCGGTCTATGTGACCGGAACGCCGAGCTGTGAACATCTAAAGGTTAGTGCACCAACAGTACACTGACACCAGTACACATAGGCACACAAAACACCCCCCTGTCACCCCCAGATCACCCCCCAGATCACCCCCTCCCCCCCCAGTCACAGTGTCACTAATTGCAGTGATCATTTTTTTACTGATCACTGCATTTAGTGTCAGTGTGACTGTAATAACTGTCAGTGCAGTTAGTTTTAGGTCCAAGGTAGCCCCCTACCCCCCCCTAATAAAGGTTTAACCCCTTGATTGCCCCCCAGGTAACCCTTTCACCCCCTTTTGCCAGTGTCACTAAGCGATCGTTTTTCTGATCGCTGTATTAGTGTCACTGCTGTCGCTAGGTAACCATTTTTTTTTTTTTAGGTAACCGCCATGTTTATATAGGTTCATAAATAGGTTTATAGGTCAGGTACCCCCATATTACAACCTAAATAAAGGTTTTAACCCCTGATTGCCCCTAGAGTTAACCCTTTCACCAGTGATCACTGTATAACTGTCACTGGTGACGCTGGTTAGCCAGTTAGTTATTTCGTTATTTAGGTTCCCCGTCAGGTTTTTATATAGCGTCAGGTACCCCCATATATTACCTAATAAAGGTTTTAACCCCCTGATTGCCCCTAGTTAACCCTTTCACCCCCTTTTGCCAGTGTCACTAAGCGATCGTTTTTCTGATCGCTGCATTAGTGTCGCTAGGTAACCATTTTTTTTTTTTAGGTAACCGCCATGTTTATATAGGTTCATAAATAGGTTTATAGGTCAGGTACCCCCATATTACAACCTAAATAAAGGTTTTAACCCCCTGATTGCCCCTAGAGTTAACCCTTTCACCAGTGATCACTGTATAACTGTCACTGGTGACGCTGGTTAGCCAGTTAGTTATTTCGTTATTTAGGTTCCCCGTCAGGTTTTTATATAGCGTCAGGTACCCCCATATATTACCTAATAAAGTTTTTAACCCCCTGATTGCCCCTAGTTAACCCTTTCACCCCCTTTTGCCAGTGTCACTAAGCGATCGTTTTTCTGATCGCTGCATTAGTGTCGCTAGGTAACCAGTTTTTTTTTGTATTACTGTTACGGGTGACGCTGGTTAGTTAGCTTTATTTTTTATACTGTCAGGGCACCCGCCATTTATTACCCAATAACGGTTTTAACCCCCTGATCGCCCGGCGGGTGATATCAATTAGGTTTTAGGGTCAAATAAGGTCTGCGTCGCCCCAGGTTAGTGCCAGTACCGCAAACACCCACGCGCAAAGCATACACCTCCCTTAGTGGTACAGTATCTGAACAGATCAATATCTGATCTGATCAGATCTATACTAGCGTCCCAGCAGTTTAGGGTTCCAAAAAAAACCGCATTGTTAGCGGGATCAGCCCAGATACCTGCTAGCACCTGCGTTTTCCCCCTCCGCCCAGCCCAGCCCAGCCCACCCAAGTGCAGTATCGATCGATCACTGTCACTTACAAAACACTAAGCACACATAACTGCAGCGTTCGCAGAGTCAGGCCTGATCCCTGCGATCGCTAACATTTTTTTTGTGGTAGCGTTTTGATTCAGTCGCTTCAGTCAGGAGCTTTTTTACCTGTGAATCTCAAAAAAAAAAAAAAAATAGTTGTCGTTTTATTGTTCTCTCTCTCACTCTATTCTCTCTCTATTGTTGCTCTTTTTTTACTCCATTCTATTCTGCAATGTTTTATCATGTTTTATCATGTTTTATCATGCTTGCTTTTCAGGTATGTAATTTTGTTTACTGTGTTTTAGTGTTAAGCATTTTTTTGTTTTCAGGTGCGCCATTCAGTTGCAACGCGGATTTATTTATCTTGACAGCAACAGCGTTTGCTCCCACGATACATAAAGCCGCGACTCCAACGCTGTAGGAGGTGATTTCACCACCACAGTTAAAAAAAAAGAGCATATATGCCGAAGCATGGGGGCAGCAGGGGGCGGGGAGGAGCGATTGGCTCCTAATGCCACGTACATACGGTCGAAATTCCGACCGTGTGTACACGGCATAACTTTTGCGGGAGGATGCCCCCATGCATCGGCATATATAAATGGTGCATGTATGCCCATCATTAGAAGTGGGTGGATGAAGGGAGGTATTCTAATGGTGGGCATACCCACCAATCAATCTCTTTTTTTCGTTCAGCCAAGAGGCTGCATGAAAAAAAAAAGATTACAATATATGTCCAGTATGTTGCTGGACTTTGAATGGTTATACCAGAATGATGCCTGCAGGTTTAGGTATCATCTTGGTATCATTCTTTTCAGCCAGTGATCGGCTTTCATGTAAAAGCAATTCTAGCGGGTAATTAGCCTCTAGACTGCTTTTACAAGCAGTGGGAGGGAATGTCCCCCCTCCCGGATATAAACCGCGCCATTGGGAAATTGGGAAAGCATTTTATCACACCAATCTTGGTGTGGTCAGATGCTTTGAGGGCAGAGGAAAGATCTAGGGTCTAATAGACCCCAATTTTTTCAAAAAAAGAGTACCTGTCACTGCCTATTGCTATCATAGGGGATATTTACATTCCCTGAGATAACAATAAAAATCATAACAAAGAAAAAAAATGGAAGGAACAGTTTAAAAATAAAATAAAAAAGCTAAAAATAAAAAAAAAAAAAAACAAAAAAAAAAAAAAAAGCACCCCTGCCCCCCCTTCTCTTGCGCAAAGGCGTACACAAGCGTTGGTCTGGCGTCATATGTAAACAGCAATTGCACCATGCATGTGAGGTATCACCGCAAAGGTCAGATCGAGGGCAGTAATTTTAGCAGTAGACCTCCTCCGTGAATCTAATGTGGTATCATGTAAAGGCTTTTAAAGGCTTTTAAAAATGTATGTAGTTTGTCGCCACTGCGTGTTTGTGCGCAATTTTAAAGCATGTCGTGTTTGGTATCCATGTACTCGGCCTAAGATCATATTTTTTATTTCATCAAAAATTTGAGCAATATAGTGCGTTTTAGTGCATTAAAATAAAAAAAAGTGTATTTTTTCCACAAAAAATGCGTTTGAAAAATCGCTGCGCAAATACTGTGTGGAAAAAAAAAATGCAACACCCACCATTTTAATCTGTAGGGCCTTTGCTTTAACATTATATATAGTGTTTGGGGGTTCAACGTAATTTTCTTGCAAAAAAAAATATGTTTTCATGTAAACAAAAAGTGTCAGAAAGGGCTTTGTCTACAAGTGGTTAGAAGAGTGGGTGACGTGTGACATAGGCTTCTAAATGTTGTGCATAAAATGCCAGGACAGTTCAAACCCCCCCCAAATGACCCCATTTTGGAAAGTAGACACCCCAAGCTATTTGATGAGAGCAATGTTGAGCCCATTAAATATTTTTTTTTTTTGTCCCAAGAGATTGAATAATGAAAAAAAAAAAAAAATATATATATTTTTTTTACAAAAGTTGTCACTAAATGATATATTGCTCAAACATGTCATGGGCATATGTGGAAATACACCCCAAAATACATTCTGTTGCTTCTCCTGAGTACGGGGATACCACATGTGTGGGACTTTTTGGGAGCCTAGCTGCGTACGGAACCCCAAAAACCAATCACCGCCTTCAGGCTTTCTAAGGGTGTAATTTTTTTATTTCACTTCTCACTGCCAATCACAGTTTCGGAGGCCATGGAATGCCCAGATGGCATAAAACCCCCAAAATGACCCCATTTTGGAAAGTAGACACCCCAAGCTATTTGCTGAGAGGTATGGTGAGTATTTTGCAGATCTCGCTTTTTGTCACAAAGTTTTGAAAATTGAAAAAAAGAAAAAAAAAAATTTTTTTTCTTTACTTTCTTCATTTTCAAAAACAAATGAGAGCTGTAAAATACTCACCATGCCTCTCAACAAATAGCTTGGGGTGTCTACTTTCCAAAATGGGGTCATTTGTTGGGGGGGGGGTTTTGTGCTATTTTGGCATTTTATGGCCTTCGAAACGGTGATAGGTAGTGAGGAGTGAAATCAAAAATTTGCACCCTTAGAAATCCTGAAGGCGGTGCTTGGGTTTCGGGGTCCCGTACGCGGCTAGGCTCCCAAAAAGTCCCACACATGTGGTATCCCCATACTCAGGAGAAGCAGCAAAATGTATTTTGGGGTGCAATTCCACATATAACTATGGCATGTGTGAGCAATATATCATTTAGTGACAACTTTTTGAAAAAAAAAAAAAATCTTTTTTATTTTTGTCTTTATTCAATCACTTGGGACTAAAAAAAAAAAATATTCAATGGGCTCAACATGCCTCTCAGCAAATAGCTTGGGGTGTCTACTTTCCAAAATGGGGTCATTTGGGGGGGTTTTGTACTTCTCTGCCATTTTAGCACCTCAAGAAATGAAATAGGCAGTCATAAATTAAAAGCGGTGTAAATTCCAGAAAATGTACTCTAGTTTGTAGACGCTATAACTTTTGCGCAAACCAATAAATATACGCTTATTGGCATTTTTTTTACTAAAGACATGTGGCTGAATACATTTTGGCCCAAATGTTTGACTAAAATTGAGTTTATTAGATTTTTTTTATAACAAAAAGTAGAAAATCTCTTTTTTTTTCAAAATTTTCGCTCTTTTTCCGTTTATATCGCAAAAAATAAAAATCACAGAGGCAATCAAATACCATCAAAAGAAAGCTCTATTTGTGGGAAGAAAAGGACGCAAATTTCGTTTGGTTACAAAATTGCATGACCGCGCAATTACCAGTTAAAGTAGTGCAGTGCGAAATTGAAAAAAGACCTCTGGTCCTTTGGCTGCCAAATGGTCCGGGGCTGAAGTGGTTAAATGCAAAATTAATTAATACATTTTTTGAAATGTGGTTTTCTGGACTTCTGCTTTCCGACCAGCCGCCGTCATTATACTGCGGCAGGTTGGCATGGCTGCGCGAATCGCCGAAGGTGTACGTCGACCGCTTTAAGAGCTATAGGGAGCGCGCGCTTCCGCCGGAGACGATGGTCGTGGCCGGCGGACGCAATATCCGCCGACGACCCGGGATCCCTCCTCAGAGAGCCAGAACGAGGATCTATCAGTGTAAACAGACAGATCCCCGTTCTGTCAGGGAAGTAGAGCGAGATCTGCTGTTCCTAGTAATCAAGAACAGCGATCTCTCTCTCCTCCAGTCAGTCCACTCCCCCCACAGTTAGAAACACCTCCCTAGGGAACACTTAACCCCTTGATTGCCCCCTAATGTTAACCCCTTCCCTGCCAGTGACATTTATACAGTATTCAGTGGCTATTTTTAGCTCTGATCGCTGTATAAATGTCAATGGTCCCAAAAAAGTGTCAAAAGTGTCCGATCTGTCAGCCGCAATGTCGCAGTCCTGCTAAAAATCGATCATCACTGACATTACTAGTAAAAAAAATAAAAAAAAATAAAAATGCTATAAATATATCCCCTAATTTTGTAGACACTATAAATTTTGCGCAAACCAATCAATATACTGTTATTGCGATTTTTTTTTTTTTTATCAAAAATATGTAGAAAAATACATATTGGCCTAAAGTGATGGCCTGGTTAATCCTTCTGGGGCTGAAGTGGTTAATCTGTCTCTCACTGTTAAAATAAACCTACTATTAAAATTATAGACGGATCATTTCTTTGTCAGTAGGCAAAAGTACAAACTCAGCAGGGGATCAAATACTTCTTCCCTTCATTGTACATCAGATATGTTTTACCTAAACCTATATGTTGGTGCTGCTTGACACCCACAAAGAAACTAACTTGGTAGAGTTCTGCTTTAAGAATAAGAAAACACAAAGCAGTGTATGCTGTACTTGGATTTGATGTCAGTATTCAGCATGTATGTCTGTGTGTGTCCTTTCTCAGCCATAACACCAGCTGCAAATCATTAAATGTATGAGATCACTTCTTCCTGTAGAGAGAGACACAGGGAGAAAGAGACAGACAGAGAGTGAGAGAGACTCAGGCAGGAGATCACTTCTTCCTGCCTGTAGAGAGGATGGGTGGGGGGCAGCTAGAGAAAGAGGAGAGAGTGAGAAGAGAGTGAGAGGAGATCACTTGTTCCTGTGCGGGGTAGGGGAATGACAGAGAAAGACAGAGCGAGAGAAAGAAAGGAGGCAAAGAGAGAGAGAGAGAGAGATCACAGTTCTTGCGGGGGGGGGGGGGGGGGGGGGTAAAGAGAGGAGACATAGAAGGAGAGAGTAGACAGAGAGAAAAACAGTGGAGACAGATGGTGAGAAGACAAAGGAGAGAGGGGAGGAAGAGACAGAGGAGAGAGGAAGAGACAGAGGAGAGAGGAAGAGACAGAGGAGAGGAAGAGACAGAGGAGAGGAAGAGACAGAGGAGAGGAAGAGACAGAGGAGAGAGGAGAGGAAGAGGAGAGAGGAGAGGAAGAGACAGAGGAGAGAGGAGAGGAAGAGACAGAGGAGAGAGGAGAGGAAGAGACAGAGGAGAGAGGGGAGGAAAAGACAGAGGAGAGAAGGGAGGAAAAGACAGAGGAGAGAAGGGAGGAAAAGACAGAGGAGAGAAGGGAGGAAGAGACAGAGGAGAGAAGGGAGGAAGAGATAGAGGAGAGAAGGGAGGAAGAGACAGAGGAGAGAAGGGAGGAAGAGACAGAGGAGAGAAGGGAGGAAGAGACAGAGGAGAGAAGGGAGGAAGAGACAGAGGAGAGAAGGGAGGAAGAGACAGAGGAGAGAAGGGAGGGAGAGACAGAGGAGAGAAGGGAGGAAGAGACAGAGGAGAGAAGGGGGGGAAGAGACAGAGGAGAGAAGGGGGGAAGAGACAGATGCGAGAGGGGGGTGAAGATATAGAGGAGGGGCAGAAACAGAGGAGAGAGGGGAGGAGACAGAGGAGAGAGGGGAGAAAAAGACACAGGAGATAGAGGGAGGAAGAGACAGAGGAGAGGCAGAAACAGAAGTGAGATAGAAGGAAGAGACAGCAGAGAGAGGGGCGACAAGACAGAGGAAATAGGGGGACAGAGGCAGAGGGGAGGAAGAGACAGAGGAGACAAGGGAAGCAGGGAAGCAGAGATGGAGGAGAGAGGGGTGGCAGAGATGGAGGAAAGAGGGGAGTTAAAAAAGTCAGGGGAAATAGAGAGAGATGAGACAGAGGAGACAGAGGAGAGAAAGGAGATCGGGGGGGGGGGGGGAGACAGAGGAGAGAGGGGAGCAGGAGAAGAGAGAGAGAGGGGGAGGGGTAGAGAGAGGAAGAGAGGGAGAGAGGGGAAGAAGAGACAGGAGAGAGAGGGGAGGAAGGACAGAGAGAGAGGGGAGGCAAGACAGAGGAGAGAGGGGAGGCAAGACAGAGGAGAGAGGGGAGGCAAGACAGAGGAGAGAGGAGAAGAAGAAGAGACAGGAGAGAGGGGAGGAAGAAACAGAACAGAGAGGGGAGGCAAGACAGAGTTAATGAGGGAGGCAGAGACAGAGGAGAGGCAGAGCCAGAGGGGAGGAAGAGACACAGGAGACAAGGGAAGCAGAGACAGAGGAGAGAGTAGAGGCAGAAATGGAGGAAAGAGAGGAGAGAGAGAGGACAGACAGAGGAGAGAAGGGAGGAGAGGAGGAGAGGAGAGAGAGGAGAGAGGAGAGGGAGAAGAGAGGAGGAAGAGAGGAGAAGAGAGAGGAGAGGCAAAGACAGAAGAGAGAGGGGCGACAGAGAAGAGAGGGGAGGAAGAGACAGAGGAGGGGAGCAGCGACAGGGGAGGGGGGAGGCAGAGACAGAGGAGAGAGGAAGAGATGGGGGGCCGAGACAGAGGAGAGAGGGGAGGCAGAGATAGAGGAGGAGAGGGGAGAGGAAAAGACAGAAGGGGGAGGGAGGCAGAGAGAGACAGAGGAGAGGAGGGCAGAGACAAAGGAGAGAGTGGGGGCAGAGACAAAAGGAGAGGGAAGAGAAAGAGGGGGTCAGAGGCAGAAGAGAGGCAGAGACAGAGGAGAGAGGGGAGGCAGAGACAGAGGAGAGAGGGCAGAGACAGAGGAAAGGAAAAGACGGGGGAGAGGCAGAGGACAGAGGGGGCAAAGACAGAGGAGAGAGGGAGAGACAGGGAGAGGAAGAGAGGGGGGAGAGGAGAGGAGAGGACAGGGGGGAGGGGGGAGCAAAGAGAGAGAGAGAGAGGGGCAGGGAGAGAGAGAGGGGTGGCAGGGAGACAGAGGGGGAGGGGGGGCAGAGACAGCGGAGAGGGGAGAGGAAAAGACAGATGGGGGAGGGAGGGGAGGGAGAGGAGAGGGGGGCAGAGACAAAGGAGAGGAGGGCAGAGAGAGGGAGGAGGAGAGGAGAGAGAAAGGGAGGAGGGAGAGAGAGAAAGACAGAAGGAGGGGGGGGAGAGACAGAGGAGAGGAGGGGCAGAGAGAAAGAGAGAGAGGGGGCAGAGACAAAGGAGAGAGGAGGGGGGGGAGACGGGGAGAGACAGAAGGGAGAGAGAGGGGAGAGGCAGAGAGGAGGAGAGAGGCGGGGGAGAGACAGAGGAGAGAGGGATGGCAGAGACAGAGGAGAGAGGGAGGGCAGAGACAGAGGAGGAGAGGAGGGAGAGGAGAGGAGAGCAGGAGGGAGAGAGGAGAGGAGAGAGGGAGGGAGAGGGCAGGGAGAGAGGGGGAGAGGAGAGAGAGGAGGGGAGAGGAGAGGGGGAGAAGGAGGGGAGAGAGGGAGAGAGGGAGGGAGAGGGAGAGAGAGGGAGAGAGAGAGAGAGAGAGGAGGGAGGGGGAGAGAGGAGAGGAGAGAGAGAGGGGGAGAGGAGGGGAGAGGGGGAGGGAGGGAGAGGGAGGGGGGAGGGAGAGAGAGGGGAGGGGAGGAGAGAGAGAGGGGAGAGGGGAGAGGGGGACAGGGACAGAGGAGAGAGGGGAGGGAGAGGGAGGAGGAGAGAGGGAGGGAGAGGGGGCAGGGAGGGAGGGAGAGGGGAGAGGGGAGGAGAGGGGAGAGGAGAGAGGGGAGAGGGGGAGGGAGAGAGAGAGGGAGAGGGAGGGAGAGGAGGGAGAGGGAGAGAGAGGGAGGAGAGGGAGAGGAGGGAGGGAGAGGGAGAGGGGAGGGGAGAGGAGAGGGAGGGGGGGAGAGGGAGAGAGGGGGGGGCAGGAGAGAGAGGGGGGGAGACAGGGGGAGAGAGAGGGGGCAGAGGAGAGAGGGAGGGGGGAGGAGAGGGAGGGGGAGGAGGGGAGGGAGAGAGAGAGAGAGGGAGAGGGGAGGAGAGAGAGAGGGGGAGGGGAGAGAGAGAGAGAGAGGGGGAGGGAGAGGGAGAGAGGGGGAGGGGAGGGAGAGAGGGGGCAGAGGAGAGAGAGGGGGAGAGAGAGGAGAGAGGGAGAGGCAGGGAGAGAGGGAGGGAGAGGGGGAGAGGAGAGAGAGGCAGGGGGACAGAGGACAGGGAGAGAGGGGGGAGGAGAGAGGAGAGAGAGAGAGAGAGGGAGAGACAGAGGGGGAGGAGAGAGAGGGGGAGGGAGGCAGAGGAGAGGGGACAGAGGGGGAGGGGAGAGAGAGAGAGAGGGGGAGGAGAGAGAGGAGACGGGGGACAGGGAGAGAGAGAGGGGGAGAGGAGAGGGAGCAGAGAGAGAGAGAAAGGAGAGGAGAGAGGGGAGGAGAGAGAGAGAGAGAGGGGGCAGGAGAGGACAGGGAGAGAGGAGAGAGGGCAGGGAGGGGAGAGGGAGGAGGGAGAGAGAGGGGGGGCAGGGCAGAGAGGAGGGAGGGGGGCAGAGAGAGAGGAGAGGAGGGCAGGGAGAGAGAGGGAGGGGAGGGAGAGAGAGAGGGAGAGGAGGGCAGGGAGAGAGAGGGGAGGGGGGCAGAGAGAGGAGAGGAGGGAGAGGGGAAGAGGGGGGCAGAGACAAGGGAGAGGGAGAGAGAGAGGGGGAGAGAGAGAGGGAGGGGGGGCAGAGGAGAGAGAGAGGGCAGAGACAGAGGAGAGAGGATGGCAGAGAGAGAGAGAGAGGGGGGGCAGAGAGGGAGAGAGAGAGGAGGGAGAGACAGAGGAGAGGGGAGAGGGGGGGCAGGGAGAGAGAGAGAGAGGGGGGGGAGGGAGAGGGGAGAGAGGGAGGCAGGGGAGGAGGGGAGGGAGAGGAGAGGAGAGAGGGAGGGGAGAGGCAGGGAGAGAGAGAGAGGGGAGGGGAGGAGAGAGAGAGGGGGGGGAGAGGGGAGGGGAGGAGAGGGAGGGGGAGAGAGAGAGAGGGGGGAGGGGGGGAGACAGAGGAGAGAGGGAGAGAGAGAGAGAGACAGAGAGAGAGGGAGGCAGGCAGGAGGAGAGAGGAGAGAGGGGGCAGGGAGAGAGAGAGAGGGAGAGGGGGAGAGAGAGGAGGGGAGAGGGAGAGGGGGAGAGAGGGAGGGAGGGCAGGGAGAGAGAGAGGGGGGAGGGAGAGGAGAGGGAGGAGGGAGGGAGAGAGAGAGGAGAGGGGGGGCAGAGGAGGGAGAGAGAGGAGGGAGGGAGAGAGAGAGAGAGAGGGAGGAGGAGAGGGGAGGGGAGAGGGGGGAGAGAGAGGGGGAGGGGGCAGGGAGAGAGGGGGAGGGGGGAGAGAGAGGGGGAGGAGAGGAGGAGGGGAGGGAGAGAGGGAGAGGGGGAGGGAGGGAGAGGGAGAGAGGGGGGAGGGAGGGAGAGAGAGAGAGAGAGGGGAGGGGGAGAGAGAGGAGAGGGGGGGGGAGAGGGAGAGAGGGGGGAGGAGGGGCAGAGGAGAGAGAGAGGGGGGGGGGGAGGGAGAGAGAGGAGGGGGGGGCAGGGAGAGGGAGAGAGGGGGCAGGGAGGAGGGGGAGGGGGGAGGAGAGAGAGGGAGAGAGAGGGGGAGCAGGGAGAGAGAGAGGGGGCAGGGAGAGGAGAGGGGGAGGGAGAGAGAGAGGGGGAGGGGGGCAGGAGAGAGGAGAGAGAGGGGGGAGAGAGGGGGAGGAGGAGGAGAGAAAGAGGGGGGAGAGGAGGGAGGAGAGAGAGAGGAGGAGAGAGAGAGGAGAGGGAGAGAGAGGGAGGAGAGGAGAGAGAGGGGAGAGAGAGGGAGGAGGGGGGGGAGGGGAGAGGGAGAGAGGGGGAGAGAGGGAGAGAGAGAGAGGGGGAGAGGGGGAGAGGGAGAGACAGGGAAGAGGAGAGAGGGGGGGAGAGGCAGAGGAAGAGGACAGAGGGGGCAAAGACAGAGGAGAGAGGGGAGGCAGAGACAGAGGGGGGGCAGAGACAGGGGAGAGGGTGGGCAGAGACAGCGGAGAGGGGAGAGGAAAAGACAGATGGGGGAGGGAGGCCGAGACAGAGGAAAGGGGGGCAGAGACAAAGGAGAGGAGGGCAGAGACAAAGGAGAGGAGGGCAGAGACAAGGAAGAGGGGGGCAGGGACAAATGAGAGGAGGGCAGAGACAAAGAAGAGGGGGGCAGAGACAAAGGAGAGAGGAGTGGAAGAGACGGGGCAGAAACAGAAGAGAGACAGAGGGGGGGCAGAGACAAAGGAGAGGCGGGGCAGAGACAGAGGAGAGAGGGATGGCAGAGACAGAGGAGAGAGGGAGAGAGAGACAGAGGAGAGAGCGAGGGCAGAGACAAAGGAGAGCGGGAGGGCAGAGAGAGAGAGAGGGGGAGGGCAGAGACAAAGGAGAGAGGGAGGGCAGAGACAAAGGAGAGAGGGAGGGCGGAGACAAAGGAGAGAGGGAAGGCGGAGAGAGAGGAGAGAGGGAAGGCAGAGACAGAGGAGAGAGGGGGGGCAGAGACAGAGGAGAGAGGGGGGTAGAGACAGAGGAGAGGGGGGGCAGAGACAAAAGAGAGAGGGAAGGCAGAGACAGAGGAGAGAGGGGAGGCAGGGACAGAGAGAGAGGGGGAAGGCAGAGACAGAGGAGGAGAGAGGGGAGGCAGAATGTGAAAAGCCAGAGGGACAGAGAGGGGGAGGAGAGACAGAGAGGAGAGAGGGGAGGAAAGAGAGAGAGATGGAGAGGAGACATGATGTAAAGTAGAGGAGATGGAGATGTACAGTGGAGGAGATGGAGATGTACAGTGGAGGAGATGGAGATGTACAGTGGAGGAGATGGAGATGTACAGTGGAGGAGTTGGAGCTGTAAAGTGGAGGAGATGGAGATGTAAAGTGGAGGAGAGGGAGATGTAAAGTGGAGGAGATGGAGATGTACAGTGGAGGAGACAGAGATGTAACGTGGAGGAGATGGAGATGTAATGTGGAGAAGATGGAGATGTAAAGTGGAGTGGAGGAGATGGAGATGTACAGTGGAGGAGATGGAGATGTACAGTGGAGGAGATGTAAAGTAGAGGAGAGGGAGATGTACAGTGGAGGAAAGGGAAATGTAAAGTGGAGGAGAGGGAGATGTAAAGTGGAGGAGATGAGGATGTAAAGTGGAGGAGATGAGGATGTAAAGTGGAGGAGATGTAGATGTACAGTGGAGGAGATGGAGATGTACAGTGGAGGAGATGGAGATGTACAGTGGAGAAGATGGAGATGTACAGTGGAGAAGATGGAGATGTACAGTGGAGAAGATGGAGATGTACAGTGGAGAAGATGGAGATGTACAGTGGAGGAGATGGAGATGTACAGTGGAGAAGATGGAGATGTACAGTGGAGGAGATGGAGATGTACAGTGGAGAAGATGGAGATGTACAGTGGAGGAGATGGAGATGTACAGTGGAGGAGATGGAGATGTACAGTGGAGGAGATGGAGATGTACAGTGGAGGAGATGGAGATGTAAAGTGGAGAAGATGGAGATGTACAGTGGAGGAGATGGAGATGGAGATGTAAAGTGGAGGAGATGGAAATGTACAGTGGAGGAGATGGAGATGTAAAGTGGAGGAGATGGAGATGTACAGTGGAGGAGATGGAGATGTAAAGTGGAGGAGAGGGAGATGTATAATGGAGGAGAGGGAGATGTATAATGGAGGAGAGGGAGATGTATAATGGAGGAGAGGAAGATGTAAAGTGGAGGAGATGAGGATGTAAAATGGAGGAGATGAGGATGTACAGTGGAGGAGATGAAGATGCACAGTGGAGGAGATGAAGATGTACAGTGGAGAAGATGGAGATGTACAGTGGAGGAGATGGAGATGTACAGTGGAGGAGATGGAGATGTAAAGTGTAGGAGATGGAGATGTACAGTGGAGGAGATGGAGATGTACAGTGGAGGAGATGGAGATGTACAGTGGAGGAGATGGAGATGTAAAGTGGAGGAGATGGAGATGTACAGTGGAGGAGATGGAGATGTAAAGTGGAGAAGATGGAGATGTACAGTGGAGGAGATGGAGATGTACAGTGGTGGATATGGAGATGTACAGTGGAGGAGATGGAGATGTAAAGTGGAGGAGAGGGAGATGTAAAGTGGAGGAGAGGGAGATGTATAATGGAGGAGAGGGAGATGTAAAGTGGAGGAGATGAGGATGTAAAGTGGAGAAGATGGAGATGTACAGTGGAGAAGATGGAGATGTACGGTGGAGAAGATGGAGATGTGCAGTGGAGGAGATGGAGATGTAAAGTGGAGGAGATGGAGATGTAAAGTGGAGGAGATGGAGATGTACAGTGGAGAAGATGGAAATGTAAAGTGGAGGAGATTGAGATGTACAGTGGAGGAGATGGAGATGTACAGTGGAGGAGATGTAAAGTAGAGGAGAGGGAGATGTACAGTGGAGAAGAGGGAGATGTAAAGTGGAGGAGAGGGAGATGTAAAGTGGAGGAGAGGGAGATGTATAATGGAGGAGAGGGAGATGTATAATGGAGGAGAGGGAGATGTAAAGTGGAGGAGATGAGGATGTAAAGTGGAGGAGAGGGAGATGTATAATGGAGGAGAGGGAGATGTATAATGGAGGAGAGGGAGATGTAAAGTGGAGGAGATGAGGATGTAAAGTGGAGAAGATGGAGATGTACAGTGGAGAAGATGGAGATGTACGGTGGAGAAGATGGAAATGTACGGTGGAGAAGATGGAGATGTACGGTGGAGAAGATGGAGATGTACAGTGGAGGAGATGGAGATGTACAGTGGAGGAGATGGAGATGTAAAGTGGAGGAGATGGAGATGTACAGCGGAGGAGATGAGGATGTAAAGTGGAGGAGATGAGGATGTAAAATGGAGGAGATGAGGATGTAAAGTGGAGAAGATGGAGATGTACGGTGGAGAAGATGGAAATGTACGGTGGAGAAGATGGAGATGTACAGTGGAGAAGATGGAGATGTACAGTGGAGGAGATGGAGATGTACAGTGGAGGAGATGTAAAGTAGAGGAGAGGGAGATGTACAGTGGAGGAGAGGGAGATGTAAAGTGGAGGAGAGGGAGATGTAAAGTGGAGGAGAGGGAGATGTATAATGGAGGAGAGGGAGATGTATAATGGAGGAGAGGGAGATGTATAATGGAGGAGAGGGAGATGTAAAGTGGAGGAGATGAGGATGTAAAGTGGAGAAGATGGAGATGTACAGTGGAGAAGATGGAGATGTACGGTGGAGAAGATGGAAATGTACGGTGGAGAAGATGGAGATGTACGGTGGAGAAGATGGAGATGTACAGTGGAGGAGATGGAGATGTACAGTGGAGGAGATGGAGATGTAAAGTAGAGGAGAGGGAGATGTAAAGTGGAGGAGATGGAGATGTACAGTGGAGGAGATGGAGATGTAAAGTAGAGGAGATGGAGATGTAAAGTAGAGGAGATGGAGATGTAAAGTGGAGGAGATGGAGATGTACAGTGGAGGAGATGGAGATGTACAGTGGAGGAGATGGAGAAGTACAGTGGAGGAGATGTACAATGGAGGAGATGGAGATGTAAAGTGGAGAAGATGGAGATGTAAAGTGGAGGAGATGGATATGTAAAGTGGAGGAGATGGAGATGTACAGTGAAGGAGATGGAGATTGTCATGAACCTTCAAGGTTCATGACAGAGATGTACAGTGGAGGAGATGGAGATGTACAGTGGAGGAGATGGAGATGTACAGTGGAGGAGATGGAGATGTACAGTGGAGGAGATGGAGATGTAAAGTGGAGAAGATGGAGATGTACAGTGGAGGAGATGGAGATGAAAAGTGGAGAAGATGGAGATGTACAGTGGAGGAGATGGAGATGTAAAGTGGAGGAGGTTGAGATGTACAGTGGAAGAGATGGAGATGTAAAGTGGAGGAGATGGAGATGTACAGTGGAGGAGATGGAGATGTAAAGTGGAGGAGATGGAGATGTAAAGTGGAGGAGATGGAGATGTACAGTGGAGGAGATGGAGATGTACAGTGGAGGAGATGGAGATGTAAAGTGGAGAAGATGGAGATGTACAGTGGAGGAGATGGAGATGTACAGTGGAAGAGATGGAGATGTAAAGTGGAGGAGATGGAGATGTACAGTGGAGGAGATGGAGATGTACAGTGGAGGAGATAGAGATGTACAGTGGAAAGGATGGAGATGTAAAGTGGAGGAGATGGAGATGTACAGTGGAGGATATGGAGATGTAAAGTGGAGGAGATGGAGATGTACAGTGGAGGAGATGGAGATGAACAGTGGAGGAGATGGAGATGTAAAGTGGAGGAGATGGAGATGTACAGTGGAGGAGATGGAGATGTAAAGTGGAGGAGATGGAGATGTAAAGTGGAGGAGATGGAGATGTACAGTGGAGGAGATTGAGATGTACAGCGGAGGAGATGAGGATGTAAAGTGGAGGAGATGAGGATGTAAAATGGAGGAGATGAGGATGTAAAGTGGAGAAGATGGAGATGTACGGTGGAGAAGATGGAAATGTACGGTGGAGAAGATGGAGATGTACGGTGGAGAAGATGGAGATGTACAGTGGAGGAGATGGAGATGTAAAGTGGAGGAGATGGAGATGTCCAACGGAGGAGATGTAAAGTAGAGGAGAGGGAGATGTAAAGTAGAGGAGATGGAGATGTAAAGTGGAGATGTAAAGTGGAGGAGATGGAGATGTAAAGTGGAGGAGATGGAGATGTACAGTGGAGGAGATGGAGATGTAAAGTGGAGAAGATGGAGATGTACAGTGGAGGAGATGGAGATGTAAAGTGGAGGAGATGGAGATGTACAGTGGAAGAGATGGAGATGTACAGTGGAAGAGATGGAGATGTAAAGTGGAGGAGATGGAGATGTACAGTGGAGGAGATGGAGATGTAAAGTGGAGAAGGTGGAGATGTAACGTGGAGAAGATGGAGATGTAAAGTGGAGGAGATTGAGATGTACAGTGGAGGAGATGGAGATGTACAGTGGAGGAGATGTAAAGTAGAGGAGAGGGAGATGTACAGTGTAGGAGAGGGAGATGTAAAGTGGAGGAGAGGGAGATGTAAAGTGGAGGAGAGGGAGATGTATAATGGAGGAGAGGGAGATGTATAATGGAGGAGAGGGAGATGTATAATGGAGGAGAGGGAGATGTAAAGTGGAGGAGATGGAGATGTATAGTGGAGGAGATGGAGATGTACAGTGCAGGAGATGGAGATGTACAGTGGAGGAGATGGAGATGTACAGTGGAGGAGATGGAGATGTAAAGTGGAGGAGATGGAGATGTAAAGTGGAGGAGATGGAGATGTACAGTGGAGGAGATGGAGAAGTACAGGGGAGGAGATGGAGAAGTACAGGGGAGGAGATGGAGATGTACAGTGGAGGAGATGGAGATGTAAAGTGGAGAAGATGGAGATGTAAAGTGGAGGAGATGGATATGTAAAGTGGAGGAGATGGAGATGTACAGTGGAGGAGATGGAGATGTACAGTGGAGGAGATGTACAGGGGAGGAGATGTACAGGGGAGGAGATGTACAGGGGAGGAGATGAGTGGAGGAGATGGAGATGTAAAGTGGAGAAGATGGAGATGTAAAGTGGAGGAGATGGAGATGTAAAGTGGAGGAGATGGAGATGTAAAGTGGAGGAGATGGAGATGTAAAGTGGAGGAGATGGAGATGTAAAGTGGAGGAGATGGAGATGTACAGTGGAGGAGATGGAGATGTACAGTGGAGGAGATGGAGATGTAAAGTGGAGGAGATGGAGATGTAAAGTGGAGGAGATGGAGATGTAACGTGGAGAAGATGGAGATGTAAAGTGGAGGAGATTGAGATGTACAGTGGAGGAGATGGAGATGTACAGTGGAGGAGATGAAAAGTAGAGGAGAGGGAGATGAACAGTGTAGGAGAGGGAGATGTAAAGTGGAGGAGAGGGAGATGTAAAGTGGAGGAGAGGGAGATGTATAATGGAGGAGAGGGAGATGTATAATGGAGGAGAGGGAGATGTAAAGTGGAGGAGATGGAGATGTACAGTGGAGGAGATGGAGATGTACAGTGGAGGAGATGGAGATGTACAGTGGAGGAGATGGAGATGTAAAGTGGAGGAGATGGAGATGTAAAGTGGAGGAGATGGAGATGTACAGTGGAGGAGATGGAGAAGTACAGGGGAGGAGATGGAGAAGTACAGGGGAGGAGATGGAGATGTACAGTGGAAGAGATGGAGATGTAAAGTGGAGAAGATGGAGATGTAAAGTGGAGGAGATGGATATGTAAAGTGGAGGAGATGGAGATGTACAGTGGAGGAGATGGAGATGTAAAGTGGAGGAGATGGAGATGTAAAGTGGAGGAGATGGAGATGTACAGTGGAGGAGATGGAGATGTAAAGTGGAGGAGATGGAGATGTACAATGGAGGAGATGTAAAGTAGAGGAGAGGGAGATGTAAAGTAGAGGAGATGGAGATGTAAAGTGGAGATGTAAAGTGGAGGAGATGGAGATGTAAAGTGGAGGAGATGGAGATGTACAGTGGAGGAGATGGAGATGTAAAGTGGAGAAGATGGAGATGTACAGTGGAGGAGATGGAGATGTAAAGTGGAGGAGATGGAGATGTACAGTGGAAGAGATGGAGATGTAAAGTGGAGGAGATGGAGATGTACAGTGGAGGAGATGGAGATGTAAAGTGGAGAAGATGGAGATGTAAAGTGGAGGAGATGGAGATGTAAAGTGGAGGAGATGGAGATGTAAAGTGGAGGAGATGGAGATGTAAAGTGGAGGAGATGGAGATGTACAGTGGAGGAGATGGAGATGTACAGTGGAGGAGATGGAGATGTAAAGTGGAGGAGATGGAGATGTACAGTGGAGGAGATGGAGATGTAAAGTGGAGGAGATGGAGATGTAAAGTGGAGGAGATGGAGATGTACAGTGGAGGAGATGGAGATGTACAGTGGAGGAGATGGAGATGTAAAGTGGAGGAGATGGAGATGTAAAGAGGAGATGTAAAGTGGAGGAGATGGAGAAGTAAAGTGGAGAAGATGGAGATGTAAAGTGGAGGAGATTGAGATGTACAGTGGAGGAGATGGAGATGTACAGTGGAGGAGATGGAGATGTACAGTGGAGGAGATGTACAGGGGAGGAGATGTACAGGGGAGGAGATGAGTGGAGGAGATGGAGATGTAAAGTGGAGAAGATGGAGATGTAAAGTGGAGGAGATGGAGATGTAAAGTGGAAGAGATGGAGATGTAAAGTGGAGGAGATGGAGATGTAAAGTGGAGAAGATGGAGATGTAAAGTGGAGGAGATGGAGATGTAAAGTGGAGGAGATGGAGATGTAAAGTGGAGAAGATGGAGATGTAAAGTGGAGAAGATGGAGATGTAAAATGGAGGAGATGGAGATGTAAAATGGAGGAGATGGAGATGTAAAGTCGAGGAGATGGAGATGTACAGTGGAGGAGATGGAGATGTAAAGTGGATGAGATGGAGATGTAAAGTGGAGGAGATGGAGATGTACAGTGGAGGAGATGGAGATGTAAAGTGGAGGAGATGGAGATGTACAGTGGAGGAGATGGAGATGTACGGTGGAGGAGATGTAAAGTGGAGAAGATGGAGATGTAAAGTGGAGAAGATGGCGATGTAAAGTGGAGGAGATGGAGATGTAAAGTGGAGGAGATGGAGATGTACAGTGGAGGAGATGGAGATGTACGGTGGAGGAGATGTAAAGTGGAGAAGATGGAGATGTAAAGTGGAGAAGATGGCGATGTAAAGTGGAGGAGATGGAGATGTAAAGTGGAGGAGATGGAGATGTACAGTGGAGGAGATGGAGATGTAAAGTGGAGGAGATGTACAGTGGAGGAGATGGAGATGTACGGTGGAGGAGATGGAGATGTAAAGTGGAGAAGATGGAGATATAAAGTGGAGGAGATGGAGATGTAAAGTGGAGGAGATGGAGATGTAAAGTGGAGGAGATGGAGATGTACAGTGGAGGAGATGGAGATGTAAAGTGGAGGAGATGTACAGTGGAGGAGATGGAGATGTACGGTGGAGGAGATGGAGATGTAAAGTGGAGAAGATGGAGATATAAAGTGGAGGAGATGGAGATGTAAAGTGGAGGAGATGGAGATGT
Organism: Lithobates sylvaticus; assembly: GCA_028564925.1. Classification (NCBI taxonomy): domain Eukaryota; kingdom Metazoa; phylum Chordata; class Amphibia; order Anura; family Ranidae; genus Lithobates; species Lithobates sylvaticus. The sequence continues at coordinate 262,487,896 of CM053026.1, forward strand.
AAAGTGGAGGAGATGGAGATGTAAAGTGGAGGAGATGGAGATGTAAAGTGGAGGAGATGGAGATGTAAAGTGGAGGAGATGGAGATGTAGAGTGGAGGAGATGGAGATGTAAAGTGGAGGAGATGGAGATGTAAAGTGGAGGAGATGGAGATGTAAAGTGGAGGAGATGGAGATGTACAGTGGAGGAGATGAAGATGTAAAGTGGAGGAGATGGAGATGTACAGTGGAGGAGATGGAGATGTACAGTGGAGGAGATGGAGATGTACAGTGGAGGAGATGGAGATGTACAGTGGAGGAGATGGAGATGTACAGTGGAGGAGATGGAGATGTACAGTGGAGGAGATGGAGATGTAAAGTGGAGGAGATGGAGATGTACAGTGGAGGAGATGGAGATGTAAAGTGGAGGAGATGGAGATGTAAAGTGGAGGAGATGGAGATGTACAGTGGAGGAGATGGAGATGTAAAGTGGAGGAGATGGAGATGTACAGTGGAGGAGATGGAGATGTACAGTGGAGGAGATGGAGATGTACAGTGGAGGAGATGGAGATGTAAAGTGGAGGAGATGGAGATGTACAGTGGAGGAGATGGAGATGTAAAGTGGAAGAGATGGAGATGTACAGTGTAGGAGATGGAGATGTAAAGTGGAAGAGATGGAGATGTACAGTGGAGGAGATGGAGATGTACAGTGGAGGAGATGGAGATGTACAGTGGAGGAGATGGAGATGTAAAGTGAAGAGATGGAGCAGAGTGTGGGAGGAGGACCATGGATAGAATATGGAGACGGATGAATACAGATGACACACAATGATGACAATGATCCTGGAGACATCCGGGCACTGCAGATCACTATCAGACATGCCATTATGGGGCTCATGTTTGCAGAGGCTGGTAATAAGACAAATTGTTGCTGCCCATAGCAACCAATCAGCTGTCAGCAGGCATCTGTACCCTGCAGAGGTGAAGGCTGTGATTGGACAGGTTGGCACACATAAGCCCGGGTAGTATCAGTGAGGAGCCGTGTCCTGGGAGTGAGGGGTGACCTGTAGCACACATATGATATGAGTGTCTCTTCCCAGTCTGCACAGCTCTCATGTCTCCCCTCCTGAGCACTGCCAGAGCCGAGCATGTGACGGAAACACACGATTCCCTGAAGGAAGGATTCCGGGGCTGGGAACCGCAGTAGTTCTAATTGAAAGCAGAGCGAATGTTGGAGGAGGACAGACACAAAGGAAGGGCGAGGGGGATGCGGGAAGGGAGAGAGTATGGCGGGGAGGGAGCAGAGTGGATGGGCTCACCATGTCTTGTTGCGGTCGGATATGGAGTCACATAGCGATGCGGCTTTCCTGTAGAAGTCTCCTGGTGACAGTGCTGGGCAGAGTGTGAGAATGTCCTCGCAGCATCTCCTCCTCTCCCTCCGATCACACTGGGGGACCTGTTAGGGGGTTTAGCTCGAGCACAGCACCCCCTCCTTCTCTCCTCTCTCAGCTCTGATTTGTTCCTTCTCCTGCCTTTTATACTACCTTACTTCTTTCCAAAATCACACACTTTCCACTAGTGCTTTCTCCTAGTCACCTTCTGTCTTCAGCAGTCTCACCTTCTTCTATCCTCATCTCTTATCATCCTCATCTCCACACTCACTTTATTCCTTCCACTATTCCATGTGCCTGCTCCTCTCTGTCTTCTCTCCTCCTCACTCTTCTACCCCCTGGATCTCACTAAGTGCTAGTCTTCCTCCCCAAGTGTCAGATACAAAGATTCCTATTTTCTCAAAGGTGAGAAGAACAATCCTTCCTTTGTTTTCTATGCCTGGGGGTCACATGCATAGACTGCACTGGAGCCACTCAGCCACCTATCCTGGATTCACTGTACATTCAATGTAGAGAGATGCTGCTGTCTGGGTCCTTCTGGGTAGTGTTCTGTTCTCCTGACACTGATCACCCCACACTGACACTGATCACCCCACGCTGAGCCCACACTGACACTGATCACCCCACACTGAGCCCACACTGACACTGATCACCCCACACTGACACTGATCACCCCACACTGAGCCCACACTGACACTGATCACCCCACACTGAGCCCACACTGACACTGATCACCCCACACTGACACTGATCACCCCACACTGAGCCCACACTGACACTGATCACCCCACACTGACACTGATCACCCCACACTGACACTGATCACCCCACGCTGAGCCCACACTGACACTGATCACCCCACACTGACACCGATCACCCCACACTGATACTGATCACCCCACACTGACACTGATCACCCCACACTGACACTGATCACCCCACACTGACACTGATCACCCCACACTGACACTGATCACCCCACAATGACACTGATCACCCCACGCTGAGCCCACACTGACACTGATCACCCCACGCTGAGCCCACACTGACACTGATCACCCCACACTGAGCCCACACTGACACTGATCACCCCACACTGACACTGATCACCCCACACTGAGCCCACACTGACACTGATCACCCCACACTGACACTGATCACCCCACACAGACACTGATCACCCCACGCTGAGCCCACACTGACACTGATCACCCCACACTGACACCGATCACCCCACACTGATACTGATCACCCCACACTGACACTGATCACCCCACACTGACACTGATCACCCCACACTGACACTGATCGCCCCACACTGACACTGATCACCCCACAATGACACTGATCACCCCACGCTGAGCCCACACTGACACTGATCACCCCACGCTGAGCCCACACTGACACTGATCACCCCACACTGAGCCCACACTGACACTGATCACCCCACACTGACACTGATCACCCCACACTGAGCCCACACTGACACTGATCACCCCACACTGACACTGATCACCCCACACTGACACTGATCACCCCACGCTGAGCCCACACTGACACTGATCACCCCACACTGACACCGATCACCCCACACTGATACTGATCACCCCACACTGACACTGATCACCCCACACTGACACTGATCACCCCACACTGACACTGATCACCCCACACTGACACTGATCACCCCACGCTGAGCCCACACTGACACTGATCACCCCACACTGAGCCCCCACTGACACTGATCGCCCCACACTGAGCCCCCACTGACACTGATCGCCCCACACTGACACTGATCACCCCACACTGACACTGATCACCCCACACTGACACTGATCACCCCACGCTGAGCCCACACTGACACTGATCACCCCACACTGAGCCCCCACTGACACTGATCGCCCCACACTGACACTGATCACCCCACACTGACACTGATCACCCCACACTGAGCCCCCACTGACACTGATCACCCCACACTGAGCCCCCACTGACACTGATCGCCCCACACTGAGCCCCCACTGACACTGATCGCCCCACACTGACACTGATCACCCCACACTGACACTGATCGCCCCACACTGACACTGATCACCCCACACTGACACTGATCGCCCCACACTGACACTGATCACCCCACACTGACACTGATCACCCCACACTGAGCCCCCACTGACACTGATCGCCCCACACTGACACTGATCACCCCACACTGACACTGATCGCCCCACACTGACACTGATCGCCCCACACTGACACTGATCACCCCACACTGAGCCCCCACTGACACTGATCGCCCCACACTGACACTGATCACCCCACACTGACACTGATCACCCCACACTGAGCCCCCACTGACACTGATCGCCCCACACTGACACTGATCACCCCACACTGACACTGATCACCCCACACTGACACTGATCACCCCACACTGAGCCCCCACTGACACTGATCACCCCACACTGACACTGATCGCCCCACACTGACACCGATGAATCTGCAGTTAGCTCCTGGAAATGAAAAGTCCACACTGAGCTCCTGACACCGATCACACTACACTGACACTTATTAATCCACACAGTGACATTGAATCCACAGTAACACTGATGAATTCAAACCAACACTAATTAACCCACACTGACAAATCTACATTGACAGTGATCAGTCCACACTGACACTGATGAATCAACAGCAATGTTGATTAGTCCACATTGACACTGATAAGTCCACACTTATCTCCTGACACAGTTCCACACTTAGCTCATGTAACTGAAAATCCACACTGACCACCTTGATCCTGAAATGTCCACACTGAGCTCCTCCTGATAAGTCTGCACTGAGTTCCTTCTAATAAGTCCACACTGAGCTCCTCCTAATAAGTTCACACTGAGCTTCTCCTGATAACTCCACACTTATAAGTCAACACTGAGTTTCTCCTGATAAGTCTGCACTGAGCTCCTCTTGATAAGTCCACACTGAGCTCTTCCATATAAGTCCACACTTGTAAGTCAAAACGGATTTTCTCCTGATAAGTCCACACAGAGCTTCTCCTGATAAGTCCACACAGAGCTTCTCCTGATAAGTCCACACAGAGCTTCTCCTGATAAGTCCACACAGAGCTTCTCTTGATAAGTCCACTCAGAGCTTCTCCTGATAAGTCCACACAGAGCTTCTCCTGATAAGTCCACACAGAGCTTCTCCTGATAAGTCCACACAGAGCTTCTCCTGATAAGTCCACACAGAGCTTCTCCTGATAAGTCCACACAGAGCTTCTCCTGATAAGTCCACTCAGATCTTCTCCTGATAAGTCCACACAGAGTTTCTCCTCATAAGTTCACACTTATAAATCAACACTGAGCTCCTACTGGTAAGTCCAAACGGAGCACCTTCTAATAAGTCCAATCTGAGTTTCTCTTGATAAGTCTACACTTAGCTCCTCCTGATAAATCCACACTTACAAGTCCACACTGAGTTTCTCCTGATAAGGCCACACTGAGTTTCTCCTGATAAGGCCACACTGAGTTTCTCCTAATAAGTCCACACTGAGTTTCTCCTGATAAGTCAACACTTAGCTCCTCCTGATAAATCCACACTGAGCTTCTCTTGATAAATTCACACTTACAAGTCCACACTGAGCTCCTCTTCATAAGCCCACACTTATAAGTCAATACTGAGTTCTTTCTAATAAGTCCACACTGGGCTCCTCCTGATAAGTCCACACATTTACAAGTCCACACTGAGCTCCTCCTGATAAATCCAGACTTACAAGTCCACACTGAGCTCCTCCTGATAAATCCACACTTACAAGTCCACACTGTGCTCCTCCTGATAAATCCACACTTACAAGTCCACACCGAGCTTCTGCTGATAAGTTCACACTTATAGGTTTACACCAAGCTTTTAAAACTGATAAGTTCACACTGAGCTCCTGATCCTGACATGTCCACACTGACACTGAGGAGTTTACACTGAGCAGCTCTCTCTCTCCAGACTGCAGAGCCAGCCCAGCTGCTGTGTGTAAACTTGGTCAGCCCTGAACTGCAGCCAGAAGCTCCCTCTGGCTTCCTGTACTGATGGCTAAACAGACTGGACCTCCCCTAAGCCGACTGTGTGATGTGCTGCCTAGATGAATTACAATGCCTCTACCAAAGCTCATATTGAATTACCAAAATAAAGTCATGCTGGTTTGTCACTTTCACCTTTCTGGAACTTTTCAAGTGTGCATTAAAACATTCCTGGCATGTAGCAATACACAGCAAGCAACAGTATCATTTTTCAGAAAAGCTGTAGCTTTTATCTCAAAAAAGCATTCCTTGAGCTCCAGTCCAGTGACTTTGCCTAGGTTGAGGTGGTGTCACCAGTCTGCTGTAGACATAAAGAAGTTTGTTCCACAGTTACCTCTCCCACAGTGATCAGACTGAAAATTTGTGGTTAGCCACACTGTATGAGGCTATAGCAGGGGCTGATCTGTGCTAGACATTTGTGCACACAACCAAAATCTGAACAGGCTTCAGGATTTATATCAGGGATATGCAATTAGTGGGCCTCCAGCTGTTGCAGAACTACAAGTCCCATAAGACATAACAAGACTCTGACAGCCACAAGCATGACACCCAGAGGCAGAGGCATGATGGGACTTGTAGTTTTGTAACAGCTGGAGGTCCGCTAATTGCATATTCCTGATTTATATGATTAAGTCATTTTTAAGCCTACATCTTGAGCCAGGAAGTAGATACCTAGTAGATCCTACCTAGATGATGCAAGGGCAAAGATGTTGCCATTCTTCTGGAGAGTAAAGCAAATTCTGCCATGGCAAGTACTGTGATCTTGGTGAGAGGTAATACACCCGGAAGTGTTCCATGTACCCATTACTAATATACCTGCAATAAAAAAATAGATAGGATGTTAGCTCCACTTTATAGTGCTACTTTACAGTTATATTTTTGTCTACGCTTATAAATACAAACTCACAAACCCATAAACACAGCTACCCATAGCCATGAGAGCAGGGGCGGATCCAGAGTCTAGTCTTGGGAGGGGCACTGCCAGAAAATAAGTCTGGCGGAAGCAATGTCCGCTAACCATCCACGATCGCTCACAAAAAGAGATAGAACAGCGGTCTGCCGATGTAAACAAGGCAGACCGCCGTTCTGTCAGAGATAAACAGATTGATGTTGTGTTCCTGCTAACCAGGAACATGGATAACTCTGTTCATGTAGTGAATCCATCCCCCATACAGTCAGCAAGCACCCCCTAGGGATACAGTTTACCCTTTAATCACTGTATTAGTGTCATTGGTCCCCAAAAAAGTGTCAGTTAGGTGTCCGATCTGTCCGCCACAATGTTGCAGTCCCTCTAAAAATCGCTGATCGCCGTCATTACTAAAAATAAAAAAATAAAAATGCTGTAATCTATCTCCTATTTTGTAGACGCGATAACTTTTGTGCGAACCAATCAATATACGCTTATTGGGGGGGGGGGGGGGTAGCAAAAATATGTAGCGGAATACATATTGCCCTAAATTGATGAAGACGTTTTTTTTATAGCAAAAAGTTAAAAATATTGCTTTTTTTTCAAAATTGTTGCTCTTATTTTGTTTATATCGCAAAAAATTAAAACGGCAGAGGCTTTCAAATACCACCAAAAGAAAGCTCTGTTTGTGGGAAAAAAATAACATTAATTTTACTTGTGTACAGCATCGCATGACCGCGCAATTGTCAGTCAGTTAAAGTAACACAGCACAGTGTAGTAAAAGATGGCCTGTTCATGAAGGGGGGGGGGGGTAAAACTTTCCGGAGCTGAAGGGGTTAAGATTGAACAAGACTAAAAGGGCATTTTCTTATTTTTCATAAATAATGGCACACATGTATTTTGTGATTTTACACATTCATTCATTCTTTTACTCACTTTTATTAAAATATTTTGGTGCTCTGGTGGGGGGGAGGGGCTCCTATGCAGGAGCAATGGAGATGAGCGGGATCTGGTAATTGCACTGTCTGCAGGCAGCATCAGATGACAGTGACGCAGCGGCTCCGACGTGACTGACGTCACTGGTTGCTAGACACCAGGCGGCCCAGGCGCTAGCAACCAGTGCAGGAAACACTAGAGGCCAAGCCAGTGGTGCGGCTCCACCCACCTCCTCCTGGTCCAGTGCGGCGTAATAACAATAACGCAGAGTCTCTCTCTAGGCGCCGCTGATCGGCTGATGATACTGAGAAAGAGAGAGAGACTCGGGACTGCAGTCAGTCAGTGATATTTTCAGGAGGGGGGCAATTGCCCCGTTGCCCCCCCCCCCCCCCGGATCCACCCCTGCATGAGAGGACAGTCACCCAATGCAACCATTTTAGGTCTAGCAAAAATGTTTCTGTTAGTTACAGGGCTGCCCATATCTGATCCCTAAAAAGAAACCTATGCTAGGAAAACTACACTATTTTACTAAAAGTATTAGGACACCCTTAATATAAGGACACTTACCTGTCCAAAGATCCAGTGCTGTCCTCACCAAAGCCTTCTTCACTGGTTTTCAGTTCCCCTGTGACGGCATGTTGACTGTGGGCAACCAGCTGTGACTCCTTGCATCTTCACAGTTGGCTGCCCACTGCACATGTTCGAGTCACGCTGTGCTTTGTGAATGGTCCTGCAGCATTCTGGGACCTGGGACGAGTCCCAGAAGGTTTCAGGTGAGGGAGAACTTCTGGTGGATCCATCGCGGCGATCCTACAGGAAGTAAGATCGGGTGCCTGTTAAAACAAGGTACCCACACCCCCCCCCCCCCCAAAAAAAAGCTGTAAGAGGAGGGGGGCGGGAGGCAGAAAAGCAGAAATGCCCTTTAAACAGTATGTAGAAACACAGTTACATAGCATCAGATTGCACATGTATGTCCAACTACCCTCAGAGGTTTATGTTTAGGTTGGGGTGGTTGCCAATTGTTTGTACTGTTGATAATTGGTGAGGGGATGCACTGGATACCTATTGCTGGGTGTCCCTGTACCTTTTAGTGGGCACTCCTTCCATGCATACCCGCCCTTAATCTATCCATTATTATACAATGGATATAAAAAGTCTACACACCCCTGTAAAAATATCAGGTTTCTGTGATTAGACAAAGATAAATAATTTCATTTCAGAACTTTTTCCACCTATAATGTGACCTATAAACTGTACAACTCAGTTAAACAACAAACTGAAATCTTTTAGGTGGAGGGAAGTAAAAATAAAAAAACTAAAATAATATGGTTGCATAAGTGTGCACACCCTAATGCCGCGTACACACGAGAGGACTTTTCGATAGCAAAGGTCCGACGGAACGAATCCGTCGGACAATTCGATCGTGTGTGAACTCCATCGGACTTTAGAAATAGAACATGTCTTAAATTTTCCCACCAGAACTCCGCTGGACCCAGTTCCTATCGAAAAATCAGCTCGTCTGTGTGCTAGTCCGACGGACAAACAACGACGCTAGGGCAGCTATTGGCTACTGGCTACGAACTTCCTTATTCTAGTCCGGTCGTACGTCATCACAATCCGTCAGAATTTACTGTGATTGTGTGTGGCCAAGTCCGTTCATTCGAAAATTTCATCGGAACTCCGTCGAAAGTCTGTCGGAAAGACCATCGGACCTAGTCCGTCGAAAAGTCTGCTCATATATACGAGGCTTTAAACTAATACTTTATTGAAACACCTTTTGATTTTATTACAGCACTCTATCAGTATGGCACATCTTGACTTGGCAATATTTCTTCTTTGCAAAAACACTCCAAATCTGTCAGATTGCGAGAGCATCTCCTGTGCACAGCCATCTTTAGATCACTCCACAGATTTTCAATCCGATTTAGGTCTGGGCTCTGGCTGGGCCATTCCAAAACTTTAATCTTCTTCTAGTGAAGCTATTCCTTTGTTGATTTGGATGTATGCTTTGGGTCGTTGTCATGCTGAAAGATGAAGTTCCTCTTCATGTTCAGCTTTCTAGCAGAAGCCTGAAGGTTTTGTGCCAATATTGACTGGTAGTTGGAACTGTTTACAATTCCCTCTACCTTGACTAAGGCCCCTGTTCCAGCTGAAGAAAAACAGCCCCAAAGCATGATGCTGCCACCACCATGCTTCACTGTGGGTATGGTGTTATTTTTGGTGATGTGCAGTGTTGTTTTTGCGCCAAACATATCTTTTGGAATTATGGCCAAAAAGTTCAACCTTGGTTTCATCAGACCAGAACACATTTTCCCACATGCTTTTGGGAGACTTCAGGTGTGTTTTTGCATATATTAGCCTGGCTTGGATGTTTTCCTTCCTAAGAAAAGGCTTCTGTCTTGCCATTCTACCCCCCCCCCCCCCCCCCACTCTAGCCCAGACATATGAAGAATACGGGAGATTGTTGTCACATGTACCACACAGCCAGGACTTGCCAGATATTCCTGCAGCTTCTTTAATGTTGCTGTAGGCCTCTTGGCAGCCTCCCTGACAAGTTTTCTTCTTGTCTTTTCATCAATTTTGGAGGGACATCCAGTTCTTTGTAATGTCACTGTTGTGCCATATTTTCTCCACTTGATGACTGTCTTCACTGTGTTCCATGGTATATCTAATGCCTTGGAAATACCTTTCCAAGGCATGCCTTGGAAGTTCCTTTCTCCTGACTGACACCTTTTAACAATGAGATCCCTCTGATGCTTTGGAAGCTCTATGCTGACCATGGCTTTTGCTGTGGGATGCGACTAAGAAAATGTCAGGAAAGACCTACTAGAACAGCTGAACTTTATTTGGGGTTAATCAAAGGCATTTTGAATTATTGTAGGTGTGTACTGACCCTTATTTAACATGAGTTTGAATGTGATGTCTTAATTCTGAACACAGCTACATCCCCAGTTATAAGAGGGCATGCACACTTATGCAACCACATTATTTTATTATTTTTTTTTTTTTTTACTACCCCCCTAAAAGATTCCAGTTTGTTTTTCAATTGAGTTGTACAGTTTATAGGTCACATTAAATGTGGAAAAAGTTCAGAATTTTTTTTTCGTTGTCTTATTTACATCACAGAAGCCTGACATTTTAACGGGGTGTGTAGACTTTTTATATCCACTGTATACAGTATCTCACAAAAGTAAGTACACCTCTCACATTTTTGTAAATATTTTATTATATCTTTTTATGTAAAAACACTGAAGAAATTACACTTTTCTACAATGTAAAGTAATGAGTGTACAGCTTGTAAAACAGTGTAAATTTGCTGTCCCCTCAAAATAACTCAACACAGCCATTAATGTCTAAACCGCTGGTAACAAAAGTGAGTACACCCCTAAGTGAAAATGTCCAAATTGGGCCCAAAGAGTCAATATTTTGTGTGGCCACCATTATTTTCCAGCACTGCCTTAACCCTCTTGGGCATGGAATTCACCAGGCTTCACAAGTGCCACTGGAGTCCTCTTCCACTCCTCCATGACGACATCACGGAGCTGGTGGATGTTAGAGACCTTGCGCTTCTCCACCTTCCGTTTAAGGATGCCCCACAGATGCTCAATAGGGTTTAGGTCTGGAGACATGCTTGACCAGTCCATCACCTTTACTAGGGTTGCACCGATACCACTTTTTTAAGACCGAATACAAGTACCGATACTTTTTTTAATGTCATGTGACAGTGGGCTGTGTCAGTAGTTTTTTATTTTTTTACAAATTTATTTTTTTACAATTTTATTTTTTACAATTATTTTTTTGTTATTGGTGTCAGTGTTTTATTTTTTTATTTTTTTTTATATTTTAAATATTTATTACAATTTTTTTTTTTATTATTATTATTATTTTTTGTTATCAGCCCTGTTGAGGTGAGATATCAGGCTTTGGTGAGATATCAGGGGTCCAAACAGACCCCTGACATCTCCCCTTTGATACAGGGAAAGGGGCTGAGGACAGAGATTCCCCAGTCCCTTTCTCTCCAGCCTCATCTGCACTGAAGATGAATGGACAGGAGACAGAGGCTCCTGTCCATTCATAAACTGAGACATAGTAAACACAGTTTATGATGCTCAGTTATGTGAATAGACAGAGACAGTTTGGTTTAGACAATAATGGCTGTGTGTTGAGTTATTTTGAGGGGACAGTAAATTTACACTGTTATACAAGCTGTACACTCACTACTTTACATTGTAGCAAAGTGTCATTTCTTCAGTGTTGTCACATGAAAAGTTATAATAAAATATGAGGGGTGTACTCACTTTTGTGAGATACTGTATGTGCTTCAACTCAGGAGATTCACAAAATTATAGAGTAATGCCGCGTACACACGACCGGACTTTCCGTCAGAATAAACTCAGACGGTCTTCTTGACAGAGTTCCGACGGAGTTCCGACCGAATGGACTTGTCCACACACGATCGGACCAAAGTGTTTGTTTCGAACGCAATGACGTACGACGGGACTAGAAAAGGAAGTTCAATAGCCAGTAGCCAATAGCTGCCCTTGCGTCGTATTTTGTCCGTCGGACCAGCATACAGACAAACGGTTTTCCAGATAGAAATTGATTCCGTCGGAAAGATTTAAAGCTTGTTCTATTTCTAGGTCCGTCTGAATTTTTTTTTGAAAAACGATCGGATTATCCCACACACGATCGGAATATCCGACGGAATGATTCCGTCTGACCTTTTCTGCCGGAAAGCCTGCTCTAATTGCTAGGAAATGTCTCTAATCTTGGCCTCCACATATGCTCTAAAGGCTTCTTTGTCAAGGTGTTTTTGCCCCAGTTCATGTGGCAGAACAATACAACATTTTAAAGCCCATGGTGGACATTAGCCTGTTCTACATCTTGAAGCTCTAAAAGTCTGGGTTCAGATGCAAGTTCGTGCATAAGAATGTACAAAATCTGCACTTGCCTCCTTTCATCTGGGATACTTTCTGGCTTTTTTGGGTATCAAAGATAATGTCTCCATCTCTTCAGTACATCAGCAATTCCCATGCCATGCACTACCAGTCTGGGGGCCTGCCCTTTGAGCTCTCAGCAGCACCTTAGGTATTCATCAGGATGCTGGGCCCAATAGTAGTCTTATTGCTTTCCTGAAACAATCTCCTGGTGGGATGTCACTTCCGGTGTCCAAGTGTATTCTCTTGAGAATACACTTGGACACCGGAAGTGACATCCGGACCACGAGCACGGCGCTCATTTTTACACTGAATTCTGTCTGTCTAAAATTGTGAGTACCCCTGTGTTTTATTTGTGGTTCTATTAAATAAACTGTACATACTTCACTATCTGGGGCTCCTTCCTCTTCCCTCCATGATTTACATATTTGCTACCTGGGAGGACTACAAGTGAAAAAATACCCCTGATGTGCAGTGAGTGAAATAATACCTCTGATGTGGTGAGAGTGACAAACCAAGCCCCAATACACACCCAGGATACAGAGCTCAGGAGAGCAATATTGATCTATGCTGTTTATCTTACAGCAGTGAGGTAAGGAGCCACTGCATCCGTTATTTGCGGGCACCTAGAGGAGTATGGTTTGGATCACCTCGCACACATCGAGTCATAGAGTGCTATCTCCCCTGCATCTTTGGACGGACTTTATCCATCACACTCCATTTAAACGGAGATTCACCATTTCTGTGGACATTACTTGTCACCTAGTTTAACACAGCCACATTACATCCCTGTGGATGATTTTTTTCTTTTTGCACTTTATATTTACCCATTTTTCTGGACAATCACCATTTGCACTGCATATATATTTTTTAGATATTTTGATATTTATTTCTATATATATATACATTGTATTGCATTTTTGCATAGATATATACTTTTTTGCACATTCTGTTTACACTTTGGATCACCGACGCAGTCCTTTCTTTTAATACTATTGCTTATTTATTGCACCATTTTGCACAGATTCACTCTGATTATGATTTAAACACCAGTGTGTTTATTTGCTGCATCTAAATATCATCCCATGTTTTAGCACATTTATTTATTTATTTATTTTGCTGTTTCTAGCACAATATTATTCGCTTTGGCAAGATTTCCACACTCAGATATAATTTTTATTTAGAGGATTTTATTGTTTATAGCTATCCACAGATATATATTTAACTTTTAGAGAATCTATTGCTTATATTTATCTGGAGCGCAACACCATATATTGATTTTTTTACACGTATGTAGTCATAGGACCCTGGCTTCTGTTTTTGACTACGTTCCTGAACTGTGTTATTTTTGCCATTTAATTAAAAGTGTGATTTTAACTGCACTTTCTGTCTCCGTCTGGTTTATGGTTCCTGACACTGTGTGACATTAGCCTCCAGATATTTCAACAATTTGGATGGGCCCAGGACATTCAAAGATTGTCACTGGGACTGGCTCACCTTCAAAATATCTGGGTGGTCCTGCACACAGCTCAGGTCTGAGTGCTTTTCGTTATTGATAATTTTTTTTTTGAAAATTATTTTTATTGAAAAGTTTCACTGTGGAGGTACAAAACAGGGCCATTGGGGCATGCCCCGGCCATTGGGGCATACCCCAGCCAATTGGTGCACAAAGCCATGTGCATAACAGCGTAGAACTCACTGTGTAGCTCAAAACTAAACATATCTAGTACCCAGTTTTCACATGGTAGGATAATGGTAGGAGATACCTATTCCTGTAGGACCTCTCATCCCTCTTATCTGTCTGAGCTGGACTTTACAAGAACAGCTAGGGTCGAGTGTGATCACTCGACCTCTGGACTAACACCACCCCTCACTTGTCTGGGCCTGAACCCCAACACTCAACAGGGCCAGGTATTTATTAAGGGTATCTAACCAGGGCAGTCCCCAACAGGCTTATCATCTGTCGTAGACTCTGAGTCTGTCCACAAGTGCCAGATTTTTTCATATTTTTTGGGACATCCTTGGGATAAATATGTTGCTTTGTAGAGGGGTAACATTGTATTAATTAACGTTTTCCATGATGACAAGGTAGGGGGGTTGGCTGACTTTCATTTTAGTACTATGGCTTTCCTTGTGTAAAATAATAGGATACCTATTAGGGTGCGGGTTAGTGCCAGCTGTTCCACAATGCCCGAGGAGACAGACACTGATTGTCAGAGGGATAGGTATGGTAGTCAATCCATGGATAAATTGAGTTACCTCCCTCCAATATTCTTAAACCTGTGGGCAATCCCAGAATATATGTAGGAAGCCAGCAGGGATACTAGACATCTCCAGCAAGCAGCCGATGAGGTTGGGTAAATGCGATGAAGGCGTTGGGGCGTATAGTATATTCTGTGCAGGATTTTGAATTGGATTAACTTGTCCCTAGTTGCAACTAGTGGTGGAACCGGGTAATCCCACATGACTTCCCAGTCTTCACTGTCCAGCTCCTGCACCTCCGCCTGCCACAGGTCCCGCAACCCATCCAATCCAACCTAGATGGATGGCAGCAGTGCCCGGTATATTTGCGATAGTGGCTTAGAGAGGTTAGCATCATTTAGCAGAGTTTCGAGATCGTCATGCTCCATCCGGAGCTGAACCGATTTAAATTGTGTGTCAAAGGCGTAATAGAGCTGCATGAACCTGAAGGAGAAAGAATTTGGAAGTTGGAATTTGTAATTCAGTCTGTCAAAAGTAAACAACCCCGAACCATCGCAGATATCCTTCAAGTATTTGATACCCTTGCCAGCCCACAGGCCAGTGTTTTGTAGAGAGGGAAATTCCCCCAGCCTGGGATTACACCAGAGCGGTGTACTAGGGCAGGGCTCAAATTTTCCACTCGCCTACTCGCATTTTGCGAGTGGAAAATTGTTTCTGGCGAGGAGCTGGGCTGCCAGGGAGTGGGGGACGAGTGGGGGGTGAGTACCGCCGGCATGCGGGGTTAAACAGGAGCTGTTCTACCATCGATCGGTCCGGGAGAAGAGAGCACAGATCACAGAGCGATAGCCTGCTGTTAGTTTACATTGGAATTGCCTCCGCTCATGATTACACACAACCCCGCCCTCTTCTGACCTCTCGCCTGTGATAGACAGAACGCCAGTACAATTCTGGGACGCATTCTGTCTATCACAGTGTCTATAACAGGCGCGGGGTCAGGAGGGGGCAGGGCTGTGTGTAATCATGAGCGGAGGCAATTCCAATGTAAACAGCAGGCTATCGCTCTGTGATCTGTGCTCTCTTCTCCCGGACCGATCGATGGTAGAACGGCTCCTGTTTAACCCCACATGCTGGCAAGAATTCGCCCCCCACTCCCTGGCAGCCTAGCTGTGGAGGCAATTGCAATGTAAACTGTAACAGCAGGCTATCGTGATCCGGCGGCTTTCCTCTTCCCCATGATGATCCTATGCACAGGTGAGGTGAGGTGAGACTGCAGTGGTGGGCACAGGTGAGGTGAGACTGCAGTGGTGGGCACAGGTGAGGTGAGGTGAGACTGCAGTGGTGGGCAGAAGTGAGGTGAGGGGAGGCTGCAATGGTGGGCACAGGTGAGGTGAGACTGCAATGGTGGGCACAGGTGAGGTGAGGCTGCAATGGTGTGCACAGGTGAGCTGAGGCTGCAATGGTAGGCACAGGTAAGGTGAGGCTGCAATGGTGGGCACAGGTGAGGTGAGGCTGCAATGGTGGGCACAGGTGAGGTGAGGCTGCAGTGGTGGCACAGGTGAGGCGAGGCTGCAATGGTGGGCACAGGTGAGGCAAGGCTGCAATGGTGGGCACAGGTGAGGTGAGGCTGCAATGGCAGGCACAGGTGAATTGAGGCTGCAATGGTGGGCACTGTGAGGCTGCAATGGTGGGCACTGTGAGGCGAGGCTGCAATGGTGGGCACAGTGAGGTGAGGCTGCAATGGTGGGCACAAGTGAGGCTGCAATGGTGGACACTGATAAAGTTGTACTATTTATTTTTGCAACTTAATTCTGCATGGAACATTTAAGTGTAATTTCATGAGATCATTTATGAGGGCGTGTATAGGGGCGGAATTAGGGGCGGTGCATGGTAGAGATTGGGTTGGGAAAATGGTCGCGAGTAACACTTAAGGCCTGGCTAGTAGCTCAGGACTTGAAATTTTGAGCCCTGTACTAGGGGACCATATGGCTTTCGCCATGTTAGATTTTATTACTACTGTGTGCCAAGCCCTGACAACCGCTTTCATAGCCTGTGTTAAGAGTATCGGAGAACCCCCCCCCCCCCCATTCCCCTATAAAGGGCACTGCAAAGGGCCTCATAAGATCCCAGATGTGCTGCCTCCAGGACTACTGACACACTGGTATCGTTTGAGACCAGCCAGTTGTGGGCATGGGTGAGCATTGCTGACAAATAGTACGTGTTAAAGTATCTAATGGTACTTGCCCATTGCAGAAGTAAATTAGGATTACTCAGCTGCTTCGCCCCTGGATCTATAGGAAGAATGAGTGACTTGCTCCAGTTGGTGTGGAGGCCAGAAAGTGTGGAAAAGCGGTCCAGAATCTGGAGCGCTGCGGAAAGTGAGGGGCCAGGGTCTCGCAGAAAGAGGATTAGGTCATCTGCATATAATGCTAGTTTCTCAACTATTGAACCGACTCGAATCCCAGACACCTCATCTGACTTCTGCAGGGCCTCCGCCAGAGGCTCCCTCACCAGAGCAAACAGTGCAGGGGAGAGAGGACACCCCTGACTTGTCCCCCTCCTAATTGGGAAGGAGGGCGAAAGTTTACCATTCAACTTAATATAGGCCATGGGGATTTGTAGAGTAGACCGATCCATTTCTGGAAGGTTGGGCCAAAGCCCAAACCCTCGAGAACCTGCATCATATATGTCCATCTGACTGTGTCGAATTCCTTCTCGATGTTGAGGGCTACCAAGACCCGAGAGGCATTCTCCTCGCCGGGAGCTGGAGATGGGTGAAGACTCGTCTAAGATTTATGTCAGTAGACTTGCCAGGCATAAAGCCGGTCTGGTCTATGTTGACAAGGGACGGTAATACCTGCATAATCCTATTGGCTAGCACTTTAGTAGGTATCTTAAGGACGTAGTTCAGTAATGAAATGGGCCTATAGGATGGGGTCCTTCCCTGGTTTGGGTAGCAATACAATGTGTGCCAGAACTCTGCACTCTGTATGCAGCTCATCCCAGAACCCTGCAGTCTGTACGTAGCTCATCCCAGAACTCTGCACTCTGTGCTTATCTCATCCCAGAACCCTGCACTATGTACATAGCTCATCCCAGAACTCTGCACTCTGTACGTAGCTCATCCCAGATCCCTACACTCTGTACGTAGCTCATCCCAGAACCCTGCACTCTGTACGTAGCTCATCCCAGATCCCTACACTCTGTACGTAGCTCATCCCAGAACACTGCACTCTGTACAGAGCTCATCCCAGGACCCTGCACCCTTTTATCCTTTTTTTTTTTAAATGAATATGCTGGGGTTTGTATGTATCCACGAGACTCTTGCTTGTGGAACAATAATGAAAGCATATTTTATAGGTACAAGGAAGCCAGGGTTGTGTTTAATGACGCCCCTTAAACTCCTCCCACTGTCAAGCATTTGACCACGCCCACGTTTGCCGTGGCGCGCTATGCAAGGTTACTTCTTTCCTCAAGTGTCCCTCATTCTGAAGTTCAAAAGTTGGGAGGTATGTAATCCTACTATAATTTTTCCGATTGTAACACTTTTTGATTTAATGGCTTTGGGCTGGCCACTCAGGGGAAGAGATTTTTCCACAATCTTCATAAGTATTGTGTAATCTTTTCAAATATGGGCTTGAATAAATTCAGCAGTGTATCTCAAACAAACAACTTATATATATATATATATTAGTAATATATTTTGTAGGCCTTCATGGGACATTCAAATTAGTTTTGTCCCTCAAAGGAGCTTACAAAGTAATCATGTTTAATCAGATTTACTTTCATCTCTTGATGCAGTGGTGAATGGCAGCAGTAGGGACTCTGCCTGATATACACTGAATAGCAAATGTGCATGACAGATGAAAAACAGATTGCCTGAAGGCATAATCATTCATTTTCAAATGATCAGATCCCCTATTGTTTGACCAGCTTAATGTCATAGGATACCAGCAGAAATATATCAGACACTAGTCTACTAACAGCAGAAAATCTGACAGGTTTAGACAACATTCAGATTGACTGACTAATATGGGATACAAGAGACATGTTTGGAAACTGGGAAACTACTTTCTGCCTGGCTGGAAATTGTCACACTGTCACAGCCTGCTGAATGCCCATAATGTGCAATGTGTTTTTTTGCTAAAGAATAATTATCTTGTCTTGTTTATAGGCATTGTATTTATTGTCTTTTTACAGCTGCAGTAAATGCAAGGTGCTCTGTGATTGGAGGAGGGCAGGATGAAATCACAACCGCAGTGCTGCATATCAGTGCTCATCAGTGCCTATCAGAGCAGCCTTGTCAGTGCCTTCTCATCAGCACCCATCAGTGCCGGTTATCAGTGTCCATCAATGCTGCCTCCTCAGTGCACATCCCTGCAGCCTCATCAGTACACATCATTGCAGCCTCATCAGTGCCCATCAGTGCAGCCTAATCAGTGCACATCAGCGAAGAAGAAAAAATACTTATTTGCAAAACTTTATTTAAAAAAAAAATTTTTGTTTGTTTATCAAAAAATAAAACTCTCAGTGGTGATTAAATACCACTAAAAGAAAGTTCTATGTGTCTCAATAAAAAAATTTAAAATTTCATATGGGTACAGTGTAGCATGACCATGCAATTGTCATTCAAAGTGCGACAGCGCTGAAAGCTGAAAATTGGCCTGAGCAGGAAGGGGGTGAAAGTGCTGTATTGAGGTGATTAAAATGAACTTCAGCTTCCTATGGGGTGCTGCGCTTCAAGCTAAACCAATGTAGTGCTTTCTAGTTCAGCATGAGAATATATTCTGAAGTCTTCATTTATGAAATATGCAGTATGCAAAAGTTAGTGAGTGAGTACGCCTCTCAAATTTTTTGACCAGTATGAGAGAGTGAGAGTGATAACACCAAATTTAACACACCTGATCCCCATTCACATCTGAAACCTTGTAACACTAACAAGTCACATGACATCGGGGAGGGAAAATGGCTAATTGGGCCCAATTTGACATTTTTACTTAGGGGTGTACTCACTTTTGTTGCCAGTGGTTTAGAATATAAATGGCTGTGTGAGGAGTTATTTTGAGGGGACAGCAAATTTACACTGCTATACAAGCTGTACACTCACTACTTTACATTGTAGCAAAGTGTAATTTCTTCAGTGTTGTCACTGAAAACTGTGAAAAGATATAATAAAATATTTACAAAAATGTGAGAGGTGTACTCACTTTTGTGAGATACTGTATATCTGTAGTGTTTACTTATCTCTCTCCAAAGCCCTGTGTCTTTCTGCTGCTTCAATCCTCTGTTATTAGCATGATAACTTCTGACAAGTTCTCTGACACAGGAGATAAAAGCAGCTGAAAATTTGTGTCGGGGAGGTTGCTATAAATAGATTAGCAGAGAGCTGATCTATTCACAGCACAACTCTGCATGTTTCTTTCTTTCTTTCTTTGATTATTTGGAGGGGGGGTGCCTTTCCTCCAATCAGCTGTCACACAGTGTATGCCCAAGCCTGCCCTCCCCCTGCTGAAAGAGAAAGTAAAAAGTGTAACACAATGTGTACATTCTAAAGAATATAGAAAGCTGAAGACAGCAGATATACAAGTAAAACTTATGTAGGGAGATTTGCTTCATCTTTGTGTATCATCTGAGGCTGTTCACTTCACTGGGTAAAGGTGAGGGTTTACATTCACTTTAAAGATTTTGCAGATGCTGAAAGAAAGACTTTTTTGTAAATATTGCAGTGTGACGCATAACTGTGATGAATGACATACCAGTTCCAGTTACCCGTCTAAAGTTTTTTCTTATAGTCAATAAAATTGAGAAATAAAATCAGGCAAGTGTCTTCTTTGGAACCTAACGTATTATTATTTTTTTGTTTAAACAAATGCAGTATCCTCCGGACACAGCTGATCACAGATCAGGGTAGAGAGTCAATCAGCGGCTCTTTAGCACGTGATCAGCTGTGTCCAATCACGGCCGATCACTATGTAAACACAAGCCAGTTAACAGCACTCCTTTCCTCACGCTGACAGCATGGGGAGAGGATAAGAGAGCCGATAACCTGCTTGTGTGAAAGGGACATCTACACTGATGTATGATTCGGGGGGGGGGGGCGCTTGCTCGTCCCCCCCCTTTCTGACCTGCCGGGCTACATGTTTGGAAAAGGGTCTGGTATGGACTAGGGGAGGAGCCTATGCTGTTTTCTTTAACATTTTTCTATTGCCGGGCAATGCCGGCATTCTTTATCTTCACATTCATTTGTCAGTGAGGAAGCCCGCTGACAGTTGATAACTCATGGTTGTTAAGGACACGGGTAGCCGTCTTCCCGGCCCGCTCCTTAACAACCAGCTATTTCTTCTCACGGAATTCAAATCGGTCGATCTTTTTTCAACCGATCTGAATTCTAATCGTTCTGAATAGTTGGAATTCGTTAGAAAATGAATAAATTAAACAAATTTTTACGAAAACTAAACTAAATTTTATGAAAACAAAACTAATTCCGCAAACCAAACTAAACGAATTCCATAACGAAACGAAATTAGTAACATAACAAATCAATCGGAAACAAACACACATTTTTACGTTATGCACATGTCTATAACTGACTGATGAATAAAGGTGTACTAGAATGCAAATATTAGTGACACTTTGGGGGTTATTTACGAAAGGCAAATCCACTTTGCACTACAAGTGCACTTGGAAGTGCAGTCGCTGTAGATGCGAGGGGCACATGCAAGGAAAATAAAAAACAGCATTTTAGCTTGCACATGATTGGTTGATAAAATCAGCAGAGCTTCCCCTCATTTCAGACCTACCCCTTAGATTTACAGCGACTGCACTTGTAGTGCAAAGTGGAGTTGCCTTTTGTAAATAACCCCCAATGGGGTTGATTTACTAAAGGCAAGTAGACTGTGCACTTTTGCAAGTGCAGTTGCTCCAGACCTTACTAAATGAGAGGAAGCGCTGCTGACTTCCATCATCCAATCATATGCATGCTTTTGTGATTGGGTATAGTTTGAAAAGGGAGGCTTCACTGCATTTACTAAACTCTGGAGCAAAATCCCTTGCAGATTGCAACCGCACTTACAAATTGCACAGTCTATTTGCCTTAAGTAAATCAAGACCAATGCGGGCTAATTAGTTCTGTGGCAGTTACAGTATAGGCTTTGTTCAGCAACATTCTGAACGAAACTCATATGGTGTCCACAATGTTCCTTATATCCCCCAGTGTTGATTTCAAATAGTCCTTAGGCATTTGTACCGTTTTTTTATAAGCTCCTTTGTGACTTGTTCTGGCAGAAGGAATCTGGAACAGCTTGAATGTGGCCAGTTCAAGAAAAACATCATATACTGTGTGACTCCTAGTCCCCCTTATCTCAGTCCCTGGGCCTCTTCAGCTAGCTTGGCTACTGCTGACTCTTAGAAAAACTCACAACTTAGAGATGTATTAAATGTAGTCAAGGGACTGTGGTCAAAATTGTAGAAAACACTAACTTGAGACCTGCTCTTATTTTTACTCTGTTGCAGATTTGTTTCTGGCAGCTTAAGGGTTATCCTGGTGTGAAAGAAACTTCTTCAAAGGCAAAACACAGAGCGAGCGTGCAGAGAAAAGTGGCTTCCTGCGTCACTTTAACTAGTAAATGAGCCTCTTTGTGCAGAGAATGGGGTAATTGTGTTAGCATTAACGGGTGTGGGTGTAGAGGAGGAGTCCTCAGCCTACTCACACCCCTTAAACACTTCATCAGCGGGCACATAATGCTGATTTTCTACAACTATAAACTGAAGAATCCTATGTCTTTCTCTCTGTGGGTAATGCATACCAGGCCATTTGTTCGCTCCGATAATTGCTTGAATGGCCTGGATCTGTAGTAGAAGTACTATAGTAACAGTATCATGCTATCACAGCTGTGTTATTGATATGCAGGTTTTTAACCTCTACCTGTGTTTTGAACACAATTTGGAGCCTTCCTAGTCTTGGGCAAATGGGTGGAAAGGCCCCTACTGTAGACATACCGTATTTATCGGCGTATAACACGCACCCCAAGTTTAGGAGGGCATTTTAAGGAAAAAAAGTTTTAGGAGGGAAGTTTAGGGGGAAAAAAAAAAAACGTACATTTAAGCGTCATTTGCAGCTTGCCCAGCGCATTTGCAGCTTGCCCAGCGCCATTTGCAGCTTGCCCAGCGCCATTTGCAGCCTTGCCCCAGTGTGATTTGCAGCTTGCCCAGTGTGATTTGCAGCTTGTCAGTGTCGTTTGCAGCTTGCCAGTGTGATTTGCAGCTTGTCAGTGTCATTTGCAGCTTGCCCACATTTAAATTTGCTGCCTAGAAAGACTGCGCCGCCGGAAAAGACCGAGCTAGCGCCGCCGGAAAAGACTGAGCGAGCGCCGCCGGAAAAGACTGAGCGCCGCCGGAAAAGCCAGAGCCGTCTGTTCGGCTCCGCTCGCAGTCCCAAAATTCCTGCTGTTTCGGAAGCTCGGTTTTTTCCGGCGGCGCTCGGTTTTTTTGGACGGCGGTCGCTATTTTTCGGCGCCGTTTGATTTTTTTTGGCACATTTTTTTGGGGATCGGCGTATAACACACACCCACGACTTTCCCCCGATTTTAAGGTTATACGCCGATAAATATGGTAAATACAAAGGGGCTGATTTACCAAGCATTTGCGCCATGAGTTGTGGAGCACGCCGACGCGCAACGGCCGTTTTCGTATTCACAAAGCATTTGCGCCTGTGACACAGCGCAATTCCACATTTACTATCATGTTGCCGGCGCACGGGCGGCCGCGATATGTGCGCCACTATAGACCTGGTGCAAGCATTCTTCAACTCAGAAAATAAAAGAGGCTGGAAGTGGCAATATTATGGGGGTGATGTGAGGAAGTATAGATATGACTGTCCAAGTAACAAATATGCCCAAAATAGAACGGAAAATTTACTTTCTCTGAGCAAGCTTGCTGTGCCTGCAAATACACTTGTAACTGCGCTAGGTCAATTTATGTACTGCGCATGCACAAGCAGTTCATGTGCTTTGGTTCACCGCGCCGGCAAAATCTTAGTAAATGTCAAACCACGTAGGTTCATTTGCATAAGTTGAACAGGTGCACATCTCAACTTTTTTTGCGCTGGTTCACTTCTATGGGTTTTTTAAAGGCTATTTGAACACAGGTCATGTTAGCATTAAGAAAATAAAAAATGAAGAAAAAAAATGCGTGGGGGTCCCCCTCAAAATCCATACCAGGCCCTTCAGGTCTGGCATGGATATTAAGGGGAACCCGCGCAAAAAAAAAAAAAATGGCGTGGGGGTCCCCTTCAAAATCCATACCAGACCCTTATCTGAGCACGCAACCTTGCAGGCCCCAGGAAAAGAGGGGGGGGGGGGGGCGAGAGAGCGCCCCCCCCCCCTCCTAAACCGTACCAGGCCACATGCCCTCAACATTGGGAGGGTGCTTTGGGGTCCACCCCAAAGCACTTTGTCCCCATGTTGATGAGGACAAGGGCCTCATCCCCACAACCCTTGCCCAGTGGTTGTGGGGGTCTGCAGGTGGGGGGCTTATCGGAATCTGTAAGCCCCCTTTAAGAAGGGGACCCCCAGATCCCGGCCTCCCCCCCTGTGTGAAATGGTAAGGGGGTACAAAAGTACCCCTACCATTTCACCAAAAAAGTGACAAAAGTGTTAAAAATGACAGGAGACGGTCTTTGACAATTCCTTTATTAAAGTCTTCTTTCTTCTGGTCTTCTTCCTTCTTCCTTTCTTCATCCTTCGGTTTCTTCATCTTCTTTCTCCATCTTCTTCTTCCTGCATCTTCTTCTTCCTCCGATCCGCTTCTTCTTTCTCCGGTGTTCTCGTCCGGCATCTTCCTCCACGGCGTTTCTTCTTCGTTATCGGGCCGCTCCGCGCAATGGGAGGCTCCCGCTGTGTGATGCTTCTCTTCTTCTGACAGGTCTTATATAACGGAGGCCTATGTCCACTTGGATGGTGGGGCTTGCACCTCGACTCATCTTCCGAGATTTTCCGAATCGATTTGTCCTCCCTACTGCACAAGCGTTGCGCCTGCGCAGTACGGGGCAGACACTTTTTTATATGCGGACATTTCATGACAGAACACCGGAACACAGACTGCTAAATGCACTGTTCCAGCCACAGCAGCCATCGTCTGCTCATAGAGTTTGACAGGCTGCCAGCAGCGGAGCTGGACAGTGTGCCTGTGCCCTTCAACCGCAGCTAAATCCCAGAGCCTCATGCACCAGAGATAAACACATCGCTGTTTCTTGGCCTAGGCTGACAATACTCAGGCCTAGGGCGGCACTTTGCAGGGGAGGGCGGCAAAAAAAGCCACCCCCCACACGAAAAAAGCCATCCACCTCCACCCGAGTCCTGAAGGCCACACAAATACAGTCCCCATAAAGCGGCATAAAGTGATTGGCAGGGGTGGTCTCCGCTCGGCTGGACTTGG
Source organism: Lithobates sylvaticus (assembly GCA_028564925.1). NCBI lineage: Eukaryota > Metazoa > Chordata > Amphibia > Anura > Ranidae > Lithobates > Lithobates sylvaticus. Next base: position 262,512,743 of record CM053026.1, read on the forward strand.
CTGCGCTTTGAGAAGAGGGGTGGTCTAAGCTCACCTTTGCTCGGCTGTGCTCGGGCGGGGGCTGTCTACTCTCAGTTCGGCTCAGCTGAGGTGGAGCAGAGGGGTGGTCTCAGCTCACCTTGGCTCGGCTGTGCTCAGGCAGGGAGGCGGTCTTCACTTGTTTGGGCTTGAGCGGAGGGCCGGTCTCAGCTCACCTCGGTTGTGCTGCTTGGGCAGGGGGCGTGCAGTCTTGACTCACCTCGGCTTGGCTGGGCTTGGAAGGAGGGGACGGTCACAGTGATGTAAGTAATGATCACCAGCAAATGTATTAGAAGAAGAACGATGATCATGCTAGAGAAGATGCTGACTATGTCCGCAGCTCCTGACCATGTCCGCAGCCTCTGATCATGTCGCAGTCTCTGACCATCCCCTGTATCATGTCCGCAGTCTCTGACCAACTCCTGTAGTATGTCTGCAGTCTCTGACCAACTCCTGAGGTGGAGCTTGAATAGGAAAAGGTGGAGCCTAAAGAGGAAGGGGTGGGGTTTACAGATGAAGGGGATCTTAAACAGGAAGGACTGTGGCAAATTCAGATGGGGGAGCCTGATTTTAGTCTTGCCTAGGGCAGCACAAAACCAAAATTCATCAGCTTTGTAAATTGATTGACTTATCTGTAGTCAATTGTAGCCTTCTTTATGTCCCTCTCTTCCTATTTTTTAGCTGACAAAACACTGCCAAGTTAGATATATTTGGGGGAAAGGCTGACTGATGTATAAAATGTTTAAAATGGCGTTTGCCTTTTATACTTTTACAGTTTGAAAATTCTACACAGTTTGGTTTGGAATTATTTCCATATGCAGACAGTGGATAAATGAATGGTAACCTCTGCACTATTTATGCCTAATCCCCAATGGATGTGTTATTTCCATTGCAGACAAAATGTATGGCCAACTGAAAATCCTTTGTATGCAACAGAGTCTGTTATCAGCAGGGTGTAAGGTTGCAGTACTTTGAAAAGAAGTCTTGCTTGCTGCATTTGGGGTATGTTAACCTGTAGCTTGCCATTTAAGTAAATTTAAAATGCAACAGAAAATTCTGGGGGAAATGTTTATTGCATGAGAAGAGCTAATGAATCCAGGACTCATTCTTATCTGCATATATATAATCTTAATACTTGTGCTTTTTGATGGACAGTAAAGGGTATTCTTCTAAATATAGCCAGGTACTTGGCTAGGAATAGAGAGTGGAAGAAACACTGGCATTCTGTAGCTGCTGCTGACCTGCAATGCTGAACGGACTAACAGCTATATCAGCAAGAGGAGGGAACTGCTGAGCAGGGAGAGTTTAATAGACTGCGACAGACAGCACTGCACTATGGGAACTGTAGTCCAGAGGAAGTTGACTCTATAGCATGGGTAGGCAATAAGGATGAGCCCGGTGTTCGATTCGAACCCATGTTCGAATCGAGCACCGGGCGTTCGCTCGCTCGGCGAGCCCAGAACTATTGGGGCCGCTCGCATCAAATTCGTGTGATGCGAGCGGCCCCGCAATGCATTGCGGCCCGCGCAGTGCAATGCTGGCTGATGATTGGCCAAGCATGCACTGTGACCCCGCATGCTTGGCCAATCACAGCGCCGGCAGCGAGGAGAGCCATAATTGGCTACAGGCAGGATGCCTGTAGCCAATTATAGCTCAGGGGCTTTAGTACATGCCCCACGGTATAAGAGGCCGCCGCACTGGCGGCCTCGCATATTATGTTTCAGTCAGTGTCAGCGTGTCAGTGTGCTGCTGACAATATGTGCTCTATTTCTGGGGATATGTGTGTGCGTGCTGTTAGAACAGCATTGCAGTATCACATCTGGGGGGTGTCTATAGGTGGCCTGTGAAGGGGGGCAGGTTTCCTGTGCTTAGAACTTTCCCTGCAAAAAAGTGTAATTTTTGCAGGAAAAAAGCTATTTAAAATCACTCGCGGCTAATGAATTGATGGCTCCTGTAACACAGAGAACTGTCATTCATTAATAAAAAACAAAAAAAAAAAAGCGTAGGGGTCCCCCCAAATTCAATAACCAGGCCCTTCAGGTCTGGTATGGATTTTAAGGGGAACCCTAGCCAAAAAAAATGCCGTGGGGTCCCCCTCAAAATCCATACCAGACCCTTATCCGAGCACGCAACCTGGCAGGCCGCAGGAAAAGAGGGGGGACGAGAGCGCCCCCCCTCCCGCCTGAACCGTACCAGGCCACATGCCGTCAACATTGGGAGGATGCTTTGGGGGTCTAAGACACCCAAAGCACCTTGTCCCCATGTTGATGAGGACAAGGGCCTCTTCCCCACAACCGTGCCCGGTGGTTGTGGGGGTCTGCGGGCGGGGGGCTTATCGGAATCTGGAAGCCCCCTTTAACAAGGGGACCCCCAGATCCCGCCCCCCCCTGTGTGAAATGGTAAGGGGGTACAAAAGTACCCCTACCATGTCACCAAAAAAGTGGCAAAAATTGTAAAAATGACAGGAGACAGTCTTTGACAATTCCTTTATTAAAATCTTCTTTCTTCTTTCTTCATCCTTCGGTTTCTTCATCTTCTCCTTCCTTCATGTTCTTCCATCTTCTTCTTCCATTTTCTTCTTCCTCCGATCTGCTTCTTCTTGCGCTGGTCTTCTCGTCCTTCTCGTCCGGCATCTTCTTCCATCGGCGTCGGCGTCAGTGTCGGTGTCTCTGTCTCTTCTTGGGCCGCTCCGCGCAATGGGAGGCTCCCGCTGTGTGAGGCTCCGCTCCGTCTGACAGGTCTTTTATAATGGAGGGCACCTGGTGACCCCGCCCCCTCTGACGCACAGGGACGTCATGGGGAATTCCATGATGGCTTTCCCCATGACGTCAGAGGGGGGCGGGGTCACCAGGTGCCCTCCGTTTTAAAAGACCTGTCAGATGGAGCGGAGCCTCACACAGCGGGAGCCTCCCATTGCACGGAGCGGCCCAAGAAGACAACGACACCGACGCCGACGGAAGAAGATGCCGGACGAGAAGGACGAGAAGACCAGCGCAAGAAGAAGCGGATCGGAGGAAGAAGAAAATGGAAGAAGAAGATGGAAGAAGATGAAGGAAGGAGAAGATGAAGAAACCGAAGGATGAAGAAAGAAGAAAGAAGATTTTAATAAAGGAATTGTCAAAGACTGTCTCCTGTCATTTTTACCATTTTTGCCACTTTTTTGGTGAAATGGTAGGGGTACTTTTGTACCCCCTTACCATTTCACACAGGGGGGGGCGGGATCTGGGGGTCCCCTTGTTAAAGGGGGCTTCCAGATTCCGATAAGCCCCCCGCCCGCAGACCCCCACAACCACCGGGCACGGTTGTGGGGAAGAGGCCCTTGTCCTCATCAACATGGGGACAAGGTGCTTTGGGGGTCTTAGACCCCCAAAGCATCCTCCCAATGTTGAGGGCATGTGGCCTGGTACGGTTCAGGCGGGAGGGGGGGCCGCTCTCGTCCCCCCCTCTTTTCCTGCGGCCTGCCAGGTTGCGTGCTCGGATAAGGGTCTGGTATGGATTTTGAGGGGGACCCCACGGCATTTTTTTTGGCTAGGGTTCCCCTTAAAATCCATACCAGACCTCAAGGGCCTGGTTATTGAATTTGGGGGGACCCCTACGCTTTTTTTTTTTTCATTTTTTTTATTTTTTATCAATGACTTTTTTTAATGAATGAGTTTCAATGAATCACTGTTCTCTGTGTTACGGGAGCCGTGAATTAACATTAGCCGCGAGTGATTTTAAATAGCTTTTTTACTTTCAAAAATGACACTTTGCGCAGAGACAGTTCTAAACACGGGAAACATGCGCCCCTTCACAGGCATACTATAGACACCCCCCAGGTACGAAATTTAAAGGAATATTACACTTTTATTGTTTCAATTTAAGCATTATTAAAATCACTGCTCCTGAAAAAACGGCCGTTTTTAAAAAAAAAATTTACATTGATACATGTCCCCTGGGGCAGGACCCAGGTCCCCAAACACTTTTTATGACATTAACATGCATATTAGCCTTTAAAATTAGCACTTTTAATTTCGAACGTTCGCATCCATTATAACTAATAGGGTTCTAAAGCTTGCACGGACTTTAGGTCCGTTCGCGGGTTCTGGTGCGAGCCGAACGGGGGGGTGTTCGGCTCATCCCTAGTAGGCAACCTCGGCACTCCAGCTGTGGTGAAACTACAAATCCCATCATACCTCTGCCTCTAGGAGTCATGCCTGTGATTGCCAGGGTCTTGCAATGTCTCATGGGACTTGTAGTTTCACCACAGCTGGAGGGCCGAGGTTGCCTATAGGGTTGCCACCTTATCCCTTTTGAAACTGAACAAATATTAATTACACAGGTTGTGTGGCTGATTAAGGTGGTAATTAAATTAGCCCCATGATCCTGTGTAATTAATATGTGTTCGGTTTTAAAGGGATGAGGTGGCAACCCTAGTTGCCTACCCCTGCTTAATGGTAATCAAGAGCTTTTGAACTGCATTTCCCAGAGAGAGTTTGCCAGGGGGGGGGGGAGGGGGAAGAGCTGCATTTTGTCAGGATGTACAGAACACAGCTTACTTTTGCCTTGAGGGGGGCCAGAGAATGCACATCACTGTCAAATGTTCACCCCCACTGCTGCATATTGGTGGCCTGAATACGCTGAAGTCGGGGTGCCGACTAATCACTGTGTGTGACTGGATGATGAACTGCAATATCACTGGGACTCATGAGCTGTTGCTCTTTAGGAACTGATATTCAGCCATCTAGTAGCCCTATTGCTGAATGCAAATGTGACTGGGACTATTCTCTTGTGCACCAACGGTACAATTGGGCCCAAACACTAGCCAGCTGGAAAGTTAGGACTAAAGACTGCCCCTTTACAGCTGCTACACAGAGCCCTTTACTTATTGCCTATGCCAACAAGTAACTCACAGGGAACATTGCATCATATCCTAGCCATTCTCCTAGGTATTAGGATTTTCTTTTTACACGATTGTATAAATAAAGTAAATTTCTTCCACCAAAACATGAAAAACGTCAGAATAGAACATGTGACTGCTGTTTATTTATTTTTATATTTATTTTGTTGGTACAATTGTATTCTTCTCCAGGATGCTCCTGGCTTTAGCAGAAGATAGGAATCCTGCTGGTCCTGAGCACCCCCAAGCAGGGCCGTCTTTTTTTTTTTTAAAAGGGCTTAATGACCACAGTTGTAGGCAGGACTTTCAAGCATGTTCCTTTATCTCCCCAGTGGGCAGCATTCAGTATAGGTGATGGTGGATATGACCTCAGGGGGCTATGATATACATATGAATGCCGCCTTTTTTACATATGAATGCTGCCAGTCAGCCAGTATTTACGTATGAATGCAGTCGCTATTTGCATATCAATGTCAGTATTTACATGTAAACACAGGGTCTGCAGGTGAGTCATATGTACACAACAATAGGGCAGAGCTGGGCAGGCTTAGTAACAGAACTTCACACTGAGATATCAGGAAACAGCACGGGACTAAAACTTCAATGGACAAGGGAATTTAAACTGGGAGAGTTGCCAAGTATGAGGCAGCTGCTTTGGGCCCCACAACAATGACAGGGCCCAGGGCAGCTGCTCCTTTTGCCCTGCCTTAAAGACGGCCCTGCTCCCAAGCTATCTTTAGTACTGACTCCTTCTAGCGGGTGTATGGAGCCAGTTTATGATTATTAGCCATTACCATGCAGGTACTACTGCAGCTTAGGCCTGATACACACAATGAGATTATCGGAATGATCTTTTTTTTGCATGCTAATCTCATATTGAAAACAAAGAGTTTACTGAAGTCACGAAAATTCTCCTTCGACAGAATAAAAATTTGAAAGTGATGTAATGTGTTGTAGTGTAATTTTATTGTATTTTCATACAACAACTATACTGATTAAACTAAAATTGTCCGATCTGGTATTGTACAAGAAAACTTTTCGTGCTTGTACCATTGGATAATATTGGATGCAGTGTCGTGATCGGCTCTCAAAGGCTCTGTACTAACGATCAGAGTATCGTACAATCGCTTCAAAAGCCATGTTTTTTCATACTCTTTTCTGATCGTGTGTACAGGCCTTTACAATCAAACAACAGTACAGGAAGCCCCGAATACCCTGTTATTCTCATGTTTTTTGAGTTTATAATGTACGTTAGCTGTAAACAAAAATCATTCAAATTCAGATCTTTATACTGAGCGACTGAAGGTGAAATAATATCTAGGTTAATGTGCAGTTTATGTAGTGCTGGCAGATCTTCACTGGATTGTGCCTAAATCTTCATATGACCAAAACATCAGCCCAAACTCTAATCATTATCACCTGCTTCTGTGTCAAATTCCTTACAAAATCAGAGGTACTTTAGCGCCATCAAGTGGCCATTTCCTGCTATGACTAGTCATTCTCAATCTGTAAGAAACATACATATGTTACATATGTTACATTTAAGTGTGGAAACATATTCCAGTACTGTATTTAGCATTATCATGTTAGTACACTGAACAATATAACCATGACTATGCTGTGCAACTAAAAGTGCAACTTGTGACAGATTCATATACAGTATCTCACAAAAGTGAGTACACCCCTCACATGTTTGTAAATATTTTATTATATCTTTTCATGTGACAACACTGAAGAAATGACACTTTTCTACAATGTAAAGTAGTGAGTGTACAGCTTGTATAGCATTGTAAATTTGCTGTCCCCTTAAAATAACTCAACACACAGGCATTAATGTCTAAACCGCTGGCAACAAAAGTGAGTACACCCCTAAGTGAAAATGTCCAAATTGGGCCCAATTAGCCATTTCCCCTCCCCGCTGTCGTGTGACTCATTAGTGTTACAAGGTCTCAGGTGTGAATGGGGAGCAGGTGTTAAATTTGGTGTTATCGCTCTCACTCTCTCATACTGGTCACTGGAAGTTCAGCATGGCACTTCATGGCAAAGAACTCTCTGAGGTTCTGAAAAAAAGAATTGTTGCTCTACATAAAGATGGCCTAGGCTATAAGAGGATTGCCAAGACCCTGAAACTGAGCTGCAGCACGGTGGCCAAGACCATACAGCAGTTTAACAGAACAGGTTCCACTCAGAACAGGTCTCGCCATGGTCGACCAAAGAAGTTGAGTGCATGTGCTCAGCATCATATCCAGAGGTTGTCTTTGGGAAATAGACGTATGAGTGCTGCTAGCATTGCTGCAGAGGTTGAAGGGGTGGGGGGTCAGCCTGTCAGTGCTTAGACCATACACCGCACACTGCATAAAATTGGTCTGCATGGCAAGTGTGTCTTGCCTACAGTCAAGCATGGTGGTGGGAGTGTCATGGTCTGGGGCTGCATGAGTGCTGCCGGCACTGGGGAGCTACAGTTCATTGAGGGAACCATCAATGCTAACATGTACTGTGACATACTGAAGCAGAGCATGATCCCTCCCTTTCAGAGACTGGGCCACAGGGCAGTATTCCAACATTATAACGACCCCAAACACACCTCCAAGACGACCACTGCCTTGCTAAAGAGACTGAGGGTAAAGGTGATGGACTTGCCAAGCATGCCTCCAGACCTAAACCCTATTGAGCATCTGTGGGGCATCCTCAAATGGAAGGTGGAGGAGTGCTAGGTCTCTAACATCCACCAGCTCCGTGATGTCATCATGGAGGAGTGGAAGAGGACTCAAGTGGCAACCTGTAAAGCTCTGGTGAACTCCATGCGCGAGAGGGTTAAGGCAGTGCTGGAAAATAATGGTGGCCACACAAAATATTGACACTTTGGGCCCAATTTGGAAATTTTCACTTAGGGGTGTACTCACTTTTGTTGCCAGCAGTTTAGACATTAATGAATGTGTGTTGAGTTATTTTGAGGGGCAAATTTACACTGTTATACAAGCTGTACACTCACTATTTTACATTGTAGCAAAGTGTAATTTCTTCAGTGTTGTCACATATAAAGATATAATAAAATATTTACAAAAATGTGAGGGGTGTACTCACTTTTGTGAGATACTGTAACTGTCAGTAAGCTGTATACTAATCTGTTGCAGAATTGCCAGCAGCAGAATTTTGTCTTGCAGCACCGAATGTAAAATTGCCACACATAAGAACTATCTGAATTATTTGCACTTGTTGGAAGTAGCAAGAAAACTCTCAACCAATTTTAAAGCAGAATTCCACCCAAAAGTGGAAGCTCCTATTATCTGCCCCCCCCTCCCCCGGTGCCACATTTGGCACCTTTCGGGGGGAGCGGGTACCCCGGGCCATTCACAAAGTGCAGCGCACTTCACACATGCACAGTAGAGAACCGGCTGTGAAGTAGCAAGGCTTCACTACCGGTTTAGATTCGGGCAATGGTGGCGGCAGCACCTGAGAGCTGATAGAAACATTGGCTGGGGTGCTGACATCTCTGGATTCCAGGACAGGTAAGTGTCCTAACATTATTTTGACTTTTAATTTTTTCTTGGGTGGGGGGGTGTCAAAAATTGGTGCACCATTTTCTAATATGGCCATAACACCATTGTCTTAAAGTGGTTGTAAGCCCCATACATGAAATTTGACCTAATCACATACAGTATATCTATAGTGTTAACTCTCTTCAAAGCTCTAAGTGCCATTTGTCTCTGGTGCTCAGTTCCTCTGTTATCATCATGTGTCACTTCTGAGAAGTTTTTCTGACAGTGGCTGAAAATTTGTGTCAGGAGGGAGCTTAGTGGTAGATAAGCAGGGAGCTTGTCTATTCAGAGTACAGCTTTGCAAGTTCCTTCATTCCTCTGCCTATGTGGAGAGTGGGGTGTGTCCCTTTCCTCCAATCAGCTCTCACACAGTGTAAGCCCAGACTCCACACCCGCTGCTGGAAGACGAAGTACGATTTCTAACATGATCTGCACTTTCCAAAGAGTGTAGAAATGGAAAGACTGCAGATATACAAGTAAAACCTATGTAGGAGGATTTTTTTCATCTCTGTGTATCATCTGAGGATAGTCACTTCACTGGGTATATGTGAGGGTTTACAACACTAAATCACCCACTTGGGCCTCTTTCACACTGGTCCCCTTCAGTTTCCCCCCAACGCGGGTGCAGTATAGTGAACCAGTGGTTTTCATGTGGGTTACCTGTGCTTTCCCATAGACTTCTAGATGCATTATGCACCAAAAGCGCCAGATCTAATAGAAGTAAATAGGAAATAGCATGTAACCCACACCCGTGCTGTGGGAAATCACAGTGTGAATAGGGCCTTGCTGTCCTCCTGTAACAATGCTCACTCTACTATAGCTGGCCATAGATGGCTCAAATTTCAACTGATTTCTGCTAAACTGGTGAAATTCAAGTTGTGGTTGCCTCTGCAAGTGTCATCCAGCTCGACAAAGGTCTTATGGAAAAACATTAAACAGGACAGACAGGTGCCTGCAGGTGCTGAATACAGTAGCTGGCAGGGGAGATTCCTCCATGTATGGTTGCAGGCAGGGACAGTCTATTTTCTCCACTGCAGTTTGCGCTCTTCCACAGCGGCAATGCAGGTGGAGCAGGAAGTTCTGATTGAAGCAGCTGATTGAATGCTAGCAACCCATGTGACTTTGGTGGCCATCTTAGGTCAAGCAAAGTCTATTCAAGACCCTGGCTCCTGGGTTTCTGGGTTTGGTACACATTTTGCGTGTGGCTAGAGTAGAGACAGGTTACCAGTCTGTCAAGGAGAGTGCTTAGCATCAGTGAGAGGTTCCAGATGAGTAGAGAAAATGCAAGGACGCGCCATCATTGCTGATAGCCTCCCCACTTGGGTATGAACTGGCCAGGCCGAATGAAGCCCCTTGAGACAGACACTGTCGGCACACCTGAGACCTACTGCTACTACTCATTGCTGTTAAATCCAGTAAATAGTGTATGGCTGAACTTCAATAGAGTTCTGTTTCCTACATCTGGACTCTGAGTGTTTTCTGCCACCACACCACGCTGCACCTACCCTCATGCTGTTAGCCTGGATGGAGGAACCGACTGAAAATCACGCTGTGTATAGCTATCTTATGGAAGTGCATAAGACTGCATTAACTAACATAAGCACTGCTTATCTCACACAGAGGTAAATCTGTGACTGCGTTGAAAGTGGTTATTAAGCCCCCAGAATATTTAGGTGCCCATTCACACTGTTTCATTATGCATGGCATAGTGTGTGGTGTACTAAGTGTCACTGCACTGCATATCATTGCATGATACATGTGCGCTGCAGTGCTGTTGATTTGAAAAGGTACCCTAACAAACTCATACAGTAGCTGCCAATGCACCTGTACTGCTTTTCACCAAAATAATGTACAGTGCGGGCATTGTGTTGTGCCATGTTACTGAAAATGCTGCAGACAGGGGTGTTGCTAGGTGGGAAAAAGACCAGGGGCTTCAGCCTGTAAGTAAAGCCGGGAGGGGGGGCGGGGTTTGGCAGGGAGGGTGATAGGCTCACTTGCTTGACCTACCTGACACATACACTGAACTACCTGACACATACACAGACCTACCTGACATACACTGATCTACGTGACAATGACATACACTGACCTACCTGACACATACACAGACCTACCTGACATACACTGATCTACTTGACAATGACATACACTGACCTACCTGACACATACACTGACCTACCTGACACATACACTGACCTATCTGACACACACAGATTGTTGCTGCTCAGCCTTACCTGTAGTGTGCGAGTACACTTATCCCGGCATTCACCACCACTCAGACAGCCCTGCAGGTACCAGGCAGCCAGAGCCAGGATAGAAGAGCCGTCCGCCCATTTACACAGAGTGAGCAGGGATCTCCCAGTGACCAGCACGTCTGCAGTGTCATTACCGCCTCCTCCTGGACCCGGCAGCGCCTATGATGGATGTCACACGTCCCGCGGTCTCGGCATTGGACCAGTGTGATGTCTTTCGTAGGAGCCCCCCCTCTCGATGCCACTGGCTGCAGGTGTGTGCTTTTGTGCATTAGGATGCATTGTAACCTAATTCAAAATAAATAGGCTGCTTTAACACAGTGCGCGTCAAAGGGCCCCAGTGATTTGAGTAGCTCTTCAACTCAGAATAATAATCTTTATTTTTGATCAGACTGGATCACTCCAAAACCCTGATGGCCATTTAACACTTAGGCCTGGTTCACACCTATGCAGGTTGCAGTTTGCATATTCCAGGTGCATTTTGTGTTTTTCAATACACGTTTTTGATCCATAGAAGTCTATGGAACCAAAAACCAGAGAAAAGTCTCTTGCCCTTTCCATAAAATGCACAGATGTGAACTTCACCCATAGGAAACCATGTTAAATGGACTGTGGTGTGTTTCTGCAAAACTGAAAACGCACTAATAAATGCATAGGTGTGAACCAGGCCTTAGACCCCATTCACACTTATTAATGGGGCTGTTAGCCTTTACATGTGGGAGACCCAGTGGGGATTCATGACGATGGATTAGCTGTGGGTGAAAGCCCCATTGAAAGCAATGGGAGGCTGACAGCTTCCACAGCTAATCACAGCTGCTCGCATGTAAAAGTAAGGTTTACCTGTGAATGATCTGACATACTGCGTCTGGGGACGATCATTCGCAGGAAATCGCTCCATTAGTGATTACATGCAAGCTGCCTTGATTAGCTGCGGGAGCCATCAGCCTCCCATCCTTTTAATGGGGCTTCTACTCGCAGCTAATTGCCAGGAACCCCTGCTGGGTCTCCCGCTTGTAGTCGTTAACGGTCCTATTTGCAAGTGTGAATGCAGTCTTAGGCCTGATTCACACCTAGACATTTTTAGTGCTTTTTACATTTTGCAGATTTGCACTACAGAATGTGTTTCATAGGAAACCATGTTAAATGGACTGTGCAAATCTGCAAAATGCAAAAAGAACAAAAAATGCATAGGTGTGAATCAGGCCTTACCATGTGGCCCTCGGACCTCTGTAGAGAGTAGGCTGGGTTTCTCTTACCTAGGCACTTGCTTGGGTCAGTGAAGAAAAAAATCTTTGCACAGGTTTCTAGTAATTCAATTGTTGTTTTTTTTTTTTTTTTTTTCTTTCACGCCTTTTATTGTCTTTCTCTTTGTATGTTCTCTTCCTCTGATTTTTTTATAATAGATCTCACTGTTCTGTACGTAACATTTTTATCTAACATTATGAGTATTTTATTTTTTATTTTTTGCATATTTTACATTGTTCCAATTCATTGCAGCATACATGAATGTAGAGTGACTGGCTGTAACAGTAGCTGTTTTTTAAACCTTGGCATATATTTCACTGAGGTCCTTGTCTTTTGTGGATTAAAGTGGTTGTAGGGGACCTCTCTTTACACTGAACAATAAGCGCATTGTTTCTGCTACTATATACTGTATACAGTTTAGGGCAGAGCTAGGAAACCAGCTAGACTTTCAAAGGCTCAGATGCAACTCCCATTTCCTTTATAGTGCAATACAAACTATTATTTCTACATTTCCTTATCAGTATGGGAAATAGAGAAGAATACGGTTTTAGTTTTATTAATGATAACCTTGTAGTTGACATAGGGCCTTCCTTCAGGAGCAACGTCTCATAAAATAACAGTGACCCATTAACACTGGAGATCTTTGTTGCCTGAGTTAGAAGAGTGACAAAAGAAAAAAAAGACCAAATAGTCCATCAAGTCTGGCTGATTTACATTATATTCAGATACAGAATACTTTGTTAATCCCAAAGGGAAATTATTAAATATATACAGTATATATATGCTGTAAACAAAGGAAGAGTACTTTCAAAAATATATATTTAATTTTTTTTTTTTTTTTTATCAATTTACAAAATGCAAAGTGAGCAAACAGAAAATGTAATTCTTAAGCCCCGTACACACGGTCGGACTTTTTGACAACCAACATGCAAATTAGGTGGTTTGGACCAACATCCGACCGTGTGTACGCTCCATCGGACCAACTTTTTCCAGGTTGCATCGGTCTTTTGTTGGCTGTGCGAACGGACCAACTTTCTGCCAACAAAAGTCCGAAGGACCAAAGTCCGAACGTGTGTATGCAGTACCAACTGACTTTTGTCCACAGTACAAACACGCATGCTCAGAACCAATGCAATTGATCAGACAACAATATAGAAGTTGACCAAAGGTGGCGCTGGAGTATTCGAACGTCCTCTTTTGAAGTGTCGTCAGTACGTTGAAACGTCACTACGTTCGTGTTGGTTGTCTCAAAAGTCCGACCGTGTGTATGCAGTACCAACTTGAGGGCCAACGCCCTTTGGACAAAAGTCTAAGGGAAAGTTGGTCCACGGTCCGACCGTGTGTATGGGGCTTTACACTTCCACACTTTGTACACTTGCACAACGTTAGGGATTTTGTAGGATTAGAATCAGGTGTATGATTAACCAGTTATACCAAGCAGGTGCTATGCTGGTGCGTGCAGTCAGGGGAGGCAGCTGAGGCAGGGCGTCACCTGCCATGAGCATAAAAGAAAAAAACAAAAAAAAAAACGATCCACTTCAAGGGTCATAGCGCGGTGACCAGGGGTCACAGAGACCACAAATTTGGGAGGTAGGTAGCTGAAGTCCTACCCCACCACTGGTCTTCTATCATCTATGGTTCCAGAGATACGGGGCTCCTTGCGTAGCCTGTCAGAAGCTAAATACAGAGCGGCCAGTTTAAATGCAAGCTGGCCCACCCTGTTTGCAGCAAATTGAGAGGTTGAGCTCACAGTGCCTCTCACTTCTTGTCAGAGGCACTGAGCTCAATGGACAGCTTGGAGTCTTCGACCAATGATAAAGTACCATTAGCCCAAGCTGTCCAATAAAAATGCTGCGTGGAGGCTGGCCTCTCACTGCAGTGTCATAGAAGGGGGCACAAATACTCCCTTCCAGCCCAGCCCTCTTAACTACAAGGAATAAACATGTTTACGTGTAAAAGATTTACCCATAATCCCATGTTTTTATCACACAGTTAAGAGGGAGAATGAGAATCTGCTGCTGTTGAAAAGGTACTGTTATTATAATCAAGCTTAATCAAATATTATTATGCTATAAGATAATAATTTATTATTTATCTATTTACTGTGAAATTACTGGTTTGAAGTTAAAACTTCAAACTTCAGTAATTTGTCCATTAAGCCACCTGCTTGAGTACAGTTTATGAAAATATAGTAAATTACCTTAAAAATTCTGACACTTTTCTCCTACATGTAAAAATCATAATTTTATTTGCTAGAAAATTACTCAGAACCCCCAAACATTATAAATATTGGTTTAGCAGATACCCTAAGGAATAAAATGGTGGTCATTGCAACTTTTTATGTTACACGGTATTTGTGCATTTTTTTGGGAAATAAATAATAAATTAAAAAAAACACACTAAAGTTAGCCCGATTTTTTTGTATTATGTGAAAGATGATGTTACGCCAAGTAAATAGATACCTAACATGTCACACTTGAAAATTGCGCACACTTGTGGAATAGTGCAAAACTTAAAAATCTTCATAGGCGACGCTTTAAATTTTTTTTACAGGTTACATCTTTAGAGTTACAGAGGAGGTCTACTGCTAGAATTATTGTTCTCGCTCTAATGTTTTCGGCGTATGTACGTTTAATGACAGTCGGATGTAAATGGCTGGAGAACAGTACAATAATAGTGTCTGCAGGCAACAGTGAAGCATGGTGTAAGTGTCCATGTCTGCTCTTTATAAGTGGTCCTGACACGGACCTGTCATCCACCTACTCGGTGATGTCTGGACAGGCAGAATTTTTAATAGAAACAAAGAATTTTTTTTATTTTTTTACTGTATTTTCAGTATTTTTTGATGTATAGCGCAAAAAATAAAAAACCCAGGTGATTAAATACCACCAAAAGAAAGCGCTATTTGTGTGAAAAAAAGGACACAAAATTCATTTGGGTGCAGTGTTGCATGACTGTGCAATGCTCTTCAACCACTGTGCAATGCTCTGAAAGCACTGTGCAATGGTCTGCCACCAAGGTGCAATACTCTGCAACCACTGTGTAATGCTCTGCATCCACTGTGCAATGCTCTGCCACGTCTTTGCAATGCTCTGCCACCACTTAAATGCTCTGCAACCACTGTGCATTGCTCTGCCACCACATTGCAATGCTCTGCCAAAACTGTGCAATACTCTACCAATACTTTGCAATACTGCAATACTCTGCCAATACTTGCCAATACTCTGCCAATACTCGCCAATACTCTGCAATAGTTTTTAATAGAAACAAAGAATTTTTTTTATTTTTTTTTACCGAATTTTCTTTATTTTTTGATTTATAGCGCAAAAAATAAAAAACCCATCAGTGATTAAATACCACCAACCGAAAGCTCTATTTGTGTGATAAAAAGGACAATAAATTCATTTGGGTACAGTGTTGCATGACTGAGTAATGGTCATTCAAAATGTGAGAGCACCGAAAGCTGACAATTGGTCTGGTTAGGAAGGGGGTTTAACTGCCCAGTGGCCAAGTGGTTAAAGAGGAAGTAAACCCGTTTTTTTTTTCTGTTTTTTTTTAAATATTATTATAGAACTAGTAGTTACCTACCTTGCACATTAAAATGTAACTAAAAACTGCTCCGCAATGACCTTTTTTTACTTTGATAAAGAATATCTTCTTCCAGGAATCGTCAGCTCCATCTTTACTAGTGTTTTCTGTGTCTTGTGCGGATGTCGATCGCCGTTACTACGGCAACCGAGCTATGCCGTTCATATCGGCCAATAAATTCCTTAGAGGTATGGACGTCTCTGTGATGCCCTGGTTCCCTCCCCCTGTGTGACGTCTCACACAGTCACAAGGGAAGAACCAGGAAGCTGAGGAGGAAGGCACACTATCGCGAGGCTTCCATGCTATGCCGTTTATAGGGAAAATAAATGAGCCGTCATGCTAATACAGAATCGGCATATATAGAAGGCCGTGAATTAAACGAAGGACTGCGCATGCTGAGTAGTGTAAAAGAGCCCTAAGTGTAATCAAAATATAGAACACAAAAATCAGGGACTTACTGTGTCTCTTTGGCTGCTGGCTCCTGGATTCCTCCATCAACCCTGCCCCCATCACCATAATCTTCCGGTGCAGTGGGGATCAGTAGAACTAAGGGAGCTGTGAAAGGCTCTCCTCAGGAGTGCTTGACTATGCCCACCCTTTCCACCCAGCTCCACCATTCATAGACGCCATACTACCGCTTCTGAATGGAGGGGATGGTTCTGTCTGTTATTCACTCATTCTCCATTCATAGATCCTGTTTCTTTCATAGAAGCTTTAGTACCAGCTTCTATGACTTGCAGAGTTGGGTGGAAAGGTATAGCCAGGTACACTTTATGTGCGCATATGACAGCTCCCTCAATTTTATTAACCCCTGCCTCATCGTAAGATTTTGGGGGTGGGGGGGGAGATCAAGGAAAATTTCAAGGCAACCAGGAGCCAACAGCACAAGGGACACAGTGCATCAAATCTGTCCTATGTGCTGATTTTTGTGTTTTTTATTTTGCCTACTTATTGTTGAATTCACTTACTGTTGACGCACTCACTACCAGTTGAGCAACAATATTTCCAAGTAATATGCACTGTGCAAATCTCCAGTCTTACAAAAATCTGTATGATAAGGGAGGGATTTTTTATTTGGAGGGCCACCAGTTCATCTCACTTGAAAGGCTTTTTGAAATATTGAATGGTTTTATGGCTGCTCAAGCCCTGCAAAAGAGGGAGCATTTGTTACCCACAAAATGCATTGTATTTAATGCTCTTAACCATTAGATGTTTCAAAAAGTCCTCAATGCGAGATGAACTTTTGTGCCAGGCCTGTGCACATCCAAGAATTTTACCCTATGGTTCCACCGTTCTCTGGTTTAATAAAGATGGGCTATAGATACCTAGAGATAGGAGAAATGTTGGTGCTGCTGTTCCCTCTATCTCCTTTTGATAATGCTAGTTGCCAGACAATTTTGTTGGCCCACTGTCAATACTTACCTTGAACAGATATACATATTAAGAAATTCAGGGTAAAGTACTAATCCTTATACTTGTTCTGGGTTAGTAACTCAAAGCCTTGAAGCCATACATTTATACAAAAATAAAGAAAATAATGTTTCCTTTCAAGTATGATGTTTATTTGTGTGGCTCTGTGCAGCCACAAAGTCCACTAACCATAGGATAGGCAAAATATAACTAAAGGAAAAACTTTTTTTTTTTCGTTTTGGATATAATAGAGAGGGATTAGAACACTGGTCAGGTTTTTATTGCTGTCTTTGATGCCATATGGGAGATTGACCCTCTCTTTTTGTCCTGTTCATCAATATCACCAAGAGTACAAGTGAAAGAAATCCTCAAATTTTGGGTTGTCACCAGAAGAATAGAGGGGAAATCTTCCAATGGCAACACTAGTTCTGTTGACACCCTGGGGTTCCCTCACTCTGGAGAGATTTCCTCTCACTTCCTGTTTTGGCTATGGGACAGGAAGTGAAGAGAAATCCCCCCCAATGGGACACAAATGCTAAAAAAAAAAAAATCCTGCCAGGTGTTATAACCCGCATTGTTCTATCCAAAATGAAAAAAAATACGTTTTGCCTTTAGTTCTACTCACAGTTAAAACACGCACTGCAGATATAATTCATGCATAACTAGCCTATGGTAGTTGAAAGGGTGTTTCTGATGAGGGGTACAAATTACTTATGATAAATTCATATTCACTGCAGACTGCGTGACTCTTTTTGTGGACATGTCCATATTTTTTGTCACTACTGATGGTATGTACACAAAATAATCATTTCCTTTTTTTCTGCCTCTGCTTTTCTGCTAGTTTCTGTCTTTGTTTGTCAGCCTGTCTCTGTCTCTGTTTCTCAGCTTGTCTCTGCCTTTCCCTTTGCCGTCTCCTCTCTTTTTCTTTCTCAGTGTTTCTGTCTTTTTCTCTTTGTTTTTCTTGCTCTCTTCTTCGTTCACGCTCTCTTATTTTTTGGCGTTCCTTCTCACGATCCCGTTGGTTGCTTTGTGCATTGTGTACACCGCCCATGACGGCTGTAGAAAAGATCAGCTCTCCATCTACTGTGTCAGGGATCTCCTCCTTCTGCTCTTTCTCTGCGCTCTCCCTGTACTAGAAGAGAAATATAAATAGTCAGTGTAAAATTAAGTTCATGTAATACACAACTATTACTAGTCTCATGTCATGTTTCATTTAAAAGGATACATACATACATACAACTAGAATTCCAAAAAAGTTGGGACGCTGTGTAAAATCTACATAAAAACAGAATGATTTGCAAATCTCATAAACCTATATTTTATTCACAATAGAAAATAGAAAACATATCAAATGTTTAAACTGAGAAAATGTACCATTTACAAAAAAATAAGAAGAAAGTCATTTTGAAGTTGATGACAGCAACATGTCTCAAAAAAGTTGGTACAGGCCCATGTTTTCAATGGTGTAGCATCCTTCTTTTTTTAAAGCGGTTGTATACTCAAAATTGTAACTTTTACCTACAGGTAAGCCTATAATAAGGCTTACCTGTAGATAAAAAAAAATCTCCCAAACCTGTACGGTTTAGGAGATATTCCCCCTGCAATGAGCCGCTGACTGCAGCGGCGCATGTGCACAGGGGATTCTGGGCTGAAAGCCCGGCAGACGACGGACTTTGCTGGAAAGAAATCTCCCGCGCGCATGCGCAGGAGTGGCGACATCACGGCTCCAGCCACTCATAGCGCTGGAGCCGTGATACCCGGAAGACACGCCGAGGCAACATGTCAGCTACCTCGGCGTGGACCACGTGAGTTACCGATGCCTCATTCTAAGGTAAGTATTTCATAATGAGCTAGTATGCGGTGCATACTAGCTCATTATGCCTTTTGCCTTACAGGTGTATAAAAAAAATTTTTTGGGGGGGTATACAACCTCTTTAACAACTCCCCTTAAAACGTCTGGGAACTGAGAAGACCAGTTGCTGAAGTTTTGGGAGAGGAATGTTGTCCCATTCTTGTCTGATATAGGATTCATTAACGGTTCTGGGTCTTCTTTGTTGTATTTTTTCTTTCAAGATGCATCAAATATTTTCGATTAGTGAAAGGTTTGGACCGCAGGCAGGCCAGTTAGGCACCCAGACTCTTCTACTACAAAAGTCATGCTGTTGTCACAGATGCAGCATATGGTTTAGCATTGTCCTGCTGACATATGCAAGGCCTTCCCTGAAAAAAATGTAGTCTGCACTGGAACATATGCTGTTGTAAAACCTGGATGTATCTTTCAGGACTGATGGTTCCTTTCCAGATGTGCAAGCTGCCCATCCTATACGCACTGTTGCACCCCAATACCATCAGAGATGCAGGCTTTTGAACTGAGCGCTGATAACAAGCCTGATCCTCTTTAATCCAGAGGACACGGCACTAATGTTTGCCAAAAAAAATCATATTTAAATTCCTCTGACCATAAAAACAGTTTTCCACTTTGCAACAGACTATTTTAATTGAGCTCTGGCCTAGTGAAAACAGTGGCATTTTTGTATCATGTGCAGATATGGCTTCTTCTTTGCATGATAGAGATTTAAAGAATATGTGAACCCAACATTCATATATGTGCCTTCTGTACCATGTACTTGTATAAAAAAAAGTATCCTGAAAAAAAAAAAAAAAGGATAAAAAACGTTTTTAGTGTTTATAGATTTTTTATATATCTTATTATTATATCTATACACAAAATGTTTTGCCTTTCATTACTATTTAAACTGAATGGGTTGTTTTACTAGCTGGGGGTTTACATACACTTTAACTCACAGTTTTGGATGGCACAGCGAACTGTGTTCACAAACAGTGATTTTTTTTTAAGTATTCCTGACCCTATACGTTCATTACAGAATCATGCCTGTATTTAATGCTGTGCTGTCTAAAAGGGCCTGTAGATCATGGGCATCCAATATTGCTTTCCGATTTGTCCTATGCGCTCAGAGAATTCTTTAAATCTTTTGATGATAATATGTACTGTAGATGATGATATATTTAAAGACTTTGCAATTTTACGCTGAAGAACATGATTCTGAAATTGTTCGCTAATTTTTAGACGCAGCTTTTCACAGATTGGTGAACCTCTGCCCATCTTTACTTCTGAGACAGTCTGAATCTCTAAGATGCACTTGTTATACCCTTAGGCTGCTTTCACACTGGGGCGGTTTGCAGGCGTTATTGCGCTAAGAATAGCGCCTGCAAACCGACCCGAAACAGCTGTTGCTGTTCCTTCAGTGTGAAAGCCCGAGGGCTTTCACACTGAAGCGGTGCGCTTGCAGGACGCTCAAAAATGTCCTGCAAGCTGCATCTTTGGCTCGCTATAGGAGCGGTATATTTATATAGCGCCCGGTCCCATTGAAAACAATGGGGGCGCGCGCCGAACCCGCCCGCAAAACGCCGCTGCAGCGGCGGTTTGCGGGCGGTATTGACCCTTTTTCGGCTTTGCGCCGCTAAAACGCCGGTAAAGCGGCGCTAAATATAGCGCCGCTTTACCGCCAGCGCCCCACCGCTCCAGTCTGAAAGCAGCCTTATATACCCAGCTATGTTACTGACCTGTTGCCAATTAACCTAATTAGTTGCAAAATTTTCTTCCAGCTCTTCTTTTTTAGTACTGTTTACTTTACCAGCTTTTTGTTGCCCTGTCCCAACTTTTTTGATATGTGTTGCTGCCGTCAATTTCAAAATGTTTTTCCTAAAATGGTGCATTTTCTCAGTTTAAACGTTTGATATGTTTTCTATTTTCTATTGGGAATAACATATGGGTTTATAAGATTTGCAGCGTCCCAACTTTTTTGGAATGGGGGTTGTACATATAGAGTACATACAGTGGGGAAAATAATTATTTGTCCCCCTGCAGATTTTGTAAGTTTGCCCACTTACAAAGAAATGAAGGGTCTATATCTTTTTTCATAGGTGTATTTTAAATGATAGACACGGAATATCAACCAAAAATCCAGAAAAAACACATGATACAAATGTTATAAATTTTGTAGCAGTTCATTGAGTAAAATAAGTATGTTCCATTACCAACCAACAATAATTCTGTCTCCCA
Source organism: Lithobates sylvaticus (assembly GCA_028564925.1). Taxonomy (NCBI): domain Eukaryota; kingdom Metazoa; phylum Chordata; class Amphibia; order Anura; family Ranidae; genus Lithobates; species Lithobates sylvaticus. The sequence goes on from CM053026.1 coordinate 262,533,758, forward strand.
CAGACTGGCTACAGTATGTGATCATGTGGTACACAGATTAGTAAAATATACAAAGTTTGTATAGATGGTGCGCAAAATCAACCTTATTGATGTAATAGATCGAAATTATAAGTATGACGATGTTAATGCATCCAATGCATACTCTGCATATACACTATTGCCAGCAGGTCCAAAGTGGTCAATAATATATGAAGAAAATATATATAGTCTAAGTGGATAAGTGATCCAAGTGACTGATGAATAAAATATGCGTATAAAAACGGTGAATAAATAAATAAAATATATCAAACGTGCAGATAGAAAATACTCCAAAAAATTACACTAGGCAGCTTAATGTCATTAATATGTGTGGTGAAAAGATGTGCTCAAAGGTGAACAAACCGGTATTAAAATGTTTGATACAATAATAAATAAATTGATCAATCAATATTGGTTACTTCCTTTAAACAATAAATGATTGGATGTGTGTGTGTGCTCCGTGAATGAAGAGCAGCTGGTGATTAGTAACAAAAGGCACTGTTACTTCCTTAAAACAATGAGTGAGTAAAAACAGCTGATGTGTAGTCTGCAGACAATCAGCTAAACATATACTTAGTAACAAAAACAATTATATGTATCACATTAATTCCCACAATGTTACTATGTATCATTTATGCAGTTAATGCAAGCAGTGGGGAATGTTGAATTGCTGCTATACATCTAAATAGGGATAAATAAAAAGGAAACAGGTAAAACTTCCCTTTACTTTTCCTGATTTTTGTTGTGGGTATGTTCTTCTGAAAAAAGGATTATTTTTCAAGTGCTGAAAAAAAGAAAATACAAAAAACCATTGCGCAGCCTCCCTGAACTGAATAAAACATGAAGTGCCTGTGTATGTTGTTGCACTCACGTGTACCCAAGAAATCAGATCGCGGTTAACTGTATTCAATGGTCAGGCTTCTTAGCTGGGGCTGTCCGCCCTTCTCCTCCTAGCTGAGATCCGTGTCTTACACAGCGCCACTTTAGGCTCCTCCTCCCGACATGTTGCATCACAGGACACGTGACTTTTTCATTAGTCCTATCAATTTAGGAAGGCGCTCCTAACGGCAACTTATTATGTGTATAAAAGACACCTCTCCACAGAATTTCTTTCTTCCATTCAAACCTTACCATCATGGGCAAGACCAAAGAACTATCAAAGGACAGCAGGGACAAGATTGTAGACCTGCACAAGGCTGGAATAGGCTACAAGACCATCAGCAAGAAGCTTGGTGGGAAGGAGACAACTATTGGAGCAATTATTCGCAAATGGAAGAAATACAAAATAACCATCAATCGCCCTACGTCTGGAGCTCCATGCAAGATTTCGATGGGGTAAGGGTGATCATGAGAAAAGTGAGGGATAAGCCCAGAACTACACAAGAGGAGCTTGTGAATGATCTCAAGGCAGTTGGGACCATGGATTACAATCCTGCAGCGCCCGCAAGGTCCCCCTCCTCAAAAAGGAACATGTACAGGCCCATCTGAAGTTTGCCAATCAACATATAAATGATTTAGAGAAGGATTGGGAGAAAATGCTGTGGGCAGATGAGACCAAAATTGAGCTCTTTGGCATTAACTCGACTGGCTGTGTTTGGAGGAGGAAAAAAGCGGACTATGACCCTAAGGACACAATCCCTACAGTCAAACATGGAGGTGTAAACATTATGCTTTGGGGCTGTTTCTCTGCTAATGGTAAATACCGACTTTGCCGCATTGAGGGACCAATGGACGGACCCATGTGTCGTAAAATCTTGGATGAGAACATTCTTTCCTCAGCCAGAGCACTGAAGATGGGTTGTGGATGGGTCTTCCAGCATGACAATGACCCAAAATATACCGCCAAGGCAACAAGGGAGTGGCTTAAGAAGAAGCACATTGAGGTCAAGGCCTAGCCAGCCTTCAGACCTTAAGTCTATAGAAAACTTATGGAGGGATCTGAAACTTCGAGTTGCTAAGTGATGCCCAAGAAACCTTAAAGCGTTATTCCACCCTAAAGTGGAACTTCCGCTTTTCGGAACCCTCCCCCCCTTCGATGTTACATTTGGCACCTTTCAGGGGGAGGGGGGTGTAGATACCTGTCTAAGACAGGTATCTGCACCCACTTCCGGGCATAAACTCCCACGGGAGTTTACGTCACTTCCTGTCCCGGCGCGCTGTCTGCCGGACACACACGTGTCCCGTGATATCTTTGCTTTCTTAGAAAGCCTTGGCCTGGGCAAACCCTCTATAGGAGACGCAAAAACCTGTTGTCTTGAGTTACCCAGAGTTTGTGACTTCTTTAAAAGGGTATTTGACGTTCCTGCACGAACTTTTAATTAATATACACTTATTGGGAGAGCAGAAGCATGTAGCAGAATACATTTTGGCCGAAATGTATATAAATTTGATTGTATTGGATATGTTTTATAACAGAAAATATCAATTTTTTTTTTTCCGTTTATGTAGCAAAAAAAAAAAAAGTGGTGATTAAAACAACCTAAAGAAAGCACTATTTGCGTGAAAAAAAAATATTTAGATTTCATTTGCGTACTTGAGTACAGTGCTGAGTGCGTACAGTGCTGAATAGGTAAAACTTTCCGGAGGTTAAGTGGTTAAAGCCAAAGAATTAGCATGATAACCACAGAGTAGTGTAGAATTTTCGAAAGAAGAGTTCATCAATGGCAGCCTCCATTTTTTTATAATGGCAGAGTCCCTTTAACCACTTGCTGACTAGCCAGTGCTGCCTATCTGTGCCCACCAGTGCTGCCAATCAGTGCTCACCAGTGCTGCCAATCAGTGCCTCCTCATCAGTGTCACCTATCAGTGCTGCCTATCAATGGCCATCAGTGCCACCTAGCAGTGCAGCCTCATCAGTGCAGCCTATCAGTGCCCATCAGTGCAGCCTCATCAGCGCACATCAGTGAAGGAGAAAATCTACCTGCAAAATTTTATAAAAAACTATGAAAAACTTTGTTTATTTAGCAAGAAATAAAAAAAAAAGCAGTGGTGATTAAATACCACCAAAAGAAAGCTCTATTTGTGTGCAAAAAAATTCAAAAAATTTCATATGGGTACAGTGTTGCACAATTGTCATTCAAAGTTTGCCAGCTCACCTCATCCTCAGAGTCAGTCTCTGGGCGCAGACAGCTGCAACTACTCATTGCTGGCTTCTGGGAATGGACTGGAAGAGGCTTCGCCCAGCTGAATGTTACATCAGATATCAGGATTGCTAAGCAGTAAACGAAGCCCAGTTAAACCATAAACGTGCCTTGGTGGAAAAGGTGTGGGAGCCTTAATAAAGGGGATGTTCTCAGCTTAGGAACAATGGGCGGTGAGCAAGTCCTATGGGTAAAAATGAGATACAGAATTAAATCCACACCCATATTTGTTTCTACATGCATACTCTTGTGTAATAATGAGAAATAAATGTACATGTACAAATAGAACACAACTTTAAACCTTTATGACCTCAGCAAACAGTGTCGTTTACTTGTGGCTATGCCAAAATCTACAAAGCAGTTCCATTGTCAAACGTTAAAGTGGAAGTAAACACTCTGGGACCACTTTGACCTACAGGTAAGCCTAGATTAAGGCTTGCCTGTAGGTCCAATAAGTATCTCCTAAACCTACATGGTTTAGGAGATATTTAGAAAAGAAAAGGCACCGCTATCTACGGCGCATGCGCCGTAGACAGCGGCGCGCAGGCGCACTGTGCATGCCGAGATCACGGCGATATGCCGCTCTCGTGCGCATGCGCGGGAGTGAGGTCTTAGCCGCTCCAGCGAATCACATCGCTGGAGCGGCGAGACCCGGAAGTCACTCCGGGTTTGATGGCGACGCTGAAGATCGTGGATGTAGATCGCTACGGGGGCTTCGTTCTCAGGTAAGTCATTCATAATGAGCTAGTATGCTATGCATACTAGCTCATTATGCCTTTGCCTTGCAGGTTCCTATTTAAAAAAAAAACAAAAAAAAACAGCTTTACTTCCTCTTTAAGGCTCTTTCAGATTTTACTGCCTTCCCTGGCTGCCTTTGTGAAAAGGCCTTTAGTGCTCATATGGGATAATTTTAGTAGAAGAGTATTCCCAACAAACTCATAGGAAGGGAGCAAAAGTGATTATTCGGGGCCAACTGTCAATGAAGGGCAGGCTACATCTGAGGGTGTGCTCAGAGCCAAGCCAGACAAATAATATGGCTGCTTAATTATGTAAAATAAACTCTACATTAATCCTACAATTATGGCTGTGACTTGGTTTCTGCCACAACCCTTTTAATGGGTACATTTCTAAAAATTGTGCTGGAATCAAGTGCACTTGGAAGTTCGGTCGCTGTAAATCTGAGGGGTAGATCTAAAATGTGGGGAAGCTCTGCTGATTTTATCATCCAATCATGTGAAAGCTAAAATGCTGTTTTATATTTTCCTTGCATGTCCCCCTCGGATTTACAGTGACTGCACTTCCAAGTGCACTTGTAGTGCAAAGTGGATTTTCCTTTCGGAAATAACCCCCATAGCCTCAAATAACCTTCTGTTAAAGGTGTAAAGAATTGAGAAGTGTCTTTTTTCAGGTACACGTGAGATTTTTATTCACTAAAGAATGAGTTAACATTTAGGGTGCATTCACACTCACAAATGCAGCAAATGATGTAACAGTTAACGCTGTTCTATCATTAAAATCACACCTCACACGAACCGAAATGGGACATGTCACATTGAGCAAATCATATATATTTTTTTAGGGTATACAGGGGGCCACATGACACAGCACAAGCCCTGTGCTGTATAACATGCTTTAAAGGAACAATATCTGGGTTTTTCATTTGAATGGGCTGAAATTGTGCCAGACCGCACCAAGAGTTATAGGACGCACAGGATCGCATGGTTCCAATGTATATAAACACATTACATTTGGGACCTGCATTTGTGGTCTGGTGTCAGTAGGTGTGGTGACACCTACTGCAGATCACAACTGCAGTGCGTTTTAAATGTGCTGCGAGAAAAGCACATGTAATGCAGGTTTCCCACACTGCGTTCTGGTGTGAACCAGCTCTTAGTCTTGATTTGCAGGATTTTGTTTGTATCTCTGGAATGTCCCACAAAAAGTGGAACAGTTGGGAAGTATTTTTGATTGATTTGTGTTTGGGGGAGGTTTTGTACTGGGAGGGGGGGATTTGGTTGGGAGGATTTATGACCGAACTGGGGAGAGGATTTGAGATTTGAGAGAAAAAGGATTTGGGGTGGGGGGTTGTGCTTAAATAGAGGACTTGGGGGAGAGGATCTGTTCTAGAAGTTGGGAGAGGATTCTTGCTGTAAATGGGGATTTGGGGAGGGGGGTTTGTCCTGGGGGGGGGGTTGAAAAGGGGGGAAAGGGCTTGTGCTGGGATTGGGGATTTGGGGGAGATGATTTGTGTTAGAAATGGGGAAAATTTTAATTGGGGGGGGGGGGGGGGGGTTTGAAGAGGATTTATTCTGAGAGGGATATTGGGGGGAAGGAGGATTTGTACTGGGAGGAGAAGAGGATTTGTGTTGGAAGGGATAATTGACGGATGTGGGGATAAGTGCTAGGTTGGGGAAGAAGAGGGGATTGTACTGGAACTGGGGATTTGGGGAGGGTGGAGGACTTGTGCCAAGGGGGGAAAGGGGGGAAGAAGATTTGTGCTGGGACGGTGGATTTGATCTGGGGGGGGGAGGGTTTGTACTGGGAGGGGGGCAGCGTACAATTTAGTGGTGATTTTTTATTCTTTTTTGGAGGGGAGGGAGTTGGGATTTTTGATGAAAGGGTGAGGTTGGGGAGGGAGAATGTTGCACTCGCCTTACCACTATACTGTGCATTATATACTCCGGTCCCTGCAATCTGTATTGTCATGTATTCAGAAACCTGACACTGACTACAGCCTTCTGTGCTTTACATACTCCTGATTATTGAACTTGTTGCATTACACACCCCTGCAGTCGGCGTTATGTATCCTAAATCCAACACTGACTGCAGCACCTGTGCATTGCACATCGCTGGTTCCTGCACTCTTCCTTACACACTCCTGCACTATATACACAATATGTATATTATATACTTCTCAGCAAAGTATTTATTGTCTTAACAGTTGAGGTCACTAAGCAGTCTCTGACTATTTTAATGAAGCTCTTAAGGTAAACTTAGATAAAGTGTTAGCATTTTGTATATTTTCAGTGTGTGAAAAACCATATGCAATGGAAGCTTTTCATTCTTTTTTTTTTTTTTTTTTAATGATTGTGCTGGGGTTTATATGTGTCTGTAATGCCGCGTACACACGAAGGGACTTTGTCCGCCGGACCTAGTCCAGCGGACAATCCCGCGGGAAAGTCCCTTCGTGTGTACGCGGCATTAGACTTACTTGTGGCATAGCATCACATTATGAGTGCAACATGACGGAGGTACCAGCGTGTCTGTAGACAATGGGAAAGGGGGGTTGAATTGTAGAGGAGAGGGGAGGGCGGTGGCAGGAGGACGGTGGGGGCACCAAAATTCACTTTGCCTGTGTAGACAAACATCCTTGCACTGGCCCTGGTTGTATGTACTGTTATTAATCTTTTCTTATATAAACCTTGCAATATTTCTATACTAGTGTGCATCTTATACTTATGGTTAATGTTATATGCTGGTTGCAGTTGTTCTTTTGCTTACAATTACTTTGATTAGATTACTGTTTGATTTCCCAGGAAGGGAATACCCTCTGTTCACAGAGGCTGTGTCCTGGGTGGAGGCACTACCAACTTTATTATCAATCACACTTTCCCACTTAGCAAAGGTTCTGGTTGTCTTATTTACCTACAGGTTTAGCACTATATCCTGTTTGGGGAGGGCCATTTCTCATTTTGGGTAAAGGTTCCCAAGTTACCTTTATTTACTGTTCTTTCTATCAGAAGTACTTGAGCAGAATACCTCTTCAAGCTACTGGAAGAATGAAATTATGGGGCCTGAACGGGGAGTCATATTCTAAAGATGGATGCTTGCAATTAATTGTGACTGTTCCGAATGTTCTTCCGATGGAGATCACGGCTCTTCTCTGTCCTGACACAGGTGATTCACACACAGCTCCAGTGATACTGGGCACTAATTGTATAGCAGTACATAGTGCCTTCCAGAAGTTTCTTGAACAAAGTTGGACTGTTTCTTCTGAGCAAGTTGATATCCCATCTGAATTTCAAGAGCGCCCCATAGAAATTCCACCATGAGGATATAGTGTGCTGAGAGTAGCTTCCAGTATTGTCCCCGACCTGCTCGAGTTATGTCCTGCTGGAAGTTATGTCCTCACTCCTCATGGAAACCTGAAGAGCGAGGAGATGATTGAACAAATAAGGGTGGAAGGGTGAGGGTAAGGGTAAGGGTGGTGGTGATGATTTTTGAGAGAAAGAACTGGAGAGCCAAAGTGTAGTTATCTACAGTTGTGACAGTGAAAAATGATTCACCCCACCCTGTTATAATTGGTTGTCATCATGTTGTAGTTAACTGCTACCCTGTTCTGGGTGTTAACTCAAGTGTGCATAGTCTAAGTCAGAAATACAAGTTCTATCCTCCAATATGATTTGAGAGGCCCAAAGTTGCCAGAGCCCTAGAACATGAAACTAAGACAGCAAATGCCAAATTTGCCGAAGAGTTTTCTCTACAGATTATATGGATGTAGGCTGTGCTAAGAGTGCTCAACACTCTTTTAGACTAACTACTACCTTCAGAGAGAGACACCAGAGGATAGCACCAAAAGATGTGACTGAGCTAAGATAGACACTACACAGATGAAAGCCCAGGGCATCATTGTGCACTGTAAAGCCCCATACACACGGTCGGACAATCCGCGGACCAGGTCGGTCGGATCCTGTCCGTCATACTTTGTCCGATGTTGGTTTTACGTACACACGGTCGGACAAAGTTGTCGGAAAATCCGATCATTCTGAACGTGGTGACGTTTGTTGCCTACGACGGGACTACGTAGAGGCTAGTAGCCAATAGCTTTGGTCTTGTAATGTGATCTGAGCATGCGTAGCACTTTGTCCGGTCGGACAACCGTACACACGATCGGATTTGGTGTGATCGGACCGTGTTGTCGGCAAATCTTTCCAGCAGAAGATAAGACTTTGTCCGTCGGACAATCCGACATACACTGTCCGATGGTGCATACACACGGTCTGATTTTTCAACAACATTGTCCGATCGGACAGAATCCATGAAAAAGTCCGACCGTGTGTATGGGGCTTTAGAGTCCCTATGCCCTAAATCAGATGACAATACCTGATCAGTATACACTGCCCAGAATTGAAGAAGCTCAGAATGTTTTCAATGGAAATTGTTGGTTTACCGTGCTAGACCTACAATCTGGGTCATACCAGGGTCCAATGGCACCTGAAGATCAAGAGAAGACAGCCTTTATATGTCCTTGGGCTTCTATCAATTTACTCACATGCCATAAGTGGTGTACCTGCAACATTCCAAAGATTGATCTAAAAAAGTGCCACCCCACTATTCAAATATTTTAAATTTAATAACATGTTGCAATATATAAACGTGAGAAAAATATATATATATACAGATCACACCCAATATACTGATATATTAATAAAATGAACCTGTCTGATGGCATATATATTTCTCAACTGTAATAATGTTATCTAAATAAAGGTAAAATCGAAATAAACACATTCTTCATTTAAACCAGCACATGTGTCAGGGATTTAAAGTCCATAAGCAAGTTCAAATAACAAATATCAGCGCAAATCTGTGCTCGGTTTGTGCTGTGATTATATTACTTTAACTCCTCCTTCCACCACTTCCACAGAGGTGCCACTCAAAACAGATATAAAACCAACATCATGCTTTCCATAAGATAAAATTTGCCTTTTTAAAAATATAAAATAACTCACAGGTACACAACAGAGTAAAAGCTAGAGCATTTCCCCCTTAAAGCTATTGTAAAGCTTCGTGTTTTTTTTTTTTTTTTAAATAACAAACATGTCATACTTACCTCCACTGTGCAGTTCGTTTTGCACAGAGTGTCCCTGATCCACCTCTTCTGGGGTCCCCTGGCAGTGCTATCAGCTCCTTCCCGCATCGTATAACCCCCTAGGAGCAGCTCTCTCCCGGGGGGGGTTACCTTGCAGGCGCTCTCCCGAGTCCCCCGGCGCACCCGTCATTGGATTTGATTGACAGCAGCGGGAGCCAATGGCTGCGCTGCTATCAATCTATCCAGACAAGAGCCAAAAGCCCAGCGCAGAGAGGTATAGCGTGTCTCCGCCGAGGGACACTCCGCCGAGGGTCACTGTTCGAAGTTTTTTCACCTTAATGCATAGGATGCATTAAGGTGAAAAAACATGAGGGTTTACAACCCCTTTAAGATCACAGTATGTCAGAAGCACTGCTAGTTCTGATGCCGGCCTCGCTGCCTAGTGCAATGACATCACCAGCTCCGCCCCAACGCATTATGTCACGGCCACGTGACTTCTTCAGGGAACTCCCTCCAAATGTTGGCTACACCAAATTAACAAATACAGAGTGACAGCATGCAACCAGGAAGTTGCCAAGCTATAAAAGCCAGACTGATGATATATTAACATAGGTCAAAGCCAAACACATGCCATACCGCCAGTGTACTGTCATGTTACCAAAACCTCTCTCTATTTGGATTCTTCCTGTCTATAATATAGTGTGGAATGGATCACACATCCTCACAGCAATTCTCAGAGCATTATTTATATGTATGCTGAAGAGAATGAACCAGTGAGCTGCTAATCATTCATTTACAGATGGTAGTAAGTGGCTTCCAGGTGTATAGCTGACAACTATTCTGGGCTTACCAGGAAAGCATAGATTATAAAATATGTCTCCAGCTGTACAATGATGTAGTAACAATTACTTTATTGTGATAAACATGACAACCACGATGTGTTACCTGACTAATTCGGCTGTGTAGGTAACTTTTTGTATGTTGTGTTTGGACTGTTGGCTATGATGAATTTTCTGCCAAAGCAGAACTTTTTAAATCCTGCGTAAGGATGCAGGTGTAAGCCTGTATAGCCTTTTTTTTTTACTTTTTCTCTATTTAACTCTTATTGCAGACCACATTAAACAGGATTGTGTATTTGTTAGGCTTGGTTAACACTGCCGCGACTTGGGATCCAACTTGAGAGACCCCAAGTCACGTGACATGTGAAATCCCATGTTAATCAGTGAGAGCTGTTTTAATTAGCACTGCTGAAGACACTAACTTTTGAAAAGGTTCATGTACTACTTCAAGGCGACTTCTATCCGACTTGTTTCCATAGACTTGGAAAAAAAAAATAACAAACATGCCATACTTACCTCCACCGTGCAGTTCATTTTGCACAGAGTGTCCCGATCCTCCTCATCTGGGGTCCCTCAGTGGTGCCGGTGGCTCCTCGCCGCATGAGTGTCCACATTGGAGAAGCACTCTCCTTGGTGGACACCCGTGCTGGCGCACTCCCAGGTCCCGCATCTGTGTCCATTCACACAAAATGCAGACTCTGCGCCGCGTCATTGTATTTGATTGACAGCAGCGGGAGCCAATGGCTGCGCTGCTATCAATCTATCCAATCAGGACATGAGACACCAGCTAGAGACGGTGTGCTCGTTCCTGGATGGAGGATGACAGCGTTCAGGTAAAATAGGGGGGCTGGGGGGCTGCAGCACTACAGAAGGTTTTTTACCTTAATGCATAGAACTCTCTTCCACAATTGGTGGTGGCTGCGGGGAGTATGGATATTTTTAAGAGACTCTTGGATGTGCATCTTAAAGAACAAAACATACAGGGATATGGGAAATAATTATAGATACTGACACATGTGCACCTACACAGGTTGAATTGGATCGACTATTGCCTTTATTCAACCTTACCTACTATGTAACTATGAAAGTAGTACTCAAGTTGCCAGGAAGTCGCCTAGCAAAGTCGCACATAAATCACATGACTTTCAGGACACAGTAGTGTGAACCGAGCCTAAAATGAAACATCTGTCTCATAAGATATTATCTAAAATGTAAAGGTATCATTTTACCATGCTTATTACATAGTATTTCTAGAAAAGGGGCAATACGATGGCAGCTACTTATAGAATAAATTCTTTGTTTATCAGTAGCCTTTCGATAAGCTTTTTTGTTTTAGTCAATGCAATCTTCAGTGCTGCCATCCTTATCTTTGCTTTACTGCTTGGCGAGTAATTGACCTAAAACAAGCATGCAAACAGGGAGCCTATGAGACACACGACCTGCTGCTCCCATTGGAGTCTGCACAGATACAAAATGTCATGCTCAGCCAGCATAATAAAGTTTGAACACTCGCAACATAGTCATAGAGATCCATATATATATATATATATATATATATATATATATGTAGCGGGGTTCTACCCCTTTTAGGCTCAGAGACTACATCTCCCACAATTCCCCAGGCCCCAGGGCTGCTGACTTCCGCCCGGGAGGCTGCTGGGGGAGATTATATAAGGGAAGAGCGGAGACCGCCTCTTCTCTTGGGACACTTCCTCTTCTGAGGCCTGACAGGACTGGCCTGCCTCTGCTGACAGAGCGTGTGACGCGAAGATTGCAGCCAGCAGAGACACCTGTGCGGACCGGAGCTAAGGCCTGAAGCCTGGGCCTTGCAGCCTGGGCCTATGGATGAGATCTCACCCCTCTCTCTCTCGGACGCATTGAGCTCTCTCTCTCTCATTCTCTCGGTCTATTTATTGGTATATATATATATATAGGGATCAGGCCTGGTCCGTTAGGTAGGCGCAGATAGATTTATTGCACCTCAGGGGTGCATAGCAGACGGTCGCCACGCTTGGCGTTCCGTTTCCCCATTGTTAGATTGATATACCTGTGTACATGTTTAAAGTGCATATTGCAGGGACCTGCTAAAGTATTGTAAGATATATGTTCAGATGCATGTTGCTATTCTTTTCCTTACTGCCAAAGTAAAGCCAGTTATTCTTATTTCAGCAGTCTGCTTGTGAGTTCATACCAATTACACTTAGTTTTATGTGCATAGGGACGTACCCCTTAGCTAACTGTGCCAGAGCGGGTAGAGCCAAATTGCCGGGGGTTGGTGGAGCTGTACTCAGGGACCCAAAACAAACCAGCGGCTCTCTTAACTGGGGGTAGCGCTACACGTGGGGGCTCGTCCGGGATCCTGAGTCAGCGGGAAAAGCCGCCAGAAGGTGCCGGCATGGACCCAATAGAAGTGGGACGGTGGTCCGCAACATGGGCCGCTGACCCAGCCGCAGCAGCAGTCATTGAACTGCCAGGGATGTGGCGGAGAGAGGCAGTCAAGCAGCTCATAATGTCATTATCCCCATGCCAGAAGTCATGATAATGGACATGAGAAATGATGCCGGGTATACATACGCACAGAGCAGTTCAGGAGCCAGAGCATACAGGCACCAAATGGTCAGCACTACCAATTGCTGCATGCGCTGCCGCGGAAGGGAGACTACTCTCCTATGAAAGCCATTCTATCTCCAAAGAAGGAGGAGCAGAAGGGCGCGGAAAGTTACGCACCCACACACACTACTCTTAGTGCAGAACTGTGCCCTCGGGAGAAGAGGGATTTGAACACCTGTACCCTCGGGAGAAGAGGGATTTGAAGAGTGGCTAGATGGTGCCAGGCAGGCCCTAGAAGAATGGGAGGTCTCAGAGGGCCGAAAGAAGCAAAGGATTGTTGAGAGCCTAAAAGGACCTGCCCTAGAGGCCATACGCAATCTGAAGACGAGCAAAAAGGATTGCACTGCCCAGGACTACATAGACATCCTGGAGGGTGTGTTTGGTGGGACAGAAAAATCACAGAACTTACCTATCAACTGGAACACTGTTACCAGAAGACAGGGGAGAAGCTGTCAGAGTACATGGGACGCATAGACAAGATCCTGCATAGGATTATCCTGATGAGGGGAGCCCAACCCTTGGACCCTGTCGCACTAATTCTACGCACCCGGCAGGATGGGAAGAGCCTGGACTACCCTGACCTCATCCGAATGGTCAGAGAAGAAGAGGCCATGTTGGAGGAGAAAAGGGAGAAGCAGGTGATGGGGTCTACAAAGTCTACAGTGGCCACGGTCAGGACGGCCTTAACCCCTGAAAGAGACACAGAGGTAGATGCCCTGAAGTTGCAGATGTCCCAGATGATGGAGATACTGACATCTCTAGTGGCGAAAGAGACGCCCAGTCCCAAGAAAGAAACAACCAGGAGGGAATTGTTTCCAGCTGTTCCAGCACCAGCATCCCCTCTTGACCACAGTGAGATGATTTGCTTTAATTGTGGAGGAATTGGTCATATTGCAGCTGTATGTTCCAGTCCCAAGAAGAAGAAGGCAGAAAGCCGCCAGCCGGCGGGAAACGCCAAAGGGCCCCGGTGAAGGAGTCAACCGGGTGCCCATCACCTTCAGTGAGCTCCAAGAAGCACAACAGGAAGAGAAAGCGAGGAGACCAAACCCCCTCAGAAGGGGCCCAGGGATCCTCAACCAAGGTGCACTCCAGAGAAAGGGGGCAAGACCCCTATCTACTCTGTTGTACAGGGACTTCTATGACAGATACCTGAGTCATCTGCCAATACAGAAGATAGAAGAGTTGGAGATAAGGGGATTGGGAACCCAGAGTTTCCCCTATGATGGATACTTACCCATAAGACTGACGTTTGACCCATCCGTAGCTGGGAAGTCTGAAGTGTTCGACACCTTAGCAGTGGTGTGTCCCCGCCCACCAGGAACCAGCAAGACGTCCCTGATTATAGGGACGAACACGGACCTAGTCAGAAGGCTTCTGACCCCCTGGTGAAGAAAGAGAATCTTTCAACTCCCAAGATCCATCCCATGCTGAAGGCAGCCTATCAGCGGTTGGTCCTAGAGCAGAAGACCCCAAGTGAGGGGATAGGAAGGGTATGGAGGCTTGGAAAAGAAGGAGCAGTGTTACAGCCTGGAGAGGTGACCTGCATGAGAGCCACGGTGAAACTTACTTGGGATCACTCAGGTCTGGAAGTGATACCAGAAGTAATCTCATTGAAGGACCTGAAGAAGGCTAGAGGAAGAGTCCCTGTCAGTGTGAGGAACCCCACAGAGAGGCCTGTGGAGATCCCTGCCAGGATGCTTCTGGGACAGGTGAGTCCTGCTGTCCCAGTTGGCTGGTCAGAAGTGAAGGGGACGGGTGAAAGTGAAGATGTTTGGAAGAAACTCTCCATGGAAAACCCTAACCTACCTGGAGCTTGGAAAGAGAGAGCCAAGGCCCAGCTGACCAGATGGGAGAAGATTTTCTCCAAAGATGAGTTTGATGTGGGGTGTGCGAGGAGTGCCACCCACCGAATCCGCATGCAAGAGGACAAGCCATTCAGAGAGAGAGTGAGGCGAGTCCCGCTAGCAGATCTGGAGGATCTGAGGGAGCAGCTTGCGGAACTGAAGAAGACGGGAGTGATTAGGGAATCCAGGAGCCCCTATGCCTCCCCAATTGTGGTAGTCAGAAAGAAGAATGGGTCGTTGAGACTCTGCATTGACTACAGGACTCTCAACAGGAGGACCATTCCTGACCAGTACACCACGCCAAGGATAGAAGATGCCTTACAGAGTTTATCTGGAGCTAAGTGGTTCAGTGTGATGGACCTCAAGAGTGGGTATTACCAGATCCCCATGCATCCAGAAGATAGAGAAAAGACTGCCTTCATAACCCCAGTGGGATTCTTTGAGTTCAACAGGATGCCCCAGGGCCTATCTGGAGCTCCTGCTACGTTTCAACGCCTAATGGAAAGGACTGTTGGAGACATGAACCTCATAGAAGTCCTTGTGTATCTGGACGATGTCATTGTCTTTGGAAAGACTTTGGAAGAACATGAAGCCAGGCTGGAGAAAGTACTGAAGAGGCTCAGTGAAGAGGGACTTAAACTTTCTCCAGAGAAGTGTCGGTTCTATCAGTCTTCTGTGAACTATCTGGGACACATAGTGTCTGAAAAAGGAGTGGCCACAGACCCTGAGAAGTTGGAGGCAGTTACTTCGTGGCCAAGGCCCACAACAGTTACAGAACTTCGGTCTTTCTTGGGGTTCTGCTCCTACTACCGCAGGTTTGTGGGTGGATTTGCCCGCATTGCCAAACCCTCAACGAGCTGCTGAAGACAGAAGGAGAGGAGGATGGAATGGGGCCTAGGAGGTCCAGTGAGTCGGTCAAAGACCAGTGGAATTCAAGGTGTGAAGAGGCTTTCAGAACCTTGAAGAGAAGTCTCACCACAGCCCCAGTTTTGGCCTACGCTGATCCCACTAGACCCTATGAGCTACATGTTGATGCCAGCCATGAGGGCCTAGGTGGAGTACTCTACCAGGAGCATGAAGACCAGCTACGACCAGTGGCCTATGTGAGCCGGAGCCTGACCCCCTCCGAGAAGAACTATCCCACCCACAAGTTGGAGTTCTTAGCCCTCAAATGGGCAGTTGTTGACAAGTTGAGAGACTACTTGTATGGGGCCGAGTTTACTGTAAAGACAGATAACAACCCCTTGACCTATCTATTCACCACCGCCAAGCTGGATGCAACTGGACACAGATGGTTGGCGGCGTTGTCTGGATTCAATTTCAGCCTCAAGTACAGACCAGGGGCTGGAAATAGGGATGCAGATGCCCTGTCCCGAAGATCCCATGTCGTGGTCGACGATTGGGAAGACTGGACCCAAGTGGCACCAGATGGAGTGCGAGCCCTTTGTCAGGGGGCTGAGCTCCAAGCCAGAGGAGGGTCCAGGGCTGAAGAAATAGGAGTTACCACAGTGGGAGTCCCAAAGTGTTACTGTGGGGTAACTCAACTGGCAGAAGAGTGTCTGCCGAAGCTGTCCAAGAAAGAGTTAAGGTGTGACCAATTGGAAGACCCCATGGGGAAATTGGTCCTGGAAGCCCTGGAAGACAAGAGTCCAGAGGGACTCCGCCTTCACCCTTCTAAAGAAGCTCGCCTACTGAGGAGAGAGTTGGACAAGTTACAGGTGCATCAGGGGGTAATCTACCGAAGGGGCCCCTCTGATGGCCCAGAAGACAAGTGGCAGTTGTTTCTCCCAGAGAAGCATCGAGAGACTGTGCTGATTGCCTTACATGACCAGCATGGTCACTTGGGAGCAGAGAGAACCTTCCAACTTGTCAGAGACCGGTTTTACTGGCCCTGCATGAGGGCCGAAGTGGAGGAGTATTGCCATTCCTGTGCAAGATGCATTCAGAGGAAGACATTACCCCATCAAGCTGCCCCAATGGGCCACCTACAGAGTGAAGGCCCAATGGATCTGGTATGCATTGATTTTCTCTGCCTTGAACCCGATTTGAGCGGATTGGGAAATGTTCTGGTGGTAACCGACCATTTCACTCGTTATGCTCAGGCTTTCCCAACCAAGGACCAGAAGGCCTCTACAGTAGCCAAGGTACTCTTGGAGAAGTACTTTGTTCACTATGGACTGCCACAGAGAATCCATTCAGACCAAGGAAGGGACTTTGAGAGTCGCCTGATCAGGAAGCTACTAGATTCTCTGGGAGTAGAGAAGA